>JAHLSL010000041.1:4162684-4196519 GCA_025920805.1 Petroica traversi
CACGGCACGGGCAGCGCTTCGGGACACGCCTGGGTGCGCAGGGCCAGAGCACGGACTGTGCCGTGCCCGGGGAGCCTGGCAAATAGTTGGGTCGGAGTTTTGCTCTGTTCTGGGCAGTGATAAATAATGAGCAGCAGCCCGAGGAACTGCTCGTAACCGTGAGAGGGGAGTGAGGCTGGGTTTGTTCGTTATTGTTAGAGCGAGCTAGGAAATGGTTTGTTCTGAACTGTGCCCTTAACGGCACAACAAGTCTGTGGTTCCTATGGCGTGTATCAAACAGAGTTGAAGAGCAATAGCAAATACAGTTTTGTCAAATGAGCTCTGGCATTATTTTAATCTCTGTATTTGAAGAACCTGGTACATTGATTCTGGAAGTGTCCAGATTGCCTTTTATAAGTGTAATTAAAAACACTTTGAGGAATGCCTTGAAGAAAAATATTTTCCTTTTACATTCAGGATCGCAGAATTGTTAAGGTTAGAAAAGATCTCTAAGATCGAGTTCAACCATTAACCCAGGACAGCCAAGGCCACCCCTAAGTTACATCCCCAAGTGCCGCATTTACACCCACTGAACTGTTGCCGGGATTGAACTCATGTTTTAATTACTGATGGAAAGGGTTTAATTTAAGCTGAAGTCAAAACATCTTAGCATGTGGTGCCTTCCGTTCTGAAACTCTGTTTTGTTCTGGTTTTGTCTCTTTTGGTGAACCTAAAGAGATCTCTATCCAGCCTTGAGTTCAAGCAGGGATTTTTAAAAGGAACCTCATGTTCTTAGGTTGCTTTTCTCATATATCTTACTTTTAATAAATGTGGTTTCATACATAGCTGTTCTACAAGAGTGAGCTGTTTTCTGGAAATAATGTAATTATTTTTCCCTGTACGGTTGTAATTAAATTATCTTGGGACACTAAGTATTTGTTTAAGTGACTATTAATATTTAAGTCCTGCTCTTCATGCTGAATGGATTAATACTTCAAACATATAAATGTGTCCTTTATCAAATGTTTTCCCAGTCATTCTCCTGTAGATCCATGCTTTGGATAACAGCTTGTTCCCATTGTTGCTTTATTTTTTGATTGCCTGTGGTGTGTTACACGTTTTCTTTGTGACTTATCCCTGCTTTTGCAATTCTTTATGTAAGAATTTTTCTTTAAGCCAATCCTTCGGTAGTTTGATTTTTCTCCTGCTTAGATTTAAAAAAAAAATCTGAACCAATCCTTTAATATTTGGTCTGGTTGTCTCAAGTGCCAGGCCTGCTGTACAGATTGCTTTCTTAAGGCTCTTTTTGAAGCACAGTGACTGCTTCCTGTAAACGGCCTTTAATTTATGTGGTTTTCTTTATCTGCTCTATCTGTTTTACCCGTATCCTACTGCTAGAAGAGTGGTTAGTGCTGCCCTGCACGCAGTTCACAACTGTGAAATGTCATTTGCAAGGTCTCAGCTGGATCAGCATACTGTAAATTCCTTATATTGTCTCTCATTTCTGTTTGTGCTATTGACCTACTCTGGCAGTCACCTGACAGCCGATGACATAAGGGACTGTGCAGTGTTTGCAGGGCTCATTAGCACGGTGCACACAGAGCCTGGGAGCTGCTGGCCCCTGACACACCAGGATATGTTATCAGTGGTTGGAATCTGTTTTGTTTTCAGACAAACTAAAAAGGTTTGCTTTCCTGCACAGCAGGAGGGTCTGGCGTGCTCTGACATGTAATGTCTCTGAAATGCACTCTGAGGGTAAGGGTGCAGTTGGGTGTTCTCTGTGCAGAATTTAGCTCCAGTATCAGATTGTGGGTTTGGTAGCTTCCATTAAGGCTATTCTAGTACAGTGAGGAAGTACCTAATTAGCTTTGATCGGGACACCAGTCAGGAAGGTCTTTGCCTAAAGGCATAACTCTGCAGAGCTTGAAAGAAAAGTAGACACGGTTCCCTGAATGGGGTGGCAGTATTGTACTTGGGATTTGACTTAAAGCCAGATGTGATCCTGCAAGATTTTTGCTGAAAACTGAAGTACAAATATATAAAATATACTGGAAATGTATTTGGACAGAGCAAGTGTTTTCAAAGATGCCTTGTCAGTTGCCATATAGGAACTGACCACTAGAACTTCAAAGACAATTAACTTCCTCTCATTCCCTACCTTCTTAGTGTGATTTTCTGCATGGATGTCTAAAAGAGTACACCTGGTATAATATAGAAAGTGCTTGTGTGTTGTGGAGAACTGTTTGAGTCTCGTCCCTCATTAGAAGTGTGATGGAGTAGAAACCATTAGTGGAACAGAACTGCTTTTTGCTGTGTTGAATGGGACTTGAACTGCGCAGCTCCTTAGAAAAAGGGGCCTGTAGTGCAGCCAGGCATTTGCTCCAAATAACGCTTTGCTTTATGGCTGGAGTTGTTGAAAAACAAGTTAACTCTGGTCTTGTAAGCTGCTAATTGTTCTGCTCTTTTCACCTACAGGTTGTGACTGTTTCTCTTCTGTCATTTGTGTGGGAAGTGCCACACACACTCCAGAACAACAACGGCTTTTGCTTGCATATTCCAGTGTTTCTTTTGTCAGCGAGTTCAGCAAAGTTGTAATTCTTCAAGTGCCAGCCCTGAGCTGAGTGAGGAGCCACCAGCAGAGATGGTAAAAATGACAAAATCAAAAACGTTCCAGGCTTACCTGCCAAACTGTCATCGAACCTACAGCTGTATCCACTGCAGAGCCCATCTCGCCAATCACGATGAATTGATCTCCAAGGCAAGTGGTTTCTTTAGAGACCTCATGAATTATTGCTTAACCAAAATGGTTGTCACTGTGACACCACTGCCAGTAGATAAGGGATGCAAATTGATGCATACTTCAAAGTATCTTCCCTGGGTTCATTCTTGGGTCATACATGTTGTGTGCTGAGAACTGGATGTATTCTGGAAACTTCTGAATGTGACAAAGGTTGGTCTAATTTATTGCCCATGTTAACAGCCTGTGTGTGCTGTCAGGTGGGTACCATTTGTGAGCTGTTGTATCTGAAAGGAAAACTGTCAGAAGAAAGCATGGATCTCTAGGTAGGGAAATTATTCTGGTTATGGTTATGCTAGACAGTTTATTTTTGACTCTGTTGGACTGAAGGTCACAAAACTGTCTGTTTCCAGAGTGTCCCACTTGTGTTATGGAATCTGTAAACATGCTTTTGCTGTCTACCAGCTCCTAAGGAATATGATTAGCCAGAGATGTTCAAAATAGTTGGACTTTCTGAGCTTAGAGAATAGGTGGAACCTTGAAACAGGCTGGGCCTGCCCTTCTTCCCTGTTGCTAGAAGAAACCAAGACTTGTGATGTATGAAATCTGTAGGAAAGCTTGACGTTTGGGATAAATACTGGACAGACTGGTTCATTCGTTGCTTCAGACAAACTCCTGAGTAAGTTACTCTTTGTGTTGTCCTGGAGAAAACACTTTGATTGCTTTTCAAACTTTTTAATATAAAATGTTCTCTATATTACTATTTTGTCAAATAAAGTTTAGCTATAAAGGGTTTGCCACTAAAAGTTCTCTCTGTTGCTTCTGCCTGCTTGTGTGTTCACTAAGGTGATGCTGCTCTTCAGTGCTGAAGAGATGGGAGGGCTTGAGAATGCTGCTGCTTCTGAATTTAGGTTTTCTTAGGGTGAGGGGAGGCCCTTGCTCATCCAAGGGCTACCAGGCAAGAATGAGCTTTCCCCATACAATTATTTTCTTCTACTTGAATTTAATTTTCTTCCACGTTGATTTCAGAATTTGAGTATAAGAGCCCTTTTGTCACCACTGGACTCTAAATTACAAGCACTCAGAGTTTCGTTATTCGCTTTGTGTTCTGGACCAAAAAATACTGAGAGGGGTTAATCTTTTCTGAACTTCAGGTTGTAAATACCTAGAGGAAGAAAAAAAATTTTTTGCTGTGTCTCTTGTGATGTAATAATTCAGTGAGAAAAGGCAATCCAAGCGTGTACTTAATAGGAAGCTCTTTTTTTTTTGTGGACTTAGATTTTTGCATGTCAGCTAAGCTGCCACAGTTTCCACATGAGCCTGTTTTCTCCAGGGGCTTAGGAGCTTTGGTCAATAGAATATTTTGAGTATGTTAAGCAAATAATGTGTTCATTTTACAGCTTCATAAGTAATTTACAACATTAAGAATCAAATTTTCAATTCAAAGAAAAGATAGGAAACTCTTCAAAAATCTGTAGTAAATACAAATGATTACTTCCAAGTTGTTTCTAATGGTGTTGGGAAAGGTGTTAGAGGTAGATTCTGCTTGACTGCAGGCTTCCTTAATTTTTGATGAAGATGCTTTACAAAACTCTTTGTACTTGTAGGTTGGCTCATATGCTTATTTGACAGCTGATCCATATTTTGTCAATTTAAGATTTCTTAATGATATTTTATTGTCTAAATATGAATGGTAAAAGAGAAATGCATTTAAATGTGAGGGGTTTTTTTTGTACATTTCTACAATAAAAAGAACATTTGTCATCTGTTGTACTTGGATTTGGGACATAGCCTTGGAAAACCCACCTTCCTTAGGCTGAAGCTTTACATAATCCAACATTGGAGAAGTTCTTCTGATGGAAACAACTGCAAAGCAATAGATAGACTTGGATCACTAAAAATAAGTACAGCTGGCCCTGGGGAGGGTGGGGGGTGCAAATAAAACTTGATATTTTTTTTTTCCTGAACTTCTCTTAAAGTGCCTTTTTTTAGGCACATTATGTGCTATGAGCTCAGGTTAGTGAGAGATACAGTTTTTTGACATACAGAATCCTAGTTACTGTAACTGCTCAGATGCAGGAAAAAATCCCAAACAAACACAAACCAACCTGGAGTGCAGGAAGTTGATTCTATACCATCTAAAGGTAACTAAGAACAGTGTGGCTCCTGGGCTGGTTTGGATTTATTGCTGGAGTAGAGACTTAGACTGGCCAACCTGACTTCCCCCCAGTGCCTTACATTAAAGTCCTAGTTCAAAGCTAAAGTTCTGGGTTACATTTTCTAAATACAATTTTTGGCTGCGGATTCTCACTTTCTTCGAAGTGCTTCCTGAAGCATCTCACTCCAGAGCCCCAGTGCCACAGGTCCTCTGCAGCAGATACAGGCAAACAGTACTTATTTAATGCCAGACTGTAGCTGCTTCCTTTGGGGGTTGTCTCTCACCCCATCTTTCCTGGGTACATGGTGATTTTCTTCCTCATGTGTGGTCAGGGAAAATGAACCAAAATACGTGGTGCTCTTCTAATTTAAAGCAGCTCCAATGGGCTTTCTAATGTGCTTTGAGGTATAAGGATTTATTATACCTGACACTGTAGTGTTTTTTTTACTTGAAGATGAAAAGATGAGCTGTGCTGTGAACTGAGTGGTGTTGGTCTGTCATGGAAAACCAAAAAGTGCTGCATATTTCTGTCAATCATCCCTTTGCTTCTGATCCTCAGAATACCCAACTTCAATATAGATTTGCAGTTCTGCTTTTGAGAACTGTTGATGTCAATTGTCTGACAAGGATGGCAGCATACACGAATCACCTTTTCATTTAATTTCTGTTCTGTTTGAGCAGCAGGATCTCTTTCTTGCCCTGGAATCAGTCACAAAGCTCTCTTTTTCTTGTGCCTTGCTGGTGATAAAATGGCAACCAAGAGTCTTGGCACTGGCTTAGAAATAAGAACACAGATTAATGAGACAGGACAAAAATGTGTTACCTGCTCAAGTGAATTCAGTTGTGGTTTTAGTTTTCTCTGCAGCTGTGAAAGGACTCTGTGTGTTGCCCAGTGTTGAAATCAATGTGATGTTAGTGGTTAGAACAAACACTTCTAGATGTTTTCACTCTGTAATAACCTTGTGTTTTCTGCAGCTGGGGAGCAACTTGGGGAAGGAGTGGGAAGATGACTGGTTGAGATGAGGAGCCCCAGACTGGGAGGTCATTGGCAGTAGAGATAATGGCAAACATTAGACATGTGCACACGTGTATGAACACTTGCTATAATAATTTATAACTCCCAGGTTATCTTGTGGAAACCACTTATTTGAAGGATACATACTAAGAGAACTAATAAACTGTTAGTGACTTTTAATTGAAGTATGTGTCAGTTTGAGGTGGTGTCAGTGCACCATGACTGGTTTGTGTTCCTAACAGGTCTTCAAATGCTGGATTTTCTTTCTTCGGTGGAGACTCCAAAGTGGACAGTTAAAATATTTTTTTAAATACTATGACAAGGAATAAACCAGTCATCACTACACTGGGGTATGTTCACAAGACAGGGCAGAACCTATGGCCTTCTAAAGTTTCTTTAAAGAGGCAAATATTTTTAGAATCATATCCTACCATGACTGTAGGCACAGAAGAGAAATAAATATAAACAAATAACTGCAGATCTCAATGAAAAGTAAGGCAAGGAGCTGATGCCATAGGAAGCATTAGTGGATTAAAAATTGATACCGTAGGAGGCACTTCATGGATTTCACGTGTTCAAATAGCACATAAAAAGTGACCAAACAGTATATGTTAATAATAAAAATATTAACGATCCAAGCATAATTTAATCTTGAGAGAACTTTTACAAGACTCCTTGAAGTACAGGCGAGGTTGCCACTTGTGTGGCCTGAACAAAATGTTACATTTGCTGCTCTTGGAGCTGTTCTGGAGTAAGTTTTGTGAAAGGCCTGACTGAGCTTTCTTTTGGTTTGTTATGTAATAGTAGAAAATGTGCAGTGATTATTAGCAGCAGCTGATTTTCTAGGAGACAAATGTTACTTGAAAAGCATAAGTTCAAAAGCATTGGAGAATGGCTTGTACCTATTAAGTTCCAGTAATTGTTTAGAGATTACGATCCAACAAATTACAAAGAAATACAAATACTTAATAGAAATCTTGGAACCTGGTGGATATATTGCAAAGGATAATGTTTTGTTACTCAAGGTTGACCTGCTTGAAAGAGTGTTGAAGCGTCTTACAGTGTGCCTTAATTCTGGGAATGGAGAGAATTTGGATTACTTTGTACAGATATAAATACTGTCACTTTCTTCTGTCTCATTCATTGCAAAGCATATCTGACCAGAGGGGGAAAAGGTCATGTGAAGTCCCAGACAAGACTAGATGTGTCAATATTTTCAAGAATGAGTTCTACAGAAAGGTATATACACCTATATATGTATCTGTCATTGACTGCACTGGGAAATCCTTGCACCTTGTGGGTGAAAGAATGGTCTTAGTGGTTAAATTTAGTTCTCCAAGGCATTCAGTATGAGTGCTCTTCTATTATTGATGAGAGGGTAGAGTCTTCAGCCTAAATAGATGCTAAAACATTTTTAGCCTTGCTTAGCAATCTGTGGTTTTGCCCTCCACTGTTTAACTGATGAGATTGAGAGGAATTTTTTTAAAGGGTTTATTGTCTTTAAGTAAATATGCTGTGCTTAGCTTGGTTCAATTTGTAATCCTCCTTTGCTTATGATATAATGAGTATTTGGAAAGATGGGCCTGTTTTATGTCTGCTCAAAGGCCATTTTCATTCCCATTTGATAAACATTCTGGTGATAATTTTTTTCTCCAAGAGGCTTATAGTTTTTTTGTTCCATTTTCTTCTTCTGGGGGAAGAATCTAGTTTTTGAAAGCAAAGAGATCTTTGGAAAATACCCAAGAATAGTTCTGAAGCCTTAAAGGAGTTGGGAAGTGCAAGGGAAGTGTTCTACTCTGCATATTTTGACATAATTATTTCTGAAATCCATTCAAGTAGCTGCATAGGTCAGGATAACTTGTCCTTCCTCACAAAGTCTTCTCTTTGGGGAAATACCATTTGCCAGGTTTGCAGGCATGCAGTTGTTGGAGCAGACTTTTTTAAGGGTATTCTCTACATATTGAACTTTATAACTTGCTTTATTAAAAGCAGTAAATAACTGAATGGAAATTAACATTTTAAAAAAAATTATTTATCAAGGAGTCTCCTAGAACTTGCCTAGGAAGCTGCTGAGCAGCAGCATCTCTGGTGGTTGCATTATCAAGGAGTTGGATGTGAGGAAATACCAACTGGAACAAATGTGTGGGGGTTTTCCCCTGATAATTTTTTTTGTCTGTACCTTATGTTGAATTCAGTTTTCTGAATTTATGTTGCTAGTCTTGAAGTGAGAGGATATCCTTACAGCCTCTGATGCATCTTGCTGAGGAGATAATTTCACACATCGGAGCACTTGTGTTTCTGATTTACTTTAAGAATCCTGCCTGTACAAATATGATTTTTTGTATTTCCCTAATTTGCTTATTTGTTCAGAGAACTGAGTCAGCTTGACCTATCTTAGTTTGTAAAGGGTACTCTAGCAAATAAAAGGAAACTCAAGAAAATTAAACCGAACAGAAACCTATGGACTTCTTTCATTTTCCTTCTTTAGTATTTTATTTCTGTGTTTTGAGTAGATTGCAGACGCTGTTAATGCCCCTGTGGCTTGCTCAGAATAACGCCTGCCTTGCCCCCAATCCATGCTAACATGGCAGTTTCCCTGGATATTTGCTGTAGAGAGTGATCTGTAGCCATGCAATCTAATCCCATCTCTGGGGAATAATTGATGGCATAAGCTTTTCAGTAGCATCCCTTCCCCCACCCATGCCTTCAGCTGTGCCTTAGGGCAGTAAATACATGTTCTGCTTGACTGATACTTCCTTTCCTCCTGGGTAAAGCAGCAAATCCTGGTGTTAGAGGTAAGAGTGGGTTTAACTTCCAAGCACAGATCGTACCTAATTCTGCAGGGGTGTCCAAGTGTGCAAGTGAAACACATATAAAGAGTCTTTACTACACAATATATTTGTGATAGAGGTCTGTCAAATGACTTGAAAAGATCCTAGTTCCAAACCATTCCTTCAGTTGGCTTTACTGCTCTTTGTAAGCACAGTTGGACATAATTGCTGATACTGTTACACATTCTAGATACTTTCACCTGTGCTGCAACAAGGAAACCTCATAGATCTTGTACACCCTTCCCTATAAATGGACAACTGGACAAAGATAGGGATTTTCTAAGGAATAAGTTAACTCATAAATCAATACAGTATTATTAATTGAAGACCATGAAAAAGCAGCCTTATAGCAAGTTTAAAGTTCAACTGCAGATATTACTGGAACTGATAGATTGCCCAGCTTCTAAGTAAAAATCCTGGTTGCTGTGAGTCATTATTGATGAGACTTGGTCACGCTTGCCACTCTCTTCTAATTCCTCTCTGCTGGGTAAGATATATTTCAAACTCAGTTTGAATAGAATGTTCTGCTTTAGTTTTGATTTATGTATACTGCTTGTGATCTTGGGAGTGCTGAACAAATGTTGCAAAGTTAAAGTTTGTGTTTGCATAGGTGATGTTTATTCTATTGAAGAGCAGTTTGTCTGGAGACTGGTTTGAACAGTTATGCCTGTTAGTCCTTGACACTGCCATTAAAAATACTTTCTTTCATTTTCTTTAAGGAGCTGACACACAAGGTATTTAACCTGTCAGTCTCTTAAAATTCATATCAGTGTAACTAAATCATACAGTGCAGGGTGTGAGAAACCTAGTGCTGGTAAAAGCAAATGTTCAGTATTCATTTTCTTCTGGTTACAAGTTACAAGCTTAGCAAGCATCTCAAGTGCCGAACCGAGTTGTCCATTTTCATTTCTAGTTGTAGGATGCATCAGAAAGCAGAACTGAAAATAAATCTTTCATAGACCTTTTAGTAGGTGGAACCCTGCATAAGAATATTCTGTGATTAAGAGAATACATACATGACAGATGTCTACCTTTTTGTGGTGTTTGAATACAGTTTTGGCTAAAAAAATCTCAGCTGTTCGTGAGAGTAAGAAACTATGGCTGCCAAGTGCTGATAAGAGATTGATAATAAAAATTTAAAGGCATAGTAATTTAAAAATGGATATCTTTGCAGTGCTTTTATTTCAGTCAGGGTATAAGAGTTCTGCATGGCTGGATTGCAGACCAGTCACTGCTCAATGAAACACAGGTAATGTGGTTGAACGCTGGTTTTAAGGGGAAGTCTGAGTTGCCTGGACCCACACTCTGTGTTCCAGAATGCAGTTACACAAGTTGCTGCAGGTTCCTGTTGAGTTATCTGAGTGATGTAAACATGGAGAAACTTGCTCTTTGCAGCTGGGCAAGACACAAGTGTTCTGTGGCATGTAAATGCAATCCTTAGCCTCTAAACATGAGTGTAGGTATGAAAAGATGGTATTGAATGGATCAGTCATGTGCTGGGAATGGGAAGCGAGGCTGGAATGGAGGAGCTTTTCACACTGAGATGTTTGTGAACAGACTTTCTAAAATCAGTGTCACAGGAAAAGTTTCTGTGCTTCTCCCTGCACTGTACCTTGATAATCCTGAAAATTAGAAGGTAATGGTCATTTCTGAGGGAAAATAAGCCTAGGAGAGTATGGAATATCTAGGGCAACAAAGCTAAGGGTGCAAGAAAAGTCAAGTCATCTTTAAAAATATATTAGGAAAAAAAAAAACAACTACAGCAGTGCTTTCCAACCTGTGGTTTGTATTTCATTTGGCTTGAATTTTTTTTCAGCTTATGAAACGAGAGAGGAAGAGCTGCTTTTTGTGCTATTCCTGGCATCCTGTTACTGCCCTCTGCTTAATTTTGAAAAATGCAGGGTCAAAGGAGAGCTTTTATTAGGTGATACTATGTCAAGACTAAACATAAACTTGGCAGAAATAATTGCATAAGATTGTTCAGAAGATCTCCTGACTCTTGTTCTGTTCTGTAGTCTTTTCTTTCTTCCCCAGCCTGCTGGGGAGCTTCAGGTATGGCATATAAGTAGTTTAAAAATTATTGTATAGGACCAAGAAAACGCAGCCCACCACATTAATTTGTATTAATGTGTAATTACATATAAATAGAGAATGTAGTACATGATTAGTAGAGAGTATTTCTTGGTGCAATTTGAAAAAGGATTTGTGAATTCTAATTCACAACATAGAGTTTTTAAAGCAAGGGGAAATGGCTGCACCTTTTTAATTTTAAGAATTTTTACTGGAGTTTAACCAAATATCAGGGTCATCATGGCTTTGGAAGTTCTTTTTAATAATTTCGGGTACACGAAACAAGGAAGTTCTAGTTTCACGTTTACTTCTTACTGAATAAGAGGATTTTTTAAAGTGTTTACTTTGCCTTTTCTTAGATTTTGGAGTTGCACATTTGTTGTTGTCTCTTAATGTGTTCACCCAGCCTAGTTGCTCATTTGTTAATGGGCAGTTTTTAAGAGTTTCTATCTGAAGAGTTTTTGTTTTCACCTGCAGTCAGCGTTCTCTGTTTGGCTCTAGTCTGCAGAGTGCTGGTTATTCTGTAGGAACTGCAGACTGTAGGTCTGTACCATTCTGCCAGCTTTGTGATGTGTGTTTAAGCACCTCAGGAGAACTGAACTAGTGGTGGGGCTTTTGTTTGTTTTAAAGGTGGCTGTAAGGATAAATTACTTTCTGGCAGAGCTGTTCAGACTCTGTCCTCAACCAAGTCTCTCCTTTTCAGGGTCAGCCCCACCTGAAGTTTCAGCTTTCACTGTCCTGCACAGCCTATCTGGTTTTCCTTGCCTGGTGAAAATTAAGACTTGCAGTTCTGGCTGGTGGAGACAGTACTTTTTCTCTTGTCTTTGCTAAAGGTAGAACCTCCTTAGAATCATGGAGGTTGGAAAGGGCCTGTAAGGTCATCAAGTCCAACCACAAGCCCAGCAGTGGCAAGTCCACCACTAAACCATGTCCCCACATGCCACATCTGTGTCTATAATGACTCCACCACTGTCCTGGGTAGGCTGTTCCAATGCTTCACAACCCTTTTGGTTGTGAAATGGTTCCTGGTATCCCACCTAAACCTCCCCTGGTACATCCTGAGGCCACTTCCTCTGGTCTTGTCACTTGTTAGGAGGTGGGAGAAGAGACTGACCACACCTTGCTACAACCCTCCTTCAAGTAGTTGAGGAGAGCATGTTCTCTCCATGCTTCTCTTAAATGATTGCTAAAATAATAAAATATTAATGCTATAAACTGTTAAGTAGAATTTCTCCTCTTATGTTAAAGATTTCACAAGTAATAAGGGCTGTATATAACTACTCTGCCACTATTGCTACCGAGAGTAGTTCAGAGCCATGGATTTTTTTTAAACATTCTTTATTGCACTATATAATCTGGTTAATGTTGATCAAAAAGGGTTCTTTTATGTGCATTTTCCTTTTACAAGGTTTTGGGTTTTTTCTACAAACTGTTCTGAGTAATTAAAAGGCAACAATTAACTGCTGTTGTGTTGCTAGTTGATAGACTGGTGAAATATCTATTTTAGTATCAAATGACTTGTAATGATATAACTAAATCCAGATCAAAAGAAGAATCCATTGCAGAAAGGACCTTCTGCCTAGGGTTTCATGCCAGATGTTACTAAAACCATGCAAAAGTATTCAGGTTGATATTTTCCTTCCAAAAACCTTCCATGTTGATCTAATGTAGGCTTCTGGAAAATTGCTCTGTGATGTTCAACACTAGAACCACAGGGATTCTTAAAAACAATTGTACTTTCTCTGCTTCATGGTTAAAGTAGTTAATTTTCTTTGAAAGTAGGTTAGAGAATGGAAAGGCTGGAAGAGAAAAGAAATTAAGATAGTTTACAGATTTTTTTAAAAATTGAATTCAGTATGGAAGAGAGAAAAAAGAAAAACTCAGTTCCAGCATGATCCTGTTTGGATGGGAAATAATGGCTGTGTTTAAGTTACCAAGTAACTCAAGGCAGAAGGAACCAGATGAAAGCAGTGATGTGTCTGACACGGGCTGGGAATGTTTTACCTGTGGCTGGCTCTGGTCTCCTCACAAGTTCTCCCAGGATGTCCTCAGCTCACAGGTTTGGATCTGTGTCTGCATTAACATTGCAGAGTGCATGGAAGAGGAGCCGCTGGTTTAGTTGGTTCAGAAGGATCAAGGGTGCAGTTCCCAGGCACTGAAACTGCTCCACAAGCCAAACCAGCCCCCAGTTAGTGTGGCTGATTAGGGGTTTTAATTCAAAACTGTGCTGCTGCTCTGAACTAAAACATTAATTTAGATCCAGCCTAGAAAGTCTATCAGTCATCGTTTGTCCATAATCCATCAGAATGGGAGATATTTGAAAGCATCTGCCTGTGGTCAGGCATTTGATGGTAACAGTTCTCTTACTAAAATGAAGCTGAACTTATCTGTGAATTATAAACTGACCAGATGCATTTCCTGAGTACAGTATGCTGGTTACATGCTTGGTTCAGAATTTCACCGCTCTTACATCAAATGATGCAATGAAATTGAAATAAATCATCTTTTGGCTGCTGAAGGGGAGACAGAGGAGATGGGAGTAATTCCCTTTGAGTTAAAAGCAGATTACTTCAATTAGCATGACGGATGTCTAGAAAAATGAGAATTGATGTCTTGGAGAGGGGTAGGAAAAAACTATGGTTTGCTTGCATTATGGATATCTGATTTTGAGCAATAGCACTTGGCAGAGTATAATAAAATCATTGCTAAAAATCTAACGTAGGTGAAAACTTGTCTGACCAGACTTTCGTATAAGGAAATGGTATAAAATAATTGATCTGAAATAGTTTATATGTGTATTATCATCATATGGTTACTAACGTACCCTTCTGGAATGGTTTCTTTTTGTTTGGTGGGGTTTCTTGTGTTTTTTAATAAGTGCAATTTCTTTTTTCTTTTTTTTTAATGCAGTCCTTCCAGGGAAGCCAGGGACGAGCCTACCTCTTCAATTCTGTGTAAGTATGTGGTTATGGTTCTGCACACCACCTGCAGAGTGTAACTTTATGCTTCCCAAGTGGAAAACAGTAGGAATTAACATAACTGTACTTTGCCCTGTTCTTCTTAATGCTGGCTTGACTCACCAGCAGTAGTTATTAAAGAGCTATTGGGCTGATTCTGAAGCATTCCTTTGCACATATGAGTTTATTTTATATTTTAAGTAATTCTGCTAAGAGCTGAAAGATTAGGGGAGTGTGTTAATGTGAAATTCCTTTTGTGTATGTAATGATAGCTGTCTCAAGCAGGAGTTGCCATTCTGAGATACTCCAGAAGTCACAATATATTGAGTGACTGTAAATTTTCTTTAGACAACTCTGCTGTGGTCTAAAGAATTCCCCAGTCTGACAGTTGGATACATTTACAGGTTAATGTTTCAGTTAACTTGGTACATCTTAAATGACCTTGAATATTGCAAATGTGCTAGAGGCAAAAGGTCTCTGTGATCTTATCAAGCACAATATTTGCAATCTTAGGCACGTCCTTCCCTTGTTAGGAGGCTCTTTGCATTTGTTAATGGATATATTTAAAGTTTCTAATATGCAGGGTTGCATTTTTGTCTTTATTTTTCAGCAGTTTTTGTGTTGCAGCATTTTGAAAAAGAGATGCAACTGAGTGTCCTGGTCTATTTTTGACCAGGATAATGGAACTGTAACTGCAAATTATTTGATTGCAGATCCTTGAAATTCTTGTAATATGCAGTCATTCAGAGGTGACTTGGGATTTCTCCTGAAATTCTAATAAAGAATCTGGTACTACAACAGCAAAAATGGCAACATTTTGTTCTTGTTTAAAACTTTCTTAAGACTTGATTTAGTCTTGCCTCATGTTTTCTGCATAGACTCATTTGTGGAAAAACTGGCTCGATGCAGTGCTTCCATGGGATGCTTTGTTTTGAAATTGTTCATCAGAGCTTAGTCTGCTGATCTGTAGCAAAGAAATATTTATGAGGCTTTTTTCTTGCTGTTATTTTGGAGCTAGTTCTAAATTCAGCTCTTGGTGCTGATTCACTGGTACAGACTTCCATTAGAGAGGTCTCAAATTGTTTTTGAAGAAAAGCCTGAAACTGTAGAAGTGTCCAGTTACTGTGGAGTGTTCTGTTCTCTGGAAGTTTAACTATTTAGCTTGTCTTTGTTGCTGGGAGTAAGTGGGTATCACCAACAGTGACACCACAGCCACCTAAAAACAAAAACAAACCTCTTTTTCTTCCTGTCCTTCTCCTCAGAGGAAGTTACCTCTGCAGCATTGAATGAGCTGGGCACTTTTTTAACTATTTTTTGTCTGCAGGAGAAAAGGTGGGGAACAGTGAGAAAAGAAAAACATTCATGCTGTTAATATAATTTCTTCCTTTTTTCCAGGGTAAATGTGGGCTGTGGTCCAGCAGAGGAGAGAGTTCTTCTGACAGGTTTACATGCTGTAGCAGATATTTATTGTGAAAACTGTAAAACCACTCTTGGATGGAAATATGTAAGTAATACACTTAAATCCTCAATAAATGTTTGCATGTTGAAGCACAGATGTTTGAGCCATTGAGTAGCACCTTTGCTGATAGTTTAGGTGAGTTAGCTCTGGTGCTTTGTATACATCTGGCTCTAATGCAGTCTTGCTTCCTTACACCTGCAGAAATGCTGTAGCAGATAATAACTTTATTCTAGACTGCAAACCAAGCATGAGCTCTAGGTGTTATTACAGATATCTAATGTTCCTGTGTTTGGTAATCTTTTTGCAAGACTACCAAGCACACATGCATTAAACCAGGTGGGAGAAATTGTCAAAGTAAGTCTGTAATGTCTTGGATTGCAAAAATTGGTTATACAGCAAAAATATTAATTGCAATAAATGGTTCAGTACGTATTACACAGGTTACAGATAATGTGGACTCAATTCTGTTGTTTGAAAATTTACCTGTGCACTTGCAGCTGTGTTGCAAGTTTGAGGTTTTGAAGGTACTGGATTCTGGGTGTTGCATGTAGGATTGTCACTGATTCAGTGCAGCTTCAGGTCTTAGAAGATTTCCTAATGCATTCCCTGTGATGATGAATATAGAGGAGAGCTTTTGAAAAGGTTTGCATTCCCTCTCTTCATTACTTCTGGGAATAAAGAAATAACACATATAACATGCCATTTCCTAACCTTCACTTTAAAAAGCATTAGAATTCCCTAAGCAGGGAGAGAACATGAAGAGCTCTACTGCAAGATCTGTGCAGTAGATCTGCTGATTCTACTTAGGAGATGTTTACTTCTCTTTCCTTCTCAATGCTTTTCAACCTCTCTTTCTTCCCTCTGTCCCCTTACTCAGTGTAACTAAAATGGTTTGTTAACTGTAATGGCTCCTGGTTTGTATTTTTAATGTAAGTTTGATGTTTAAAATACTAAATTTCCCCAGTTTAATTCAGTGTTGTCTTGATTTTTTTATTTTTTTTTCCTTTCCAGGAACATGCTTTTGAGAGCAGTCAGAAATACAAAGAAGGAAAATTTATCATTGAACTTGCCCACATGATAAAAGACAATGGCTGGGAGTGAACCACAACGTTTTTCCTTCTATTTGGACTATATTCTGTGGAACAGGCTTTACAAAGACTAATGCAAAGTAAAGGAAGAGCTTGGCTAGAGTGGCCCTGAGAATATCACTGAACTCTGAAACCTCACAAATGGGTAGTGTAGTGTAAGTGGCTATTTCAGGCCATGTTTGCCTTTTCTCCTTGTGTAAGTTCCCTCTTTTTGTACGTGTATTATTGTGTGAACAGTTGTTTTGGAACATTTTGGATGACCTTTTTCTAAACTCTCTCAGACTAGAGAAACAGTTCACTAATTGAAAACGGATTTTACTGGTTAGCATCTCTCTCTGACCTATGCCTTTAATGCTACTTCTGCTGTGCATGCTTCTTGCCTAAACACCTACACTCCAGTCCTGTAGAAGTTCTGTACCTGAGCAGTCTGAAGAATGTATGGGATGGGGTGCTTTTTTATATGTAGCAACTTCTGATGTGTTTGGCAGTGAAGAGGATGCAGTATTGTAGTTATTAATTTCTTTTTTAAATTTGAGTGTACCACAAACTATGTACATCTTGTAGGTGAATTGGTTAAAGGTACAGTGCTCACTTCAAAAAATATTCCAATTGCACTGACTGAAGTTAGCAGGTCTCAAGTTGTTAGGTTATACCAGAGGTTTGGTATCTTAATTAAATAACATAGAAAGATTTTAAATCAATAATGCTATAGAATATGTTCCTTTAATACCAACATATTCCCGAAGGAGTTTGCTGGATAAAAAATTTATAAAACTATAGCTTGCAAGATTAAAAAGACAGAAAAATATATGCATCTTCTATTTTGAAAAAAAAGAAAATTAGTTGGTATATTAGGAAAAAACAAAGTTTTGGTACTGTACCTTTGCCAGTAACAGGGACTTGTGCATCAGTAAAGTTTTATGGCTGGTTCCATGTAACTGTATAGTCCTAATGCACTGGACAAAGAGGTTGATGTCAAGGAAACTTGTTGAAGTCTTCTGCTTCTGCTACATTTGAACAAAAATATTTATTTTTGTGAGAAATGGCCAGAGCCTATGACATGAAAATTAATATAGTACCTGTAGGAAAAGAAGGAGTAATGAGAGGGAAGGGAAGTTTGACTTGTCTTTTCATAAAATAAAATAGCAAAATAGTTTTTAAAATTTGGGGGTGGGGAAATGGTTTCCTGGTTTGCTGGCTAAATCATCCCCAAGTATCTTTTTATAATAAAAATTTATATGAAACTTACCTTCTCTTTTGTTCTCATGCTGTTTCTTTAATGGAATCAGTTAATGAGAGAAACTTCTGGAAAGTATATGCACAATATGAGCTGTTGGTATCTGTGTATGCAAACTGAGCAACTGTGAAAGAAATGCTCTACATAAATTTGCTAACTTAATTTTCAAATTAAACAGTCTCTACAGACTTTTCATATGTTAATCCTTTTAATGCTTGAGGACAAACTGTTTGAAAAAACCCTTTAACACTATATAAGTCCAATAAATGAACAATACAGAAGCCTTGCCATATGAAATCTTTCTCTCAATAACAATTCTAATATGGCACCTGTGAAATTAATCACGGGTGCTGCTGCTGCTGTTCTGTTTTTGGGAATCTCTCATAGGCTTTCTGAACTCTGCTGCACTTTAGAAATTGTCAGACATGAAAAATTATGCCAATGGGTAGGGGCAATACAAATCTTTAAAACCAGCTTTCCAGTGTTTTTGTGGGGAGGAGGAGTGAGAAGAGCATTCTCCCAGGTGTACACATTCTCTGTGATGTAGGCAGGCTGAACTGCCTGCTAGATGTTGTCATGATTGATACCCATGAATTAAAAATGCCAGAATTAGAGAAGTAGTTCAAGCTGTTGGGTTTCAGTCCAGAGGCCTGAGGTGGTACAGTCATGTTCAACCTGGATTTGTGGCTTACACGTTGCTTATTCATGTTCACATCAGGTCTCATTTTTAACAATGTCACTGATGCAAGATGGGCTTGGTTGTTGCCTGTCTCGTGCTCTTTTTGACCTGGAGTTCTTGGAATTTTGTTTTCCACCTTTGCAATGTATGTTGCCAACAAAGAAGGCACTAAAACTTCTGTCAGCAAAAAGTCTGTGTTGGCTTCTAAGTCCTGTTGCAATGTTGATACTTGTGAACAGCTTGTGTGAGGTTTGTGTATCTTTGGGCTTTTCTTATTTCCTGGCTACAGACTTGCTGAGGCAGAACACTGGACTGAAGGCAAAAGTAATGGCTGCTTTTCCAGAGAGAGTTGAAATTAAAGAAAATATATAAAGTGTTAAAGCTTTTTCTCTCCAAAATTGGGGGTTTGGCTAGCTGTTGTTAGTAAGCTAATGCTGTCTGTAACACAGTCTGATTCTTAGAAATTCAACCTCTTTCTTCAGTGCATTATTTATATTTCAAACTGGACGTTTTCACCAAAACCTTAATTAACTTTGATGCCAAAGGTTGGGACTTGAAGTGCTTAGCACATAGAGCTTCAGACTATTGGCATAAAGAGTTAATGACCTATATGTGATGTTTATGGCTTTTAAGAGAACCAAACAAAGCAATATTCTTTTTGGTCTTTTATTGAGTGGATGCTTAGAAGGAGTAAAGAGTAGAACTAGTACAGAATCATTATTTTATGCTGCCATGTAACAATTCTTCAAGGTTCATTCTGTTGAGGGAATATGTGAATTTTCTTCCCATATTGTTAGGCAGCATCAGTGATTATTTTTTCCCCTCATAAAGATATAGAGAGTTCTTGTTTTTGGTTTTGGTGAAAGTTGAATCCAGATAGCAATGACTGCTGGCTGATGTGAAGAGGTCAGTCTGGTCACTGACCCCTCCAGCAGTCATTTGAAAGAAAAATAAACTTACTTGAAAAAAATTTTACTAAAGCATTTTCCCTCTAACCAATTTTTGTAATATATTAAAGATTATATTTAAAGTTTGTATGTGTTTGCTCTGGGCAAGTTTACTTCCCCTCCAACTTGAGCACTTTTGTTACTTGTACTGGTTATTTTTGGTCTTAACATTTATTTTGTATTTTGTTTTTTATAAATTGTAACAAAAAGCTTTTGTGAACCTTTGTTTCTTGCTGGCTCTTTCTTGGACCAAATGAACTGACTATGAGCTGGCTTAGAAGAAATGTTCATTGGGATGCATAGGAATTTGCTAGCAAAAATGTACATGTATTGAAAGGTTTTTTTCCACTGAACCTCTAAAGCCACGCCGGTCCTAAAGTAATTAATCATAATTTGGTGTGACTTTAGTAATCTGACCACACATTCTCTGTCTAGGTCCAAAATAATGGTTGTAACAATGGTTTTCCAGAACTGAGTCTGCCTCCAAACCCTAGAGTTATTCTTTGGCTGGTTACTTTAAGTTCCTTTTTGATTACTAAAAGGCAATGCTGCCATATACAAAAACTGTCACATTGCAAACTTGCTGTGAAATAGCTGCAGAACTTGGTGAGGGATTGCTGACTGCTCAGCCTAACCACTCCTGCTGTATGCTTTTAGTGGCCTGGAAATCTTAATTTCATCTGCCAGTTAAAAGGGCCAGGATATGAATTTCCCTTGCTGGTTGTAAGCTCTACAGTAGCAAGCTGTGAAGGAAGATTGTTATGGCTCCATCTTAATGCCCAGTAGCAAGGCCCAGCACAATGACCAGCATGGGTGGTGTGCCTGTGTGCTTGCAGTCCTTGGGAGAGGAGGGGGAATATGGGTTATGGCATTTCTTTGAGACTAAACTGACCTCAGAGGTTCTGACCCAGTCCCCATGTGCCCATAACCAAAAGTCATCTGTATTTCCCACTGGTGGATGAGCAAGAGTTGCCCAAGGCCAGGTGCCAGGGTTGGTGGCCACGCACTTCCCTCCTCCTGCCCGCTCATCTCAGCAGCCACATGGCAGCAGCAGGGACCTCCTGTCTCACAGACCAAACTTCACTCATCTCCAGCCTTGGATATTGGCCATGAGAGGAAGAAGCTGTCAAATTATTGTTAAACTTCTTGGACACTTTATTGGACTTCACTGAGACTCATGTTAAGCCAACCAGCAGAATAAATACTTACTGGAAAAGGAACAGATGCTTCAGAGGTTTTTTTTAAAAGGACTGTTACAAGTGGTTTAAGGTCTAAAGCATGAGTCATAAATGGCAGTTGAGTTGTGCCTCATTGTTTCTTAAACTCTTTAAATGCTTTCTTTTACAGGTGACATGGCTGTGTTGCTGTTTTGTCCTAGCAATACTGTACATCATTTGTTGTTTCACTATATTGTATCTATTCGAGGTATCACAATAAAAGCTTTCAATTGTTTTGTTGGGTTACCTGTTGTTTTTGTGCTATCTTTTCTTGCTAGTTGAGTTCTCAGGCTTTATCATCTGCTAGGGCCCCAGAGAGAGGCTCTAAGTTGCTCTTAAAAACTTGTAAATGGGTTGAGTCTGGGTTTTATGTAGTTAAAACCTGCCACAAAGCATTTGGGGTTTTTTCCTTTCACAAATCTTTCCAAAATACAGAAATTTATGTTGCTGCTGTTGGGGCTTTTGCCTATTTTTAGCCAATTGTGGGACCTCTGCAGAGTGAGAATCAGTCTGCACACCCCCCAAAACTAATCCTGGGAGGAACTGAAGTGTGGGTGTGCTTTTTGTTGTGTCAGTTCGGTCAGCTGTAGACCTGAGGAGCACTCTGATCACAGCACTCCCTCTGCAGATTCTGCTTTGGCTGGGAGGGAACTCCTGTAGCTCTTCTGATCAGATTATTGGTCTTGTCAGTGATATGATCCCTCTGGACTGCCTGAGGCTCAGAATGAAGTCATTCAGTGCACACTTACACAGCGTCTTCAATAATCCATCATTTCATCCCACAAAGGGATACAGATGCTCTTCATGCAAGATCAAACATATTATTTCCATCCTGAGAAAATGGAAGATAGCCAGCTTTGCTTTCTCTTATTCAAGTGCTGTCTTAGGGGCATGAAATAAGGATCCTTCCAGGTCTGAAAAAAAGCCCCAACCCTAAGGAAAAATGGCATTTTTTGTGAGATGTATGGTCCCCATTGTATAAAAACCTCACTTTTGACAGGATATAACTGAAGTAATAAAGATTCAAATAACAAGTATCTTTCAGATTTGAGATGTTCATAGTAACACCCCATTACATTTTGATGTATCAGAGGGGCTATAAAAGCATCAATTGTCAGCAGCTGGGTTATCAGAATAATTCTGGCAATGTAAACTCCAGTGTTCTGACTTAGCAGCTGGAAAACAGCAGGATATCTGACTTCCAGACAGACAAAGATGGGCAGGTGTCTCATTTAAAGCTTGAGCAGCTTCCATTCGATGCCTTTTTGCCCCTGTTAAATAACTGGGCAGTGGTGTAGTTGAGGTTCTCCCCCACAATCCAAGCACTGCAGCTGTGACTGGGGACAGCAGTTGCTCTGCATTGTCAGAGGCCAGGTAGCCTGAACTGGAAAGCAGCCCCAGCTAGAGCTGAGCTTATCCTGTGCACAGGGCTCCAGCTGGGTCACTGCCCGTGTGAGGTTCTTTCCTCTTTTGTCTCTTCCTGCTCCCTGCCCTTGGCTCTGCCCCAGATGGGTCTGAGCAGGGACTGAGCACCTGCGCTGCCACTGGCACTCACCTCCAGCAGGCACAGCAGCTGTGGATTAACTGAGCCTGGACAAAGTAGTTCCTGGCTGTGAAGCAGCTCTGCTGAGCCATGGCACTGAGGAGCATTAACTGTTTCTCCTCTAGCAGAGGCTGAGCTGTTCTCAGGGTTGGGCTCATTCATTTCTATAGTATTGCTGAATAAGACTTGAGCTGAGGAGCTGAGGTGCTCTGTGATCCTGGTAGCAGTTTAATCTATGCTAACCTCATTGCCTGAAGATTTGACTTAGTAAAGATCATTCTAGAAAGCAGACAATACAGGTTTTTCAGTGTTTAATGAATTAATGAGTAGATTTTTCATGGTCTGATTTCTGTATTTAATTAGTAAGCATACTTTAACTTTCTTTCTTGCCCAAATAGACCTCAGTGATTTCTAGTTTAAGCAAAAACAATGTCAGGGCCAAAGTAGCCCTTTACTCAAAATGGAGTTTGCATCCTGACATTAAAACATGTATGTGAATGGAAAGTCCATTCTGGAATGGAATATCATGGCTCGCCCTGTACCTGTAGGAAGGATTGTGAATGTTATTTAATTTTCAGAACATCTTTTTGACATGATTAGCTATGATCATCATTAGCTATGATAGAAGTTAAATTCATTTTACAACATGAGCAAAACCTTCCAGTTTGGGACCGGGAGCTGACAACACAGCAGCAATGCTGTATTGGGCATCTAAAATATTTTTCTTCCCTTTCAAATGTTGTAGAGTTAAAACTCCAGTGGATTAAACTGCCTGATTTTGGTAAAAGTTTGGGGGATTTTTTTAGCTGTTGGTTGAGTGGCATTAATTGCTGTGTTTGAATTGTGAGTCAAGATACTTGTCCATATAAAAGTGAAATCAAATCAGCTTTATCCTGCAGAAATGATTATTCAAAATGTTTCAGTAGGGGATCATATAAAACCACTCCCACAGAGGTGCAACACTAAAAGGGAAAAAAAACCAAACCCAAACTGCAGGAGCTCTGTGCATTGCCTGTGCAAACAAACTTTTTTCCAAAACTTTCTTTAAAAGCCCACTAGAAGTCCGGAATCTTGTGACAGGGAGCAGGGCTGCCAAGGGCAAGAGCAGCTTGTTTTGCAATTGGGCCCTAGGGAAATTGCTGCATCTGGGGGCTGGGTTGAAGCTGTAAAACACGTGCTTTTGAGGACTGGGGGGGGGGCTTTCCTAAACAAATATATTTCCTAAACAAATGTTAATAGATTCTCTGCCATGCGCAGGGGAAACCTGCTGATGTTATCACAGTAAACCTTCATTCTGTTGAACTGGAACTGCTGAACACTGTGAAACCACTTAGAGGGGCACGTGCTGAGTGCCATAAAGCCCGTGTGTGAAAGGTATGTGGGGCACCGGGACAGGAGGGTGAGGACCAGCCACTGAGTGCTGCGAGGCTGGCTCTGTGCAGGAAAGAGCTGCATCGGTGCGGCTCTGACAGACTGCCCTGCAGCCCAAGCACAAGTGCAAATCCGTGGGAAAAGGTGACATTTTGTGACACTTCAGGCCTCTCTCAAAACTGTCCCTCTCCATGCCTTGCATTAAAGGGCAAAGGACACTGCTTTTTGTGTGCCCTGGGAGAAGGACGTGCCCACAGCCTGTGCTGGGCAGCGAGCGGAGCCTCCTGTGCACTGCCCGAGGTCAGGCTGGGCTGGCAACCCACAGCTCCCAGCTGCTCACTGGGGCAAGAGGCTGTTCCTGGCCATAATCTCCTTATAGATGAATTCATCATCTGTTTCCCACTGATGGTCAAATAAGCACTATCGACTGGCTGGCCTGCTCCACTTTGTTACCAACTATAACTGATAAGATTGAAAATCTACTTCTGCTTGTCCACTTAAATTATCTTCCCTTCCTTTCTTCCTCTTTTATCTTCCTCCTTCCTCAATTCCCCACTTTTTTTATGATACCCATAACAGTCCAAAGTCTGCAGAATTTTGCTTTTTCGCTGTTCCTCTTCTTTCCCCCACAGAATGTGTTACCCAAGGGGCAGCAGCAACGATTTGTGGTCAAGCATGAGATGGATATTTCATGGTGTTTGATCCAGTGCCGAACCAACCCAAGGGAGCCACTGTGCTCCCACCCTCCCTGGCTGGGTGTGAAGCCCAGTGCTGGGAGCCAGCATGTCCCCAAACCTCAAGGGCAGAGGACAAGGTGCTGCTCTTTGCTCCTAAACCATTGCTGCTTTACTGATTAAGCTTCTGCAACAAGTTTTAGGTCTAAATAAATTTATTTGGCATGATAATCAACAGCAAATGAGCCTGTAGGAGCGGCAGACCCATAGCCTTTCAGCAATGCTGTGCTTTACTGCCCTGGCTCCTCCTGCTCCCAAGCTGATGAAGCCAATGGATTTTTTTAACAGTACTTTTGCCCCCCCCCCCCCCGTTATCCCTCTCTTCTGCAATGAAAAGTTCCTCACAGCATCGAGGCTGGAGACACAAATTAATGCCCTTTAATTACCTACTCATAATATACAAAAACAAAAGCTTTCTCACGTCATTCTTTCAATGTTTACTAAAATAGAGACCTTGTTCTGGCAGATCTCTTCTTTACTGGCCAAAACTCACGCTGAAGGTTAACAGCTCCCGAAGTTAATCATTATCTTGCCTTGTTTGCTCAGTGTTTCAGAGTTAAAACATGTAAATATGCCTCCCCCGTGTAATTGCTGTGGTCAGCCAGCGATGAGCTCTGCAGCAAACATAAACACAGCTATTAGCAGAGAGAAATGTTTCTCCCTGGCCTGACCTCCCAGGGCTCCCAGAAGTGTTGGCTCCCCCAGAAATCAGCCACGGTAAGGCTGTCCCACTGGCCCTGGCGATTACACAGAGCCTGCTATGAAAACCCCCTCTCAAAATAGCAATTTCTAATCTCCCCTGAGGCCATTAATCAGGTTTCTAATCCAGCAAAGCTGCCCTTACTGTACAGGCTGTGATCCCCAGGCCTTTATTAGAAACCCCACTTGATCACAGCATTTACTGGGTCAGGGGGCTGATTGTCACGTTGGTCTGGGCAGGAATAGCTTCATGTATTTTGAGAGACAGATGTGTGATAGTGGTTAATGCCAAATCCTGGTTGCACCTTATCTGTGAGTGTTGGACTATGAAAGGCTCATCTGCATAGAAACATACTCCAGGGTCAGCTCAAATTTGGTAATTCGTGAAGATTTAGAGTAATCTCTTCTTTTCTGGAGACAAATGCAATACCTGGTCCTGTCTGATTGGTTTCAGATTCAAAATGTCCCAAAGATGTGTGACAGTCAAAACTTTCTGAGCAGCTTCACAAGAGCAGAAGTTTTGCCCACATATTGACTAAACCCCAGCTGGGGTAATTGCATCTGCCTCTTCTCCACCATTCCCCGGGTGATTCCATCTCGGAGGATCTGATGCTGCAGAGGTAGGGGATCATGACTGATGTGTGTAGCCTCCACACAAGTGTGTGACACTTGCAGCATTAACAGAGATCCTGCTGGCAAAAGGCTCTGCACAAATGCAAACCCATCGCTCACAAAGTGCTGCAGCATCCACGGGCACGGCTGGGTGTGGGCAAGGGATGTTACTGAGTCAATGGGCTGCTGAATCTCCTCCTCCCACGGGAGCTCCAGAGGCTCCCTGTGCCCACGGTGATATTTAAACTCTGAGTCGCTGGCTGGAGAGATCCAGCTCCCACAGGGGCTCGGCTGGAGGATGCTGTGGGGTCAGTGGGGGCTGCCCTGATGCTCAGCAGTGTCTTCACCGCTCATGGAGGTGATGCTGTGGCTGAGCCCCACCTGAGAATTTGCCTTAGTGGTTCCTGGTCCATAGGACTGTGTCGTGCAGCTCAGTGTCCTTGCCAAGCTGGGAGAGGATGCTGAGGGGCAGGCAGGCAGTGTGGAGCTCAGGCTGGTGGGCAGTGCTTTCTGTGCCCCAGGGCTTGTTATCCAAAGGCTGCAAGTGTGGGGCGCAGATGTGGGGCTGGCATCATGATCCACCCCACACCACGGGTCCTGCTGGCTGAAATCCTGAGCAGCATGGCCAAGAGAAGAGCCCTCACCTTGCTGAACCGCCCATCCCGTACTGAGCAGACCCACAGGGGTGTGGAGCCAGAATGTCCCGGGGCTGGATGCTGCCAGCACAGGGCAGTGACTCATTTTGCGCTCGGGACTCTGGGTGTGGAAGTTTCACTCACGTCTGGTCTTGGCAGCAGCAGCTTCTCCTGCTCCACAACTTTTGCTCCTGCCCAGCATGGTACAAGGTGGTGGCCAAGCACTCATGGTCCTGCTCTGCTGCTCTGCATCTGATCCCATCAGGCCACAAACCTGCATTAAAAGCACCAGCCTCATCCCTTGGTTTCCTAGAAATCCAGCAGCTGGCCTGGCAAGCAGACACCCAGCCCATAAGGCCTGTTAAATCAGCACAGCAGTGACCATTACGCAGAGGTTTGCATGACAAAGAGTTTGCAGCTATGCCAGAGGGTGGGGGGAGTGTTTTTAATTTTTGCTTTTCCCATTTGCACTATGGATGCAAAACAGCCCTTCGGAATGGTGAGGTGGGGCGTTGGAGCTGTGTCCAGCTGCCGGAGCCCAGGGGTTTACTTGCCTGTGACCAGCAGTGCCCGGGTTCAGCTCCATGGCTGCAGAGCTCCTTGGCCAGGCATTGCCCAGGGCGGCAGGTGCTGGAGTTGGAACCTCCTCCTGGAAACCTGTCCCAACCCAGGGACATGCACTGCTGAGTGCTGCACTGGGCCTGTTTGATGCTCAGGCTCCTAGCATTGAAAGGAAAAATTATTTCAGTGCAATGAACATAATCTGAGATGCAGCTGCAGTAATGGGACATGGGACCAGGTGTCCTTCTCAGGAGGATGGGAGCCCCCCAAGACTTTTTCCAGGCTTTTCCTGATCATGCAGCAGTGCTGCCCCTTGCCATTGCTTTCTTTAGCATCTTCTGACATTTCTCTTTGTCCTTTCCCCCCCGCTTTTCTTTTTCTTTTTTTCCCTTTATTTCTCCTTTAATCTCTTGTCCTTGGCTGTTCCTTTCTGCTGTGCCACGTTCAGACAAAGCCTGACAGCCAGAAGTTACTGGCTTTGTGAGCTGCTCATGTCCAGCAATACCATGGCCTGACTATGTTGGCTGGGACATAATTCCTTCCTGAGGGCAGGATTGGTGCTGGTGCCTGGGAGAGAGCTGAGCTGGATCAAGATGAACATCCGAGCCCTCTGCCCACACAAGCTGCTGATCTGGCGCCTGTTCGTGAGCATTAACACGCCATGGTTTTGCCACTCCAAAATCCCAGGAGTTGTAACAAGAGCCAGTTTCACCCAACGCTGTCACTGTGAAGGGCTTCATGGAAACTTCTCTGGTTTCTGCATGTCAGCTCGGAAAACCAAGCTCATCTCCTCCGAGCCAGGCAGCAGGTCCCACTCTTGAATTCTGTCCAAGAGGTGAGAGCAGTAGCCAGGCTGTGCGAGGATCTCCAGCCCTCACACCATGGGTCAGTGAGATCTGCCTGGGCACCAGCAGCAATATCACATATCTGGTAGTTACCCCTCCTCCCCATTTTTTCCCATTTTCCTCTCTTCTTCCACATTTACATGAAGCTGAGCTACACAAATCTTTGATCCCCTCAGACACTGGATGCTGGACCTACTGGATGGGCAGGGACAGGGACCTGAGGACTCTCCTTCTGCTCCCCATTCCTCAGCACTCTGCCACCACCCCCGCACCTCCCACTGTGTCCCCTTGGTACGAGCTCTGAGGGGCTCTGGTTTGGCTCTGCTATTGCTCCCTGTGATCTTGTTGCTCTGTGGGATTGTTTTTAAGGGAAGGTGAAAGTGTGGCAGGGCTGCAGAGGTGGCAGAGCTGGCAGAGCTGGGCCCTGACCTGAATGAAGCTCAGGCTGGCACTGATTCCTCGACAGAGCAGCCGTGCCCTGCGAGCCCCCTCCCTTGGAAAAAAACCCATGGTTGCTAAAAAAACTCAACAGGCCAAGCTCTAGCAACGTGTAATTTGTTTTGTTATAGATTAACTGCTCCAGTAGACTCCAGTCACTGCGCTGAGCTGGATGTTTAACCTTCTCTTGCAATATTTTATAAGGCAGGAACATTACAAATTTCATCTATGCTTTGATGGGGAGGTCGCAATCTGCCAAGATATTCACCTTGCCTCTGTGCAACTCCAGGAAGGGGGCTGGGAGCAGGGGGGCCACTTCTAAGCAAATGCAACCCCAGGGTTGTGGGACACAGCCTGGTGTGGGTCTGGGGAGAACCATGCCCCCCAGACACCTATGATGGTAGGAGTCAAGACCCTTCATCTCTGGGCAAAATGCTGGGCAGAAATGCCACATACTGACTTATCAGTTCTCCCCTGAGCATCTGCCATCTTGTGGCAGGGCTGCTGGAGGCCCCCTGCCCCCCACCAAAGGCCCTTTGCCAGGCCCAGTGGTGCCCTGAGTGGTTTCCTTTCTGGAAAGGGTTCAGGTGCTGCCCAGAGCACGGGAGGATTCTGCTGACCCCACAGCCTGTAATCTTACTCCTAGACTTGAGACACCTCTTGGCCCCGTTCCCCGCTGCTCTGTCCCCAGGACAGGCTGTAATCATCTCTTGGCAGGACAGCCCTGACCTGAGCAGTCCAGCTCCCAGCAGATTTCCCCAGCCTCGCCAAGTGTTTGCAAAAATACCCAGTGATTTATTCTTGACAGCTCAGCTGGACGGAGAAAAAACCACGTTCCTCTTTACATCTACACTTAATTTTGTTGTTTTTCCTTATAACAGAGGTTGCCAATAATAATAATACAGCAGGAACAGCTCCTGGCCCCAAACCTGACAGTTTTCTACCCTTTCTTGTGGCAAGTGCCAGCCTGGTTTCTTGCCAGTGCAGTGTCTGCTGACAGTGTCCGGCAGCAACGCGGGCGGGATTAGTGACAGCGTGGGCAAGCCGTGCTCCCTCAGCCCCAGACTGTGACGGGAATGACGGGTGACACCCAGCCCTTTGCTGCCACTTACAGTCACTGCGAGGTGACACCCCCCACCCCAAATAGCTGGGTATGGAAATACAGCCGGATGACATGGAAAACCAACAGAGACAGACAAGGAGGGAGCACTGACTACACCCTCGAAAGACCGGACCTGGGAAAAGCTTCACTGTGATGGGCAGAGAAGAAATCAGGAACATTTACTTAGCCCTGGCAAGGTGGGGTGGTGTTACTGGTTTCCTTGTCTGCACTGGGAGTGGGGCTGGCAAGGCAGCCAAGCTCTGTGTCCCACCCCACAGACCCAGCGGGGATAAGCACGCTGTTTGCCTTGCAGAGGGAAATACATCAGTGTCTTAAAATGTGACCCTCCAGGTTATTCACTATGTAAATATATGCTCTTAACTAATCAAAGCTGTAAAAGTTAGTTGACGTCTTCCTTGTGTCCCTGCCTGCCTCCTCCCAGTGCTCCGTAAGGTCTGCAGCCACAAACAAGGTGGAAAATGTGCTTATTCAGCTGAGACCCTGGGAGCACTGGGGGCCAGGAGACAGCCCAGGACTGACAGATACGGAGCAGGATAAAGAAGGCAGGATTATTGCCTGGGGTGAGGCTGGCATTGCCCAAATCAGGACAGGGAAGGTCCAGCCATGCTCCTAGTAGCTGGGATGCTGCAGGACCTGGACACAATGCCTCCATTGCTGAGCAAAGAAAAACTGCTTGGAGACTGGGACTTCTGTTCACTGTCAGCCCCTTTCCCTGCCTCCCACCTGTCCTTCTCAGGGGTGGCCATGGGGCTTGGCCCCCATTTCCATGCTTCCTGGGGAGAGGCAAGAGGGCTGACCCCAGCATCCCAGCACTGGGACAGCCGAGCCCTCCTCCCCCTGCAAGCCCTGGGCTCCCCCCCTCCCCGCCCCCCTCCGCCTCCTGCCGCGGCCTGGCACACAAACCCAGCTGCAGACCCGGGCTGTGCAACAGCTAAATACTGGGAATCTGGGCGGCTGCCAGGGACTTTGATCCCCAGCCACTAAAACCTCCTCCACAAGCTGCCTTCTCTTGCGAAACAACCTCCTGGGGGGGTTGAGCTGGCGTGTGCTGCCCCTGAGACCTTTGCAGCCCCAAAAAGGGAGTTTGTCTGGTCAGCAGCCTCACCCCGCAGTGGTGCAGTTCAGTGCCAATGCCTGTGCCAGTGGTGGAGCCAGGCAGACGCTTGTGGCACCAAACGCATTTACCTTGGACTGCTCCCAAGCACTGCTGCGTTTCTCCCTGGTACATCTGCACATTCCAGCCCCAGCACGGCCGGCTGAAAACCTTCCCAGCTGGGAAACCCCAGGCAGAGGGTATGTGCCTGCCTCGGCAGTCAGCCTCTTCTCCCAGAGGTGCCCAGTGGAACAGGACAGGCAGCACTGTGAGACACTGGGATCCTGATCCTGCACTGCAGGCTCAGTGGCTGGTACAGTTATCAGAGGAGGATGATAGTGACTGCCTTAAAAACATTTTAGAAGGTTGTGGGGTTTTATTTTTTTTTTTCAGCAGCCACAGCCCACCCTGGCTCGCACTGGGAAATGCTGAGCATCTGGGTACAAGCCTTGGGCTGCGCTGGACATGCAACATCAGCCTGGCTGGGTGTGACAGGGCCACAGGTGCCCTCTGCTAAAAGGCTCACTGAGCCACTGATGAACAATTTGTTTTTCCCATTTTTGCTGTCTTTCTTCCAATGCTAGCATCATCCAGCATGCTGGTGGAGAGGGGCCTTTTACATTGCTTAAAGACAGGCACAGGAAATAGAGGGATTTTTTTAGTGAATGACAGATTGCAGCTTGATCAAATCAAGGCAAAACAGGGTCTGCACAAATAGGGATGTTTAAAAAGATGGCAGAAGAACATCTGGGACTTCTCATACCAGGAAGCCTCCTATGCAGCAAATAAACCCTATCCCATGGTCTGAAATGCTGCCAGATGCTGATGGTCTCCCCTGAGCTGCTGCTGCAAACACCCAGACTGCCAGGTAGACACTGGTCATGTGGTCACAGCCAGCCCTGCTGTGAGCAGCTTCTTTTCACTGTTCTATAGTTAAACCCAGATTTTCCCCATTCTTGCTTGTCACTTTTATGAGCATTTCTGCTCCTTTATTTCTAACGGCAGCCTTATCTCTCACACGCATGGACACAATGTGTCAGTGAGATACCTCTGCTGTTCATTCTGGGACTGTGCCTCAATCTGTCACCATGTCCTGACCATCCCCTGGGTCTGAGGAGGTCAGGATATCAGTTTTTAACATCACTCCAGTGTCACCCAGCTGCGGCTCCCCAAGCCCAGCAATAACTTGGAGTGTTTAGCTGCTCTGCTGAGTAACCTGAGCGACTCCCAGTGCCCCCCTACCTGCAGCTGGACCCCAGGACACACATTCTTGGTCACATCTGGAGTAATGATTTTGCAGCCATGAGCTGACAGCCGCCAGGTCAAGTACTTCACCTGCAGCACCCTCCTGGGTCTCCCAGGGTTTCAGGAGCCTCTGGCTGCTGCAGCTCCTGGACCTGGCTGGGACCAAGGGCAACCAACTGTGTTGGTGCTGAGCAGTGCAGATCACTGCAGTGCTGGGGCTGCTGCTGCCAGCCCCTGTGGTGCAGCCATGGCTCAGCAGCGTGGGAGAATTTTCTTTCTTTATGAGCCAGAGTGCTGTACTTTCCTGTCTCCTCACGAGGTTCCCATGGATCGGGGTGAAATCAGGGTTTGGCTCTGTGTCAGCCCCTGCACAGTGCCTGGGAGTGAGACAGACCCAGTTCTGGTCCCAGTGGAGGGTATGGAGGCACACACCAACCAGGCCACAGCACCCAGCAGCTCCACAGAGCTGGGTATGGACATGGCACTCAACAGTTCCAGAGAATGGAACTTTTTTTAACCTTTCAAAATTAAAAAAAGAAGTCCTAACCCCAAACAGTTTTTTAAGGAAAACCAAAGATTAGAACTACTGTAAGCAGTGGAGACAAAACACCAAAAATAGCACCCGAAGTTTCCTCCGCGCACTCTCCCTGCAGGCAGCCTGCACTATATTTGTCTTCACTTGCCATTTCTGCTGCAATCAATTTACAATTGCCGCTAGCGAGGAACCCATCTATTAAAAGCTCAGCTGAGATCTGTGGCGAAGATGTCTCCAATAAAAAAATCTGGCCATTCATTAAAAAAACAAAACAAAACCAGTGTCCTTCTCTGCCCAACAAAATCCACTAAAACCATCCGTGGCTGTGTTGTCCAGGCTTGGGAGCAGCTGTGGAAGCCCAGTGAGGGTTTCCTTCCACACAGGGAGGGATTTGCTCTGCAGCTGCTCTGAGGCTTGGAAGCACTTGGTGTTTGCTGCCTGTTGTGCCTTATCTCTGCGTTTTGCTGCAGGCCACCCTGGGGAGGCGGATTCCTCCCGGGTCAATTGCTTTTATCACAAAAACAAATGTTTTCTATCATCCCTTTCATCCCGGGATGAAAGTGCAGCGAGGAATCACACGCCTTCTCTTGCTGCCTTGGTGGGCTGTGCTGCTGGGCGCTCCTCTCCCCCCACAGAAATGTAGAAGGAGGGACAGGGGAGGCAAACAGAAGCCTGGAGTGATTCCTGCCTTTGCCTAAAAAAATGACCCCATGGGGCTGCCTAAAAAATAACCCCACAGGACTCCCTGTGAACATGCAGCTCTGCCCCCAGGTTTCTGTCCCAAAACCATCACAGCCAGTGCTCACACCAAACTGGTTTCTCCCAGAGCCAGGCACTGGCTGGGGTCCTGTCTGACCCCCTCCACTCGTGAAGGGGACACTGAGGGAGGCAGGAGGGCTGTTTGAGGAGGCCAAAGGCTGAGGGTCTGTGTAGCCAAACACAACAGTGGCTGCAGGGGCATAAGATTGCTGCCTATAAATAGCTCTGGGAAGCAAACATTAGGGAGGCAAAAAAGCTATTCAAGCTAAAGGACAATGTTGGCACTAAAGCAAATAGATATAATTAGCCATTAATAAATTAAGGCCAAAGATTAGGGAAAGTATCGAATATCAGAAAAGTGAGAGCTGGGAAGGCTTTCCAGGGGGAAGGGGAGACCTTGACCAGCATTTAAAAAGCTGTGGCTATTTTTTAAAAGCCATTAAGTTATGAGCTGTCAAACCCAGCCTGCTGTGATTGCTGATGAGCCTTTTTTTATATATAAAAGGGAAGATTTGACCTCTTTGTGACATTAGGAATGGTAGAGGGGCCAAGGAGGCTGCCCTGATCTCCAGTCCGCTTCCTCCTCCCTTGGTCAGATAGATCAGTCCCAGCCCCTCTTGAAGCTCTTTGCCTTCTCTGCCCCTCACAAACCAGAAAGTCCTACAGCCCTTCTCCAAACCTGCCTGGAGATACACTTTAACCCCACTGCAATGCTGGAGGGGGCAGGTGCTGGCCCTGTGCCATGGGCTTGCTCCAGCCTGGAGATGTGGGGCTGGGGAGGGTTTTTCTCACATCATGCTGCATTTCTCACAGGGAGCAGCTCCTGCCAGCCTGTCCTGCAGTGGCCAGCAAATGATCTGCCACAGATGATGAGGCAGGTGGATGCAGGGACTGGTGCTTGTGGGACACCTGTGTCCACAGCCCTTCACGCCGCCCCCCCCGCCACAAGTCCTGTCCCTGCACTGTTCCCCCAGAAAAACCCATACTGGACACCCTCACGATGCCTCCATGGGAGCTCCACCATCCCCGGCCATTGTGGCAGAGCCATTGTTAGGATGTTCAGGGGTTGCTCTGTGCCGCCCCAGCACAAACATCATGAAGACTCAGCTCACCAGTGATAAGAATGACGGTTCCTTTTACCTGAGATAGCCAGCTGCTGCCATGGCTTTGCTTTACTTTGCAACCAGGGGAATTGCAGGAGCCATTTTCCCTTGAGGCCTTCGCAGGGAATGAGGTGCCTTTTCTGGAATACACATTTTAGCCAAGGA
>JAHLSL010000041.1:4196919-4265550 GCA_025920805.1 Petroica traversi
GGCGCCAGGCCGGGGGCCCCACACGGCTGCACCGCGGGGCCCTGCCCTCAGCCCTCCCGCCATCGCCCCGCCAGCCCTGCTGCGTGCCCCTTCACGGGCAATGTCCCTCCCTTGGCTCTGACCCCTTCCCCACAGCCCCAGCACAGGCCGGTTAAATCCTCCACAAGGCTGAGATAACAAATTCACTCCCCAAAGAAAGAGAGGAAGTGAGGGCTCCCGGCCGCGCCGCCCGGCTCTAACCCGGCCAGGCCCGGCGCTGCCGCCTCTTCCTGTGCCGTCTGAGGGCGTTTGTTTGCCTCCTCCAAAGCAAACACTGAGGAAACTTGGGGGGTGTTTTGGCAAATCCCCTCCTCTTGCTTATAAAAGACGCTTCCTGTGCCAGGTTTCTGATATCCTGTTGCTGGCGATGGGTAGCAGGGGGATCCCAGAAATATTTGATACTTAGAACCCAGTGGTTTATCCGCCAGCTGCTCCCTCCCCCGGCAGGGCTGCCATGGCCATGCCTGTGACTCTACCAACAGCCGAGGGGACTCAGCCCGTGCTGGGCTCAGCTGTGCCTTGAAAGGGGCTGGAGGGAAAAGCTGGATTTCCTTGGAGACCTTCAAACACTGACTTCTCACAGTTCATGGCCCCACATGAGATGGGTACCACCATGATCAATGTGATGCTGAAGCAGAGCAACTAGTAGTAGTGTGAACTGCTGGGCTGTAGCCATTCAAACCAGCAGGGAACAGGCAAAATTAAACTGAACAATAATATTTTTGGCTTTTTCTCTTGGTAAATATGGTAACAGAGTTACAGCTACTTGGCTTGAAAAACTGTTCAATCTGTGCTGTTTCCCACACCGACAATACTTCGCTCCTTAAGGGGCCAGGCTGAATTCATGCCAGAAAAAGCAGAGGTGAAGACCTGAGTCCCCTGTGAGCCCCATCTTTGTGTATGGAAACAATCAGCCCCAGCTGCCAGCCCCACCAAACACCATTGCTTTCTCAAGCCTGTTTTGTGCTTTTGCTGTCTGCTATGGTGCCAAATCTCAGGAAACAATGAATTCAGTGCTCTCCCAGTGCCTTTCAGCAGAACAACTCAGGTATGGAGCAGTGCAAAGTACGAGAGGACTGGTGTTATTCTAGTCAAGGCCAGACAAAAGCTTCTTCAGCCCCTGGTTAAAATCCTACTTTTTCTCTCTAAGCACATTTACTGGAAAAGTGTCAAAGAATGTAAAAATGTGCTTACAAACAGCCCAGTGGTTCCCAGGGGTGAGTTTCTGTAGTAAAGGCTGCACAATTCCTACTGATCCCTCTGGCCATAGCAGGAGTTGGTTGGGTATTCCCTTAACACACCGTCTGTGCTGGAGAATCAAGTGATGAAAGGAGAAAAAAGTGTTTCAGTACAGCCTCTGTCCTCCACTTTTGTGCCTTAGGGAGTGGAAACTGCAAATCACCCTGCAAAGAGCCAGGTTTTAGAAAAATGAGGGATACCGCACACTGCTCTGCTCTCTGTGCCCCTGCCATCTTTCAGAGAAGAGCTTGTGTCACACTGACCCTGTGAATTCCAATGACTGGAAGAGAAATTGAAGTTAAAAAGAAATTAACTGGAATACACAGAATTAGGGTTGTGGGGGGGAGTAGAGGTGGAGCTCTGCAGGACAAAACTCCACTGCAGGGCCTGGCTGTGGTGGAACAGTGACAGTGTAGGCCCCACAGAGCTCTCCCAAAGCTCAGTCTGGCTGTTGACTCAACCCTGGGCCACTGCAGCACCCTGGGGATGGGCCAGAGCCAGTGATCCCCAGCCTGGGAGCCACCAACAGCAGCTGGGAGCTCCAGCAGGCCAGAGAGCTGAATCCAGGTCCTGATGTGAACTGTGGCTGGAGAGCTTCACCCCTGCTTGGAGCAAAACTGAAAGGGTCACGCTCAGCCCTTCCTAGAAGCCAGGAAATTGTTCTTTCTTTTGTGTCTGATGTTATGGTGGGAAATGGTGAGCAAAGGGGCAGTGCAAAGCAGTGCTTGGAAGGGCAGCAGTCCCTCTGCACTGTGCACAGCACCTTCAGGGACTGCAGAGAGCTCTGCCAAAAAGCTGGAACTGAACAGGAAAGTGGGCAGTTATCTCTACAGCCTGCTGCCACAACAGGAAACTGCCCCTCGGATCAATCTGCAGCAAAGACTTGCTGAAATGGGAGCCCTTGCCACACCTCTGCTGCCTTCCTTGTAATCAAAAGCTCTTTTCTTTTATAATAATATCCATTTAAATCTAGTATAAAACCAGCATTTTATCCTTATAGATTAATAAAATTGCCTATCCCAGCTCAAGGAATGCTGTGAATTTGACTACTCAAAGTGTGCTAAAGTACAAGCTAGGTAAAGGGGATCAATAACAATTTATCATGAAAGGGCCTGCGCAGGAGAAACAAGAGGTTCCAATAAGACAGAAGAAACTCAGCTTTAGGAAAGCACCATCAAATCCCCCGTCCCAGTAATCAAGCACGTGTTATTTCAAACTTAGACATTTGCAAAACAAACTCCCCCTATTATTCTTTCAAATTAGTTTGAACTTCCTATAATTTAACAAAGATGTAATCATATCCGCAGAGATCCCAGAATTCCTTATGAGCATCTTAAAAAGCAGGAATGAATCATTTCCTTGTACAACAATCAACTTCGCAATGCTGTGATCTTGGAAATAACAGTTGAACAGTCAAAGTCAAGCATTCAAAAGAAAATAAAAGCATTTAATGCAAAATATTTTCCAAAAGTTTTTACAGCAATTTCCTATAAATGGAGTCCTTTCTTAAAGAATGAAACCACTGATACAAATGTTTTGTTCCAAAGGGGATTACAAAACTTTCTCCTCAGCCACAGAGGAGGTAGGGAGGGCATTTCTCTTATCTGAAAACAGGTAAGATGAACCGAAAAGTGATATTCAGGATCTAGCCTGCTATGTCTAAGTGATGGTAACACACAGACGCTTTGTGATTAAAACTTCACAGGCTGATATATCTTTACCGCATAAGGCCTTTATTAAGATTCCTAATAATTTGTGGGTATGTAATGGAAATATCTGAGATGCCTGTCAGCTACATTATGTGGTTTTTTCTAATGATGGGAAGCCTGATGTTGGAGCAGACTATGGGGTGTGTTACCCTGCAAGGACCAGGCTTTAGGGATGGGTGTTAAAAAAAACAAAAGAGTTGTTTCTATTCCTGCTCAGTTGCTCAAGGCTGTAGTTTCTGGCACCTGAGGGCAGGTGTGAACTGGTGCTTCCTGGCACCTCCGGCTGTCCAGTGGCTCAGGGAAGGGCAGCCACTGGTAGGAGTAAGAGGTGTAGCTGCCCTGGGGCTCCCCATGTAGACTTGCAGCTTCCCAGGCTGTTGGAGGCTTTAACAGATACAGATAGGGCTCGTTTTGGAGTGAGCAAGGCCCTTCAGAGACTGACAGCAGTCAATCCAGACAAAATTGGTCCTTGTTGAGAAGCAGCAGGAGGCAGCTGGAAGGTAAGGGCAGGACAGGCTGAAGCCCCTCCACAGAGCTCTCCAGGAGCACAGGCGCTTCCCAGTACATTAATTCATTCCCTTCCTTGGCACACTTGGCCGGTCTGGGAACGATTACCTGTAAAAGGAGCTCTTTCACCATCGTGGCTGTCACTGCAGCACTGTCCTGCATGGCTGGGCTCTGCCTGGTCTGCTGCCAGCCACGCAGAGAAAGGCTCCAGCTGATCCCCGGGGAGCTGGGCTGCCTGCTCCCTGCTTTGCAAAACAACAACAAAACGGCCTTCGAGGAAGATGCAGTGGGGGAATGTGCTCTCTAGAAAACAAAGCCACATTAACCAGCCTCAACAAAGCAGCAGTTTTCTCTGCCAGTGGAAGGGCAGGCTGGTGCCTTCCCTCCCCAGGACAGACTGTCTTTTGGGTTCTCTGGGGCCATGTGGGAGGCTCCTGTTTGCGCTGTGCCCCAGTGCTGGGCTCCCCATGCTGCTACCAGGAGCTGAAGTCCCCGAAGCCTGTGCTCTTCTTCTCTTTCTTCACAGCTGTGCTGGTTGAGGGCCCGTCATCCTCCGCGCTGCGCTTCCTGCAGCCACAATGAAAACAATTCTCAGGGAATCTTTCCTGCCAGTAGGACAAGGGCAGCCTGGATGCCTGCTCTGCCTGTTCTCTCCCAGCACCACCTATACTGGAGCCAGCCCATCCCTTGTCCACCAGACAGGAGTGCAAGCTCTATGCCAGCATGGAGACTGCAGGGGTTGCGGATGGAGGTCTTTGGCATGCCCAAAAAGAGGGAAAATGAGTCCACGGGGATGGTTTGGATCAGGCTTTGAACACTCCCAGGAATGTGTTCAAAGAACAGTAAGTTCTCCAGGCCAGAGCTGAAGATTTAACAGCTGTACCTTTTTAGCATGGTCAGGAAAACATGAGACATGAGTTCTCTCCACACCTTCTCACCTGCACTTGTGGCAGAAAAGGATTTATGGGGAATTAGGTATAAAGCAGCTGGGAGAGCTTTTCAGCTCCTTTCCTGTTTCTTGAGCCCAGCCTGTTGCAGTTGCTGCTGCTATTACCAGCCTCTCTTGAGCAGAGCTTGCAACCCCAGGGAACAGTGTGCAGCCAGCTCACGTGCTGTGGTTTTATTGTCAGCTATCAGTAGCTGATAGGGAGAACACGGAACCCTAAATCTGCCAAAGCACACTATGATTGAAGGTCCTTTCTGTACTGCCTGGTCTTTTCCACAGAGGCACCACTTCTGGATTTCCTGTGTAAATAGGAGTGCAGCGTGTCAGCAGTTTTAAGCTGGACACAGTATTCTAAGGGACAAGCAATATTCTGCAACTGAAAAATTTTACTGACATGCTAAACTGATCTACCTGAGCTAACATATTTCTGTTCTCACAGTTATGCAAATGCCTGTAAGTCACAGAGGCACACACAAGCTGATTAAATGGCTGCCCAGATCTGTGTATGCATAAATACAGACCTTTATGTAGCAGACAGACAATAGCATTTTTGCAAATGCTTTTAGAGAAGTCTGGTAAAAATCAAGTGGAAGGCATTTATTTAAATTTTTCCAAAACACATGCTAAGCTGCTGCTCAGTCAGGATTCTGTGTTGTCCTTAGGAAAGAAAGCAGTGCTGCCAATCCCGACAGGGGTACAAAGAGTGTCTGGGAAATAGTTTAGGATAAGCCTGTCCAACCTGCCAGGTACCCTGGAGCTACCCAGCTGCCCTGTGCTCCCACAGTAAGCCTGGGAACCTGCTCCCCTTCGCAGCCTTTTCAGCTATGCTGGTACAGCTGTTTGTGTGGCTGAACAGGAACCAGAGCAGCAAACTGACAGGGGTCTGGGGCAGCTACTTTGTGCAGGGCAGAAGTTGCTAAAAGAGAAACATCTGTGGGACCACGGCCTTCAGAAATAGCTGCAGAAAAGGAAGAGGATAAAAGATGGTGTAGGAAGTGACACAGTACAGTTCCTCAAAGACTTCTGAGTTCTGGAAATGTATCTACAGTTCTGAAGTCAGCAAATGCTTTTAAAGACCAACTTGGTTCAAGGGCTAAAAGAAAAGCTCAGTTAACATGTAACCTTGAAAAACCACAGAAGTGAAGTAAACTCTTGACTGATGGGACTACATGAGGGTATCTTTCCTGGCCCAAACCAAACATCTGCACAGTGGCACTGGAAAGGGCCAGCATCCAGCAGGAAAGGCACCTAAAATATTCAGCAAAAATCAGATGGACAGGGAACTCACGCTGCAGCCATGTTGATGTATTTTCCAATCCCCTGCCGGTAAGTTTTAGGAGTCTGAACCTCTTTCTTTGGTGGGACCACTTCAGCCTTTATTTTGGCTGCTTCTTCTTCCTGCTGGAACTTCTCTCTTTCAGCAGCAACCTGTGGGAAGCAAAGGGTGCAATCTGTTGCAAGAGATAGTGCAGAAGGAGAAAATGTCTACAATTCTTTGAAGCTTTAAAACACTCTAAACCAGCAATCAGCACTGCTGAGATTACAGGGCAGGCTTTAGGAGTCAGCCCTCAAGGGCCACTACAGACAAGCTGTCTGCAGCCATTACAGCAAGACTCCTTCTCACCTGCAGCTACCACAGCTACTGGGGGCATTGAAAGGAAACCCTCAGAAGCCTGATGGACTGGGAGCTGTGCCAGACTCCACTGAAGTGAGAGACTGGGATCCTGGCAAAAAGGCAATGTTGAATGGCAGTTGCTTAATCTTAGCTGGCAAGCAGATGGGCCAGGGGGCTGCCCATTTGCAAAGAAAAGACATTAAGTTGCAAAGTTCTCCATAGAAAAGCTTTGGCTTTCAAAAAAAGCCTCAACTAAGCAAGCAACCTCACCTGTGCATCTGCCTCTTCATAGGGATCAACGAAAACTGTTGTTGTCTCAATTCTTATTTCCTCCTGGAAGCAGAAGAGAAGAACAGTAATTCCATCTGCTGATTAAGTTGTGCCATCTCCCCCTGTTTTGGTTTCAAGTGTGTCAGCAGAGTGACCAGCACTGCCATGTGAGGCCTCTGCCCCCAGGGCTTCACACGTACCTTGGGACGGTCTGTTTTTGGGTCACTTTCCACGTTCTCCATAGCAGTCAGAGTCTCAAAGCCACCAACCACCCTAAAAGAGGAAGGACATGTTATCCAGTTGTCTCAACATACTCAGAATATTCCTACACCCTTGCCTTTAATATAGCTGATTTATGCCCATTACTCTAGCAGATTTTTAAATTATCATGTTTGGGGAGAGGGGAATCAGCAACTGTGTTTGGAAGACCTAAGATAATGTCATTCAGTGTGGAAGATAAGAATTTTTTCCTCAAATATGGGATTTGAATTTAAAATTAAACAGAACACGGAAAAGCCCAAAACTCAGAAGCAAAGCAAGGCCAAAACCTGGGAGCCACACAAACCAGCCAGAGGAAGAACAAGTATTTTTTTTTTTCTTTGTTTTTAAATTGTATATAAGACCTAAGGGTGTTACCAGAAGAGAACAGCAACTACAGCAGCACAGGAGAGCAGTAGCAGAGCTGTCTGCACTAACACCACTAACACAAGAGAGCACAGGATTCCTCCAGAAGAACATCATGACCCTGACGTTGTGAGGGCTCTGGGAATGCAGCAGAGCATCAAGTCACAGCCACAGCAAAAGGCCAGGACACTTCTCACAGCAGTTTTCACCTGGAAAGCCTTAAATCCCTGGCTTTCCACTTTTGAAGTTAACATATCCAAACACTTGCTTGAAAATGTTTAAGGCTGAAGGCTTTCTGGACTGTTGCATGTTTATTTTCAAAAAAAGTGTGGAACAATGGGAATGTTCTAGAAAAGCATATTTAGAAAGGATAAATGGGGAAACCCAGATAATTATAATCCTGTCATCCTGTCATTTATCCCAGCAAAATAATGGAATAGCAGAGACAGGACATGATTAAGAAAGAAAGGAAATAAGTAACAGCAATCAACAAGGTTTTGTGGAAAACAGTGTCTGTCAAACAACCTTCTATCTTTGAGACAACAGATGTGGTTAACAGGGATAACAGTGTCCATGGAACAGACTTCTGGAAGGCGGCTGATATTTTGATTGAGGAACTAGAACGATATAAAGTGCATACAGCACACATTAAATAAAAAATTGGCTGACAGGTGTCAAAATCTAATTTTAAACAGGAACCACTGAGTCAGTATGTTTTCAGAGGGGTCCTGCTGGGATCAGCTCTTGGTTCCAGGGTATTTAACACTTTTATCATCATCCACAATTACATTTGAAAACAGCTATTCTTAGAAGAGCAGTAAATAAAGAGGAAGACAGGCTGTTGATGCCAAGTGATCCAGATCCATTAGCAAAGCAGGCTGTAGCTGGACAACATCTGTTTTAATAGAGCCAAGCCACATGGCCAGGAACCAAAAATACAGCCCATATTAACAGCTGTGGGACAATGAGAAGCAGCCATAATTCTCAAAAACACTGCTCCAGCAGCCAGGAGAGTTTGGGGCTGGGAGATCAGCAGCAGGGGCAGGACCTGGCCACTGAGGAGCCCAGGGCTGCCCATGGGACAGGGCAAGCCAAGCTTTCACAGGGGGACCACTGTTTCAAAGCCTGATTGTTACTGGGACTACAGCACCAGCATGGGTAGGCTGGCAAGGGATGGGCAGATGAAATGGAGGAAAATCAAATTAAATTAAACTGGTAGGGAAAAAAATACCAAACTGGTGGAATGTGTGGTGCATTTTATCACCTAACTCTGCTTTCATATCAAAGAGAGAAGCAATGTCTCGACCAAAGCACACAGGGTATTCACAGTCACCTTTACATATTTTATACACTCATACCAGGGTATTTCTCTCTCAGAGATATCTGTCCAGTCCCAGTATGGCAGAGTCTGCCTGGCCAGCATCAGGAGAGGCCTCTGACTCTTCCCTGCAATGGTCTCAGCTGATCCAACAGAGAAATACCCTTTCTCCAGCACTCCCCAGTGCCCTCACTGCCACCCTGTGGGCTGGGACAGGCTGTGAGCACAACCAAAAGCACAGACCCCACCCCAGAGAATGAACTGAGAGACACAGAGGGTGTTCTCACACCTGCCCCAGCACAGCTGTGCTTTCTCTTGTTTCGTGCTGCTCCAGACTTCATTCCCCAAGGGCCTCCTGATATTCTGTAACCAGGCTGTGACTTTTGGTGCAATGAGAACCCATGGATGCAGGCTAGAACAGCCTCAGACATTTGTGACTGGGGGAGGCTGCACGGAGCTTGGAGACCCTGTATGAACTTTGGAAAGTTCATAACAAAAGCTCAATTTAAAAATCTCTCTCCAGGCTAATATCAGATTCACTTATAATACTGGTGATTAACACCCAGTCCAAGATACATTCACTGTATTTTAACTGCCCCAAAGGAAACTTCTGATTTAATATCAGAGGATTTTCTAGCCAACAGCTCACTCATTATCTGCTTGTATGATTTCATTTAATTAGGTTTCTGATACTTTGAAATGGTCAGATCAGCTGTGCACTGGCAATCTCAGCTGAGTAATCCCTTAGCCCATAGCTAAACCTCCCACAATATCAGCCCTAATGCATTTTCCTGATGCTATCAGATCTTCAGTTGCTCTGCTAATTAAATTTTATTGGTAAGATTTTGTCACTTGTACATTTTGAAAGGCTGTGATAGACATGGCTTTCACAGGTCATCAGTAAATGACCTAAATAGGCTATTTTGACATGACTGTAAAGGGCTAAGGGTGAAAAGGACAAAGTTGTTATGCCTGCAGAGGATGTCATTCTCTTTTCTTTTTCACTTCTTGTCTCTCAAATGGAAAATTGCTTCCTTTTCTCTCCCTTGCATTCTCCAACATTTTGCACAGAGTATCTCTGGGTATTACACTGTCAGCTCTCAATATGTTTTTGTCTTTATAAAGACACTGCTGCAATACTGATAAAAAATTAAAACTAATTTGAATACAAACCACCAGCTCAGAGGAGAGAGCTTCTGACCAGAGGGACAGGAAATAATCTATGAGGCACTTTTGTTCAGAGAGCACTTGGGAGCTCGGTCAGGGTCAGGCCTGGTACCTCACCACTAAAAATTAACATCCATTAGAGCTGATTGCAAACATCACCCATCCAGTAAAATCTGAACTATACTAACCTGGCAGTCAGAGCTGGATGCAAAAAAATTTGAACATTCCAAGCTGTAAAGGCTTTTGCAAGCTTTCCTCTGATGGAAGAGAGACAAGGCACAGGCAGGTCCTTCAAACCTTACATGTTGTAATTCTCAAACCTCATGATGTTACATTGAAGCAATAAAATCAGTTTGATGAGATATAATGTGTCAAAGTCCATGCTCTGGCATCCCTCACAGCAACTGCTCCTCACAGAATGAGAAAACCAACAGACCAGGGAAATTTTGGGATTCTTTGCCTGCCCAACAACACATATTTCGGGCCAAGAAAAAAGCCCATACAAATTATATGTATTAAAGACCATCAGATCAGTACATAAAAACATTTTTAAAAAATCCTCTACAGGCTGAGCCAATACTGAATATTATTATAATATTCAAGGAAATCTGTCCATAATTTTCAGTGAAAGAAAATGCAGATCCCAGAAATCAGACTAACATCCCTTTATACTCTTCACACGTGCTAAACGTGTGACACAGACAGTGACAGTTCACACTGTGTTTGCTGGTCTCATGCAATGTCACTTGTGCCAAGCTGGGAGCCAGCAGGGAAGGAAAGGGAGAAGGGCATAAAAAAAAATTAACCTTTTCCATTACTTCTGGCTCTATTTCTTTTATAAGGTGTCACACATGTCCAAAATTGACGTTTAAAAAGATGTTCAGATGACATCCCTCAGTGAAAAGGGTGACACTTTCAAGAAGCATTCACATTAGAATAACCAGGATTTGCTGTGTGCTTCCAGTAGATGTAGAACAGAGAAATGATCTCAACTATATATTTAGCTCAGCATCCCTGAGACAGCTTGTATTTTTAGAGGAGCTTGATAAATGTTGCATTACATTTAAGCATGAATGATAAGGCAGGTACACTTAGGGTATTTTTTTCTGTTAGCATAGGAATGAAAACAAAAATGTGCCCTTACTCGTGCAATTCTGTTTTCTTGAAAGCTGGGTAAGTTAGCACTGGAAATCTTTGCATTTCACTTTTAGATGTGTTATTAAAACCTTACTGCCTTTATGTTAAGGCTCCTTTATGTAAACTAGTAGCCTTGCTTCATAACCACTGCCAGTGCCTTTGCATGATGCAGAAGTGAAATGTCTGAAGCAGGCTATGTCCATTTGCAATATGCCAATGAAGGTCTCACTGTACATTAGTTAGTGCTGCCCCCAAAGAAAACTGCACCTCCCCTGCAGTCCCAGAGACATTCACATATGAACCTATTTCTCATACTTTTGTTTGGAAAAATTATAGGAATTAAGCCTTGTGCAATGCTGAGGATGGCAGTGGGCCAACACGATAGAGTTTCCTGGTCAGAAGATGATACAAGAACAATGTCAGGACTTTTTTTTAAAAAAAGCTTTAAACTGCAAACAGAAACCAGAAAGAAAAATTACTCTTTTGTAAACACATTCTGCCCTGAAGGTTATTTTTATAAAAAGGAGAACACACATTTATATACACACACACAGAGAACAACACATACGTGCACAAACACGTACACTCAGGACAGAATGTTTTCTATGCATACACCCAATCTGCAATGGAGTGAGCAGTTCCAGTGTGCAGCAAGGATGCAGCCAAAACATCTCCATCTCTCTGCTAGAGAAGGGCTTCATCTAGCAGACGAGACACGGTAATAAAAGGTGCTGAAAAAATAAAACAACTTGGTAAAAGCTTATTGAAACTAGACTCAACAGATGAACCTGGCAGGAAAGGACTTCCCTGCCTTGGCACAGGTCCCTCTTCAGAGATCATACAACTGTTTTGGAAATGACAGCAGCCCTCAGCCCCAACAGCCCAGTGCTCGAGTGCTGCAGGACACCACAGCCACGGCTTCCACAGGGAGCCCTGGCTCATTTTCCCACCTTGCTCTTTGCTCCTGTCCCACTGTCTGGGGAACAGACTCTGCAGTGCAAAATTAGGTCAGTCTCCCTACACAGAATCAGCTCTTCTGCTGTCACATAATTTCTCTGGTGTTCAGATGTACCAAAGCAGAAGAGCCACAAGAATATGAATTTTCCAGCTCAGAAGCAACTATGATTCACTGATTCAAATCATACAGGGAATGTTGCAAGTGGGAACAAGACACTGTTATTTAACAGTACCTGGGTAACTGAATAATGCCTGGTAGTTGCTTTATGTAACTACTTTAGAAGACAGGAGTTACTTTCATTGCCCCAGTCTACAGAATTGCAATAGAAAGCATTGAAAAGGTTAAGGAATATTTAATAGTGATAGTGATCCAAGGGAAGAACTCTCTTCCACAAAAGTATCTGGCAAGGGGAGAAGGGAAGAAAAGAGAAGAATAAGCTGAATGCACGTCAGCCACTGACTGATGCCTCCAGTCTGACCAAGCCTGAGGTTTCCCAAACCACCTTGTTCATTATTTCTGGAAACAACAGAATTGAAGAATGAGCAGCAGAAACCTTGAGAGACAGTAAAAGCTATGCACATAAGCAGATATGAAGCCTCACACAAAGAAGAAAACTGTCCTTGACATACTCATCTCCTGTCTCAGTTGCCACTTTCCTTTCTCAGCTCTTGACAAACACAAGTGATGCTCTAATAAACACACACAACTGCTCCACAGATCATTTCCAGCTCTGCCACTCTGACCACAACACTTCTCCCTCTGCTCCCTTTATTGCCCTTCATTTTATCACATCACATATCAGCAACATGCCCTCATTTTCAAGCCCGTGCTCTGCTTGTCCTAAATCTCACCCAAAATTCTGAAAGCCCTTTTCTCCTTCTGTTGATCGCTTTCCACTACTATTTTTAACATGCACTTTTTAATGTGTGCCTTTAGCTTTGGAACAGGTCCCCAAAAACACTGATGAAACAATTTTGTTTTTTCCTGGAGCTTTCTTCTTCTAAAGGTGGTAGAAGGTAAGTTGAAATGGGTCACTGTCACAGCCTTCTTGAATCCATATGCAATCTCTTTTCTACTTACACAGCTCTCAGGGACAGAGATTATGTTTCTATTTCTGCTTATAAAGGGTGAATGCACCAGGTCTCTGATCCACAGGAGCTGTGAACCATTGCAACAGAAAACATACGAACAACATGGATGCAATATGCTTGCATCTAAATTTCACATAGCACCCCAAACAGGAACCTGAGCCTATGTCTGTTTTGGCTGTGAGTTCCTGTAGCTCCTGCAGGTCTTAGCACAGCCAAGGCCCTCCTTGGAGCATGGGCAGGAGGGAGACCTGAGGCACCAAGCCCAGGGCAGCAGCAGGCAGGACCCTCCCCAGGAGCAGCCCCCTGCAAACGCTTCTCATCCCCCAAGTACAGAGCAAAGGCATCTCAGTTGGTTTACATTATCTCAGTTTCTAAATTAAACCTCTTACCAGCAAGCTGAAAGCCCACAAAAGCCACCAGTTGGTTTTCGTGTTAATTACATCATTCTCTAAGTCAGAAGAAATAGTAATTACTAGAAATGGTAATTACTAATTTAATCTAGGCAGCTCTGTTGGAGCAGGAAATCCACACAGCAGAATTCTTCTCTCACTCTGTTTTTGCTCCCCAGCCATGCCAGATTATCACTTCTCTTTTCAGGACCTGCTTCCTCATCACTGCCATGGTGGGAGCACAATCATGATGAGCCCTTCCCTGTTCTCCAGCCACATCTTTCCCCTGAGACTTGGAAGTTCCAGCGCACCAAGGCAGACCCAAGGTCACCTCTTCACAGCCCCACTGCCCAGGTGAGGGCATTAACACATTCTCCTATATAAAAAACTGTATTTCAAACCAGTGGGGACATGAATAAGATAAATTTCCAGAGAAGGAACTTTTCAATGTTGCATCCCACACAGGACAAAAGAAACAAAGAAAGGAATAGGGAATGGGTGCTCTTTCTAATTTTTCTTCTCCAAAGTATGGAAAGCCTGTTGAAAAGTTCTATTCAAATTACAAACAGGTCCAATTGTGCTCTCCAAGATATCCGTGTGACACTAACATGAACCAGACTGACAGAGGAGTAGCTGAGAGTACAGTTCAGATTGGAGTATTCAGGTTTTATATTAACTGAAATAAGTAATCCTCAAATCTATATGAAAGTCACAACAGGCCAGTAAGCATCCAGTTAATAATACCATTAAACATTGATGGAAACAAAGAACCCTGATATCATGGGTTTGTTCTGCTCTTAAACCCAGATATTAATCCTTGATATGCTTCCCAGATATTACTCTGCTATAATCAGCTCAGATATAGTCACCAAATCCTGGAATCACCCAGGATCTAAAATAGCAAACTGAAGTTGGAATTTCAGTAGAGGTACAATCTCTGGCATCTTCTGGCTTTTATGACTTTTAAAACAATGCAGGTAAAAACAGCTGATGGATTTTGATGACAAAATATAGATCTTAAGAGCTACACACATCAATCTTTTATTATTAAATTTGTAGCTAAATTCTATTATTCAAAAATTCAATTTATAGATTAATATGGACTGACTGGGATACATATATCTCAGCATCTTCATTTTCCCCTTCTTTGAATTTCTCTTCATTGACACACAAGACAGATCAGAGTAAAATTTTCCTGCTCTGTGTTCATATGAAGATGTCATTCAGTTTTCATGCAGGAAGCCAAATATGGTTCTAAACCAATACTTTTTATAAAGTTTTTCCATTGTATTTTAGCTAAAAATATAAACAGCATCACTTCTTCACTTTGGCACTTAAGCTCATATTTCTGTAGCAGCAAAGACAATTCACAAATTAAGACAATCTTTGCTAAAACTGCAAAAATTTCTGCTGCATACACTTAACCAGGTTTACCTGGGCTGAGTAATTCCTCTCTAAAGGGCAACATACAGTGTGAAACAACATCTGAGCCATTTTGCTCACAAGGTACTCGAGATACTCAGTACAGTGAAGGCTTTGGGGAGACACTCCCTGCACCACAGGAAGCTCAGCTTTTCTCCAAGTCCTTTCCTGGTGAATTCTGGTAAAACTGGAGCACACTGGGGAAACACAGCACAGACACTGGGGAACTGCACAGGGTGCTCACTGAGGCCAGGCTGCATCCAGGACTGAAGAACAGCAGCATTTTCAGCTGAGCTGTCCTAGAGCAGACATTATTTGATGAGGTGGCCAGCTCAGGTTAACAGCATTACTGTAGGGGATTTGAAGGTGTTTTTGCAAGGTGGACTCAAATTGGAGCTTAAGTGAAACAGTCCTAAGATCTGGATAAGGTAACTCCTCCAAGAATATACCCACCCTCAGCTTTTGGTATTAGAATTTGATTTATCAGCTTTCACTAAAGGACAAGGGAACTTTGAATTTTTCTAGGAGAAACCTGAGAAAGAAAAAAAGAAGTACATTTCTAAGAGTGCAATTATTGAAGAATCAGTATTGGAACTAACAGCACTAAAATAAAGTGCTGTTAAAATGAAGCAATTTCTGCCTTTAAGAACTTGCAGGCAGGGAAGATGGATTAAATATATCACTTCCATTGTACAGCACAATTGCATGACATTCAATCAAAGTAAACAGCACATGGTTTTATTTTCCATTTCTGACTTCCAAATGAATAAAACCCCAAATCTAGAAGTAAAAAAGATTGTAAGATTCTCAGGAATTAGCAATGCAGCAGGCTAGTAACATTCCCCCTCCTGCACAAGGGATGTTTGAGAACAGCTCTGCTTGACTTGGTAAATACCAAGTACCTGCAGCAGAGGAAGCAAAGAACAAACTACATCAAAGATTTTGTATCTTCTTCTGCCATAAATACCTTAATCTTTATCGTGAACACTTCAAAGGTAAAGACTTTCCAAAGAGACTTCTTTATAAGGAATGAAGTTCTCTTACTGTCTGGGTATTAGTAGTATCCATATATATGTGTGCATAAACATGTGTGTAAATACACACACGCACACAAATGTACAGATTTTACACAAGTGATAATTTTCAGTAATAAAAGAAAAAAAAAAGAATAAAATAAAAAAGAGTAAGAAGGGCCAAAAGACCTTGTCTATGCAGAAGCTCTATGGCACAATGAAGAGCAGTCCTGTCATGACTGATTTTTCAGCTGATGGCTCATAAGAGGATGAAAGCAGTATTGAAGAGCTAATCTCTTGTGTCTCAGCAATTAACATGCACAAATATTAACATGGCTCATTACATGATGCTGATTGCTTTGTTCATGGCTCCTGGAGGGCCACCCACAGAAGGGAAGAGAGGCAACTTACAGTGATGGAAGGAGGGAAAAAAGGCAAGGTCTGCTGACTGGCACTGGTGCAGTGTTGCCCACCTACTCATGATGAGGAGAACTGGATTGTGAGCTAGGATTTTGCTCCCGTTCAGTTACAGGAGTCATAGATTCTTCTCTTTAGGCCTCAGACACACAGGGGAGAATGTCTGCTGTGCTGCTGCCCAAAATATCCTTCACTTACCTTCCAAAAACTGTGTGCTTCTTGTCCAGATATGCACAAGAGCGGAATGTGATGAAGCTGGAAAGAACAAAAACATAACAGTTACCACATTGTCCCACTGACCCTCACCAGCAGCCAGTAATGCTTAAAAACACAAGGTGTCTGCAAAAGCTTTCGGAGACAAGCCAAGCCCCCCTCCCTCTCTGGCTCCTCTGTGAACCAAACATCCTTTAACTCCTCAGTTTTGTGGGTTCCATCCTGGATTTCTGGAGTTCTGACTTCTCACTTTTCACCTCACTAACATTTTTAAACAGTACCATAAGAGTGGGGCCTTGCAGCAAGTCCAAAATTAATCTGAGCATCTGCCTCCTTGGGCAGCACACACAGCCCTGGGAAGCTCACCCAGGACAGGCAGATGTGAGTCCTGCTTGGGAAGAACATTCTCCTGCATGTGGGCAGCTTGTATCCAGCAATAAAGTTACATGAGACAACAGTCTCTGCCAGTGTAAACTTCTGTTTTCTGGATATTTATTTTTAGCATTTCCCTTCCCTTAAACTGGCCTTTTGGTGATCCTTTTCTCCTCTGGACAGAGCACACTTGTGTTCCAGATACAAACATCCCAGAAGAATACTTCAAAGTGTCAAAAGTAATTAATTGGACTTTTAATTTTGGGGGCTGTACTTTAAACTTAAACAGGGGAACTAAAACACTAATCCAAAGCAACCTTTACTACTAAAGCTTTTCTCTAAAGCTTGGTGCTTCTCTGGAAGTCTTGGACTACAAATGTAGGAGACATAGGTTTGCACACTGTGGTCTGCAGACCATGGTGGCCTGTCTTGGCTGGACATGCAGTGCTGGCTCTGCTCCCTGTCTCCATCTGTTACACTGCATAGGAGACAGCTAAAAATATATAAGCATACCAAAAGCACTTTTCCATATAAGCAACTGCCCCAGGAAGTTATATGATTGGAAATAGGAGTGCCTGTAATGTGCCAGACAGTCTATTAAGATGCAGCTTGCCCTAGGAAAGCACTGGGGTGCTGTGCAGAATGCAGACTCCTGCACAGGGTACCACTTTATTCCTGGATATCCAATACTTTAAATCATCACATGGTCAGTTATGTAGCATTGTAATAAAACCCCCTGAGAAGTAGCAAATATTCAGGGAAAGTTTCTCATCTGTCACTGTAGTCAAAATAAAATTAAGGACAACAGAATTAACATAACTCAGGATGATCCCAGGGGAGTCCTGAGCATTACTCAGGCATCACCCTGCAGAGGGGACCCAGCTCCCTCTGTTCTGCAGTGCCCATTACTCATGGGGAGAGCTATTCAGAGTTCCTAAGGCTAGAGGAGATGTGCCTAAGTGCTGCCTAGGAACCTTTATAAATATGGGCAGCTGGACTCTCTTAAGGACTTACATATAAAGGAATTCCATATTTCATTTGCAAATTTTTGGAGAACACATGATCGCATTTACAGCAGCAGATGATGTGACTCAAAATGGCACATCACTTATGGTCTCTGTAACTTCTGTTATTAGAATCCCCTTTATTTAAAAAAAAAAAAAAAAAAGAGGAAAGAAGCCTCTACTCTCCCCTAATTTAGCACGTGAGAACTGGCAAGAACATTCAAACCCAAAATAAGTTGTACAGCAACTCGATCCAGCAAACTGCCCCACACGTGCTTAGGCTTAAGAATGTGAGTAAGCCTAAGAATGCGAGGCCCTGAGACAAGCACTGGTGTTTAATTAAAGCAAACGTCTCTGCTGCAGAGCTCACAAGCCATCAGAACACTCAGCAGCATGAACAGACCCCCTCCCTCCCTCCCTCCTTCCCTCCTTCCCTCCTCAGTGCCAAGACACAATACTGTACACAAGCACACTCTTTTCTGGGGCTCTCAATAAAAGAGCAATTTTTAATATTGTAGTACTTATAGAGCAACCAATGAGTAGTTGGCTCAAAGTGACACAGAATATTTTAAAAGGACTGCAGGCAAACACCCATGTTAACGTTATACATGAACAAATCCATTACAACTTCTGTATCTTTGTTTTCTCTCATTTTAATCCTCATTTTAATCCTCATTCTGCTTTTGTACATGGGAAACCAAGTTATTCTCAATCCCAGATTGCTCACTCTGCCATTTCAACAGAGCAGAACTGTTCTCATGTATTTAAACTCAGGCGACTAAAAAGAAGTAATATTCCCATAGAGTTTATATTTCATTTCATTCCTTCAAAAAGTTCAATTCAATATGGAGCTAAATTTAAACAGAGTGAAGAGATGTGATAAATGATGATAATTATAGGGGCAACACAGGGGAAGGACACTGACAAAAACAAACAAAAACTTCAAATCATAACAACAAAAAAAGACAAATTACTGCTGATACAATAATCCTACAGGTCTCCTTGCTGGGCTTCACTCTGCTCTTAGAGTGGCTAAGAGCAGCTGTAGCCCTGACTGCAATATGAACCACTCGACAGAATATTTCACTTTAAAGAGTTGCTCATAAAATGTAATTTTTCTTCTTAACAGAGTGAGACACAATGTTCAGAGGGAAACAATAAAGCATAAAAAAGCAAATGACTACTTACAATTGTGATTTGTTTGTGTTGGGTCCTGAATTAGCCATACTAAGAACACCACGTCCCGTGTGGGACAAATTGGGCTTGAATTCATCTTTAAAAGGTTTTCCCCAGTAAGATTCTCCTCCTTAAAAAAAAAATATATATATATATATATATATATAGAACAATAATGTCTGTTTTCATTTCCCACTGTGTTTTGCAAGAGGCACTGACATTAAATTCAAGGTTCCAGCACTTGTTAATACATTGTTACCTCACCCCTACCACCAGGCCAGTATTTGAGCACAACCTTGAAATGTGGGGTTTGCAACTGGCAACACATTTCTGTGCCCTCACACTATCAGCTGCAACAGACCACACTTTATCACCAGCTTTATGTATCCTGTGCTGAAGAAGTCAAGGATTTAATTTTTTACTGCTGGTCCACCATAATTTCTCTCTTTTGAGACATTAAATCTTTAAAATTGGTTTCATGACAAAACACAGAGCAAAGAGTTGCCAGTTTAATTGCACTCTGGATATAACACTGCTTCTGGAAATAAAATATCATGGAGATGAAACACATTCAGAGAATCAACAAGAATAGGAGCTATAAGCTCAAATGCTTAATCCCAGCCTAAACAATGAAGAATGACGATATATGGTGCTCCAAAATAAAAGGCAAAAAAATAGGTATTTGGACCAGATACCTGGATGATGTGAACACTAAAATGCGGTGCAGGTAAAAAGATGATAAAATTGCACAAACCCCACCCCAGCCCTCCAAAACTGATTTCTTTTCAGTGACTGTGGACAGAGAGAGGGTCCGTGAGAGCTCTCCTCCTGGCTGTCATTTTTACATTATTTATGACAGATCTGACATTTTCATTTGCACTTTCCTCCGGGATCATTCTTAATAAGAAAAATGAAGGCTGAGATGAGTCATAGTTTTACAGTCAAATCCATAATCTTGTTTGACAAACCATGAAAAAATATTTCACCTTAGGACAGTATTAAAAATAAACCAAACAAAACTATCCAAACAGGCAGCAAGACTTGTCCATCTGCAGAACTGTCTCAAGAGCCCTCCAGAGTAGGAGTTTCACTGGAGAATCAGCAGGTCAGGGAGGGATCTGTGGTGCTCCACAGCCATGTGCACACATAGCACAGAAAGCAATTTGATGATACGGCTGCACACACAAGCAGCAAATAAAACCAAGGAATCAATCAGGCTCCTACTGAAAACCTTACCCAAAAAATCACAAGATTGCATTAAATGAGGAAAGAGTTTCAGATGATACTGTGAAAACAAAGCATCACATATGGACAGCTGCAAGTGGAACTAAATGAGAAATTCTGGAAGAAGCTGACCCACTTAAAAGCCCAATTAATCATATTCAAAAGACCTATTAATAGAGTTGAGTGTTGCCTGCTCTGCAGTTTGACAAGAGGTGGCAAAAGGGGAACAAACCCTGTAGGGATTTACTCTAATCAGGAATACAGCAGTGGTTACTTCAGCAATCTCTGGCTATTTAATATTTGAAGATCAGCTAAATTACATCAGCTTGATCCCATATGCCAATCTTTTCCAGCAGTGGGTGACAGGGATATAGTACAGTTGCAACCAGCTCTAGAGGAGTTTGTGCTGTCTGAAGTTTTCAGAGGGTTCAGAACATGAGCATGGGCTGTTGAGATGGGACACAGCAGCAAGTGGCCAAACCCGTGAGTCTGCTACACCCTTCATGTGCTTCCAGCTGATGCTGGAATTACAGTCAAGCTGCTGAAAGAGAGTGAAATCAAGCCTGAAGCCTTCACTGGTCAGAAAAATAATTCAAAAGGAAAGAGAAAAATTGTGAATGACAGAAAGACTCTCTCTTTCTGGCACAACAAACAACCAGACCCAAGAGCTTGCAGACAGGAGCAATGAACCATGATCTTTAGGCTCTGGAATATTTATTTTTGTATGTTTTCATTTTGGATCATGCACTGCAGGTCAGAATTAATCTCACATGTATGAAAGCTAAGTTTGGTTCATTCTGGCTCTCTGGAAATAAGCACTAATATTTTAACAGAGAGTTACAGCCCCTGCTCTGTCTGCCATACAGCTGTTTCCAAGGCTAATTCTGTCTGCCTGGGAGCTGCAGCAGAACAGGGAATGGCCTGTGCAGCATTTGCCTAGAAGGCCAGACGTCCTGTGAAGGACATAACTGAAGTGTCTGTGAGTCCTGGCAGCACAGACTGGCAAAGGGCAGCAGAGACACTGCAAAGGCAGACAGTAGAGCAGGCATGGCTTGAGGGGTTTTGTTGTTGTTTTGATTTGGTTTTTAAATAATTTAAAGGGAATACTTTTTTTTCTTTTTCAAGGAAAACCCCAAAGTATTCTCCTTAAATTAAAAATAGCCTGAATGTGCTTTTCGTCGAACTCCTGCTAACCTCTGGAATTGCTCCAGGCTTCAAGTATCTGCTTGAAGCAGGACTAGACAGAACAAGTCAGAAGATGGCAAGTTACATCTATATATTTTTTTAATTACTGAAACCCAGCATGACTTTCTCTTTGAAGATAAAGTACAGACCCCTCATCTGTCTAGGGCCATGGCAGCATGGTGCTTATTGCTCAGCTGGAACAGGGATTTTACACTCTTACCTTTTACTTTCTACATTAGAGCTCAATGTAAACTTGGGAAAACACTCACAGGTTCCAAACCTAGTAATAATTACGAGGTGTTTGTAAGTATCTAGCAGAGTTTACTGTGTTTATTCTCAACACAGTTGGGAGGTGTGGCTGTACATTTTCTGCAAGCAGAATGGATGCAGACAGAGAGGTGGGAGCATGGCAGTGTCTGGCTCCAGCCTTTTCATGCTACACTCCCTGTATGTGCCATAAAGAGAGGAGGCTCCTCCTGACGCTCCCCAAATCTTCCTCAGAGTGCACACAGATCTCTGCTGGCTATAGTTGGAGTCACGATGATGCAAACCCCTCACCCCAGGGCTGATGTACCAGCCCACAAGCAAAGCCCACAGAAAACAAGAATTGACTCCGAGTGTTGGAGTCACGGCTGGCAGCACTGCCTGTCACTTCACCTCCCTCTCAGCTTATCTTCTGTCCAACTGGTGCTGTGTGCCTACTGGACTTGCAAATGTCTCTGAGATCCTATTACAAAAAGTGCTGGAAAAAAATTCTGTGGGCTTCTGTGTTAAAAACCAGTTCACATGGCAGCAGCCAAGGCCCAGCATGTACTGCCACTGGCTGGATTGGTGCTGGCAATAATTCCAGCCTGCACATGGTGAACTCTGCTTGCACAAAGCTGGATGTGCACTTGGGATCAGCCACAGAAATACACTGGCATTCAACTGCATTTAACCTGTACAGTGTCAAAGCCTTCAGGAGCCAGAAAGAGTTTCTGTACAATTCTGTAAAATAAAAATCACATGCCTATGCAGATATACATGATTCAAAGCCGCAGGAAGCTGGGAGACAATTCCACACATTCTCCATTAAAAAAAAATTCTCTTAAGTTAAAGACATGTTGAACTTATTCTCACACAGAGATGAAATGAAACAGACCACACAGCTCTTAGAAAAGAACATTAATCATTTCTGTGGCTATCCAGAGTGGCAAGATATATTTAGCTTGTACTGAAGCATGGTTAGTTATTCAGCCTTGTATCTGCATCCTGATAGTAAACAGGTGAACAGATCTAAGCTGACATCTTAAGCAATCACACATTAGCAACTACACAGAAAAATGCCATCTTTTCAGATTGTCTTCTAACTAAACCAGATTACTCTTTGGTAGTCTTTGTTCCTACTAAAAGCATTTTTAAAAATTTTTTGAGGTACAATCACAGAATTTGTAGAACTTTTTTGCTAAGAGCTGAGAGATGCATCTAAAGCTTCAGAAATGTAGCATTCCAAAAGCCAGGTGTGGGCTGGGAATCATCATTCATGACAGTTGTGATTTTAAATAAATCTTTCCTTTTTCTGGCTTAAAAATTGCTAAGCAGTGGTAAGGAAGTGGGAGGGTTCTGATTCACAAAAATGATGGCTTACTTTCTGTAATTTTCTTCTTGTCATTTGGAACAACGAGGTACATAATAACATCTGACACTTCTGTAGAGCTTTCCAAGTGAGATTCTGGAATCATTTTGTAAATATGAAAGCCTTAGCTCAGGCAGTAAGTGCTTCTCTCCTCTCAGATAAGAGGACATGGTACTCTTAACCCCACAAACTCAAGATTGGATTTGCAGAGCAGCTTCAGATTAAAAGGAGTATATTCTAGATAAAAAGGTCTTGCTCTTGTCCTTTTGCTGAGCTTCAATCATGCAAGAAAGGGGGCTCTAAAACTGGCACAGTTAAGGATCTTGCCATCTTAGGAAATCACATTGCATTGATCTAGTTTGTCTGGAGTCCTTTGCTGCTGACATTTCAGAGGAGCTCTTGCTGCCAACCAAAATGCAATTCCCATCTACCAGTGGTATTTCATCCTGGACTTCTACAGCTATAATATGCCTTCTTTGTGCCCTTCTGGATTCATAAATCACAGGCTGATTCATGAGACCTTCCAACAGGTTGCTGAAAGAGTAAGAAAGAGTAGCTGAAAGATGCCTGTGCTGCTTTGAAAATGTGATGCTTTACATATAGTTTTCCCTTTTTCATACAAAAGGGTTAGGATATTAAACCTATTTTTTCGACATGCAAATTTTCTTCTATTATTTGGAACACTGAAAATACAGAGCAGCTGCTCCACTTGCACGGCCATGAGTTAGAATTACTCACAATGTTCAACCACTTACTTGTTATGAACAGCAGGAAAAGAGGTACATCACAAATCTAAAATTCATTTTCAAATAATTAATCATTTCAAAGAATGACCATGACTCAGCTTATTGCTCTGAATACTGCCTCTATGGGAGGTTATTTTGTTAGAAAAGAATAAGCTGCTGCACCACAATAAAACTTCTCCCAGTAGTCTTATGAAACATTAAGGTGAAGGCTGCAGGAAAATGAGTTTGGTCCTCCAAAGCAGTGTCAGCCTTGCAGGACTGTGTATCTGAGTGCTCTGGCATTGCAGGTCTGACAGCTATGCTAAGGTAAAATGATATTCCCCACTCTTTTCCCAGGGTGGTATCTCAGCTCCCAGATGCCATCATGCTAATTTCCAGCATCTCCATTCCAATTCCTGCTGAGTACCAGGAATTAGTTGTCCTTCACGTGTCTGCTGGGTCACATTTACTTTTATGACAGCCCGAAAGAGACTCAGAAAGGACATATTGGGGAGCTGAATAACAAACAAAGTAAATGTTGCTTACAGAGAGAACAGTTCAGCTGGAGCAGCCACGGGAGAGGACAGGCAGTGACAACCAGCTTGGCATTTACCTCTGGAACTGTCTCCAAAACACAAGCACACTTAATCCAGGTGAGCCCAGGGCACAGCTGCAGTCTGTGTACATATGACAAGTAACCTTATGTCATGTTGTGCTAATTGTGCCCAAATCCACCCAGAAGATGAACAGTCCTGGGCTTAGTTAGCAATGGAGTGGGTGATCATCTCAGCATCTGGGGGCTGCAGCCATAAACCTGACACCCTGACACATGGGATGAATGTCAGATGACAGAAACCAAATGGTGGGAAGATATTCAAACAAGTCTGTTCTAGTTCCTGAACTAATGAACAGCAATAATTCAATAAGTAGAAGAAAAAAATATACAAGCTTAATGCCCATGTATCAGTTTAGAAAAGGTTTTTTTTTTTTCAAAAAACAAGCAAAAAGGCCAAATCTCTTAGCTAGAAACCATCAGTTAAAGCAGAAGGTTCTGTGTGAATGAGGAAACAAAGTATGTTCTTTTTGTTCTGAAGTCTTCCTACAAAAAGCTCTAATAGAAACAGTTTATAATATTGACATTTAAAGGGTAACCTCCAAATAGTCCTCCCTATTGCCAATTGAAATATCTGGGAAGAAAGCCCTGTTCTGTTCTCATGTGCTTCTCTGATATTACAGAAGTCAAGTTATTTACTTCTAAAGCCCTTTTAATCTTACAGACTTTTTTAGCTTTCAAAGGTGCATCTTTTTTTTTCACTTCTAAGAAGCAGTGAGTCAAAAAAATACTGAAATCCCTTCCAGCAGAAGAAGTAAAAGAGGGAATTTATCCTGCAAACAACAAACAGGCCACAGGCAAAAATGTACAAAGTACTGAGTCCCAGTGCTTTACTCCAAAGCTTTCCTAAAGTGAATGCCTGCAATCACATTAATAATGCACAAACCAATGGAGGAACATTTTTACAGCATGGGGGCCCAGGAGAGCATCAGCCCATCCACCCTGCTCGAGCAGTGCTGCCCAGCTGAATAAGAGAACACAAAGCCTCAGCTCTGGCCACCTCTTCTTACAGCTCGAGACACTCAAGTGGAATTTCTGCCTCACAGTCAAGTGCCCTGGATCTCTCTGGTAGTCAGGAACAAATTCTGACAGACTACTTGCACTCTGTGAACTGTCTAAGCAGCTTCACTGAAGTATTAAACACAAAGGCATGACAGTTCAAGAGCAATCTACAGCCCACCAGGCTCTCCATTTAGATTTTCTTTCACATTATCATATTCAACAAGTAATTAGGTAAAGATATCTCAAATTCAACTGTCTTCAAGAAATAAAAACCATTCAGGTGCAAAGAAGACATTTGCACCATTTGGACTCTACAATAATTTCAGCCAGCCTCTAAAATCTGCAAGACTCATGTCTATTTGAGTGCACACTGCTCATTTTATTAGAACTTTAATAGTCCTGACAGATGTTTGCGAGACATCTCGCCTGCGATAGATTCTTATTTAATTAAGAATGACAAGGAGGAAAACAAGATGGAAAATACTAGAGGTCATTAGACTCCTTTTTTTAAGTGAAAGAATATATGTAGGAGGATTTTCATCCTATGTGCTTATTAGCATTTCACTTCCTACTGGCAAAGCTCGTGGAGCTGAGTCTTGCCCTTCAGTGCAGCAGTGATGCCAGTGCTCTGCCTCTGTTAACTCTGCTGTCTTACAGCACTTCTGCCATTTGCAAATGGAAACAGCAATGACACCAGCAAGTTAATTTTCATTCCCCAGCAGGATCTGAACTCCACCCTGCAAGGGTGAGAGGTGTCTGAGTCAACCTATTAAATCTCTCCCGTCTCCTGACACCTCTTTAATTTCTCATTTCAAAAGATGTTCCTAATTATGTCTTTCGGGATTTGAACCAAAACTTTCTGTATAAAAAAATCAAATCACATTTGACAGTCCAAGCATAGATGATAACAATTCTTGTTAATGGGTTTTTACCACAAAACAATGAACCCTCAACTAGTCTCAAATCCTGCAACTGTTGATTATCACATACACTACAAGAAAAGCTGTTGGGCAACTCACACTGACATAATTTTAAAAGTAAATAGAGCTAAAGCTCTGTTTCAGCAGGTGAGGAGCTGGGGATGCTGTGACAGCCACAAGTGGGCAGATAGAAGGTGCAGGTGGAAAATGAGCAAATTTTCAGCAGTGAGCAGAGGTATTACATGACCTGTCTCCTGTGGTGGGCATTGCTCTGCACCCTTCAGCTGCTCTGCCTCCTGACCATTCCTGCTACGACTGTTCCCACATCTCCAACTAAGGGAGAAAGTACAGGTGGAAGGATTTTTTAACAGTGATCCCTAAAAGTTAAAATAAGAGCAGCTTGGGCTTACTAGCTGGGAGAACAGATGGTGTCTGGCCAATCACCAATCCCAAGGCAGGTCTCAAGTATTTCATTAACACTGAATTTGAAAGCAACTTTGCATGAATGTGTTTCTTCCTTTGTTCTTTGTCCTGGAAGACCTGCTGTAAAATCATTATAATTTTCATTTATTTTCTGGAGGAAAAAGGAAGAAAAAAACCACAAGAATTCTGCATGGAAGAGTGCCCAAGCTTTAGACTGAGAATATATGGGATGACATTTTGAACACAGTCAACATGGTGATAAAAATATATCAATGAAACCTCTGTTTTAAAATAAACACAAGGTACCACTATCATCATTTAGAGAATTTGAATTTAAATTGTCTGGAAGTAAATGTAACAACACAGCCCATGAAGTGAGCATGGTTTCCTTGATTCAAACTCAACCTTACCTGTTCCTGTTCCAGTGGGATCACCTCCTTGGATCTGCAGAATTAAAATTAAATCAGAGTTACATATGCATCTGTGTGAAAGACATTAAATACAAACTGTAAAAGCCAATTCTGCTCAATTTTCTACCTTTTATATTGTGTCATGTTGACAAGTCAGCAACAAGGAAACGATTACTACTTATTTGGAGCTGCTTTTATCAGCTGGCCATCATCCCTGACATTGCTTATCCATAAGCAGGATGGCAGTTTGATAAAAATAATAGGCCTTTTATGGGCAAATAGGGAAAATCACCGATCTCAAATGGGTTAACCAGATCCTTTTTATCATGTGCTGAATCAGAACCAGCTTTTTAACTGATGAAGCACTGCTTTTGGAGCTGAAAAAGCTTTACATTTTGATACCAGCCCTCCACATGATGGGAAGGCAAGAAAAGAGTGAATAGAGAATATTTTTTGTATCTGAATTTGTATCCCACTCACTATCTCCAGTAGGAAAAATCCTCATGTGAAACCAATCTTTCAGTAACAAAATTAATTGCATGTATCAATCTCTGTACATGCAGGATCCACAGAAATAATATTTAATATTCTAAAGTCAGTGGAGGGAGTGTGACACGATCAGTTTTGAAGTAATAGCACACAAGCACAATTTTAGTTATGAGTTTAACTATGAACTGAGATATACAGTGCTGTCAAAAGAAAAAAAGCTTTTTGGAGGATGACAGGACAGAATGTAACATCCAGTGATGTTCCCTGTGAGATGTGCTCTGCCTTCAGGATCAGGCTGTTAATTCTTCTGAAAGGAAGTCACAGGGCAGCTACAATATCCTAAGCTACCTGGACTGTAAGTCTGTAAATAAAGATCTTTGACTACCAAAGCCACAGTTCTAGAACACAAGGTGCTCTTTAACTCCTTCACAAGAAAGCCTGAGCACTCAGTGCTGGAGCACACTAGGAAAGGATGATCTGATAATATCCAAGTACCACAACCTGACACAGAAATTCAGATGTTTCATCTGAATGTGATTTCAACAGGCCACAGTATTATCCAAATTAGCATTTCCCTCTCCCTCCTTCTGTTCATTAACCACCCACCCACATCGTGGGGAAAGATAACAAGAGCCAAGGCAATGACTCTTCCAGGCTGGAACTCCAGCCGATGCAGTGAGAATGCAGTGATGTTCTGAGTGACGTTAGCCAGGGACAGTGTTACCAACACCCCTAAGGGCATAGGTTAGGACAGCCCTCACTCTGATGGCACATTTAATAAACATCTATTGCAAACTGTCATGCAGGGAAGAACCTAAACCTGAGATAAGTTGAATATACGGGATACTTTGGGTACATCACATCCTGTGCAGTACACAGGAGTTTTCTGATACTCACCACAAAATTCCGAATTGATCGATGAAAAACCGTCCCATCGTAATAGTTCTTCTTGCACAGTTTGATAAAGTTTTCACATGTTCGGGGTGTCTGAAAGACAAGGGGAAGTTTTAATTAAGCACAACCTTTAAACAATCATTACAGTGGTTACAAGAATCACTTTTGGTTTGTGCCTTACAAAGAAACAAACATGAAGGACTCGAAGAGGACGGAGGCTCTGTCTACAGGAAAAAGCCTGTAATATATGTTCTTTTAAGGTACACTGGAGAGACACACACTGTGTTAAATAAATTAAGCCCAGACCTTCCAATTAACACAAAGAAGTGTTGAACATTAGCTCAGATAATGGGAGTTCCCAGTTGACATGACGAGGGTGAACACAGGCAAGCTCAGAGACTTGCAAGTAACTCAGTTCCAGCAGTGCATCACAATCCTGTTTCAGAGGGGGGTTTTTAACACTGAAAAATGTTAATTGACCAGAGTGAGAAGTAACTTGACTTCTCTGCTCACTATTTCAAAGTGAGCACATTGAAACTAACTGGAAGAGAAGCATTTGGTCCTCTTCATCACTTGGAAGTAACAATGGGACTGACCCAAGTCACTGGAGCACAGGCAAAATAAAAAAACCAAATTGTTTTCAAAACTCTAAAAAAAAAATGCAAAATATATTGCCCACTTCTAATTCACCTTTACAGTGCAAATTAAAGTTAATTAGTGAATTTATGAGCCATGACATTCAAACAGTACCTTCTGAAAAACTTTACTGTCCACCTAAATATTCTTCCACTGTAATTGTTTGGATTCTCTTCTCTGCACTGCTAAAATACCTTCAGACATACAAACATAAGTACAGAAACAGCCTGTTTTCTATACTTGGACATGTTTTCCAGCCCCACTGTGGATTATGTGCATAAATCTATTCCAGTTTTACAAAAGAATACACCTAACTGAGTTCTTACAGGCCTTAAAAATATCCTTATTGTTGGATGTGCTGGCAATGAGCTGCAATGGCTGTGAGTAATCATACACAGGAATTCTCTTTGTAAAAGGCACTGATTCACTTTGCACTGCTGTGACATCACTCTTGGTCTGGGAGCTGCTGAGAGGCAGAGACAGAGCCATGCAACCTGAAGTGACTTAAAAGCAAAAAAAACCAAGGCCACCTTGATTATAATAATTAAAGGATTAAATAATCTCTATCTCTTGAAAAGCCAGTCCATACAAGTTTTCATCTGGAACCCTACAGAACTTCAGTTTTCTGTATTTTCTCATCTGAAACACAATCATTCTCTCTCCTCTTTAATTACACTGAAACGTCTCTTAATTTTCCAAACAAACTTTACCTGTCATTATAAATTCTCTCTATTGATTCCTTCTTAATTACTCTACTCAGATGACAGTTGTCTGCTTGGCCATATGTGAAAAAATTAGCAAATTCTAATCTTACATCAGCCATTATTTCAGAGTTCCAACAGAATTCATTACGAGTTAAATGGTAATTGTATCATAATGGCTTTATGGTAGAATGTCACCAAGATATATTTTGTTGGCATCCTGAAGGCAATTCATAAGTATCAAGCAACAGGAGGTTTTCCTACAGTTTCTATGTTTATAGTAAATATGATTTTTTTTTTCCTTTGAATTCAACATATATGCTTTAAAATAATCTTTGTATTAACCTTTCTAGTAAAATTCCACCCCTGAGGAATCACTTGTGCAGCACATGCTTCCTTTATAAGACAGTATCATAACAGCCTTGATCCTAGTGTTTTGCTATTAGTTATTACCCATGGAAAATGTCAGGAAGGATAAAAATAAGTTAGAAGAATTTCTTTATGAATCAGAAATGGAACCAGCAGCTTTTAGCCTTAGGCACTTTATCTCATGAGAGCCAAGCACTCTGTGGAGAGAGAGGCATCGTTAATAAGTTCTCAAGGGGGAATACAGCAACCTGTAATTAATTTTTTACAAAAAATGAAGCCAGGCAATAGACTGAGTCCCCTAGGAATGGACACCAAACCATTTTAAATTTGCACAAAGTTGATAACCCAATGGAGATTTTCTATTTATTTTCAAAACATGATTTGTAAAATATACATCAAAATATACTGGCTCTAGTAATGTATTTTTTATGCAGGACCTCTGCTGACCCTTCTCTCTAAATGGATTTCTAGCTATTATATCCTTTCCCAAAAAAAGCTTTTCAAATGCAACTTCAGAAATATTTAGTATACATGCAATAATTATTTCACTGCAAGATTTTCTTTAAATAATTGCCACCAAATAGGTTCCCATGGTCACCTCATGCATCACAGAGATACACTTGGCAGGTAAACAGCTCCTTAGCAACATTACCACTACCTTTTATAGTGCTTTTTAGTAGACACAAATAGCAGGTTTGCATTCAATCAGTAATAAACCCCAGTTTCAGTCATGCAGTAGATCTAGAATATCTGGCTCAGATTATCTGATTTATTCAAAGCAGTTAATGTTCTTGCCAAATCTCACACTGCCAAGCACATTTCAGGGATTTTTTAAAGCAGCATCCTGTCCAAAGCAGGAGAAAAAGGCTTGAGGTTCATGGGGAAGGTGCAGATCCTCAGGAATGAAGTTGTGTTCTGCACTGACCATACAAACAAGGCCAGTCTTTGAAGTCTTTGTTCCAGCCACAAAGACTGATGACAAATACACATAAACAACTCTGACTGTGTTATTTGATGTAAGATCTTGGGGCAGATGTCAGACTCCCAGTCTCTGAATGCAAAGCTGTCTCCTTCTTCAGAAACTTCCTGCACACCACTTGCCTCACACCATTTCTGGAGGAGGAGGGGATGGTCAAGGCACCTGGAAATGCAGGAGGCAGTGCCAGCTTCTTTTTGTCACCACTGACTGTGTGCTCCAGGCTCTCGTTTCCAGTTCTGGCTGGTTTTGTTTTAAACTGGCCTTAACAGCAACAGCAATTTCCCCCTCTTTATCCCTTTTACATTAAGCAGGAAATTACTTAAATTATTTTATTCTGCTGACTATGACTTAAACCTATATATAAGGAAGTTGGGGGAAAAATGCCACTGTATTAACCTGATCTGAAATCCACCAACAGAAATCATTGTTTTAAACCTACATCTTCCCAGAAAGATGCAGTGACAGTCCTCAAAAGGAAAATTTAAAAATTGTGGAAGGCTTCTTTGACCAAAGAGTGTGGTAGGACAGCTCTGAGAAATCCTCCTTGTCTTATGTCAAGCTGGGACCCTGTAAGTGAGTGCAGTGTCTCTATGATGGCCTTCAGCTTAAAGACACTTTTCTTTCCAAATGATAAATAATAAGAAGAAAAATCTTATTTATACCAAAAATGAGTCACCTGCTCCAACTGTGTTCCCTATTTATTTTGTAGATGCCAGATAACTGTCTTTCAACTGCTGAAAATTCACACCCAAGACAAGCAGTAAAATTTTAATAAATGCTTTGAGACAGGAATCCAGAAGAGTACTTATCCCAGAAGATGCCACAAATGCTTTGCTTGGCTCACAGATATATATATTTAATGGGGCCAGAGCCCAATGGCTTTCTAAGTAGGTTTAAGTCTCCATTTAGCTAACACACTTAGTAGGTAACTCTGAATGGTAACACCAGCACTCTACCAGTTACTACTCAGAGTTAAAGAGAGATTGCTACAAAGAATGACCCTGCAAAAACAGCAGTGACTGGAGACTGTGAAATCACAATACTGGGAGAACACTGAACAAAGGAATATACAATTTAGAAAACCAAAGCAAAATGGAAAAAACCCCTGACTGCTTACTACAAACTTCCAGGATAAATGCAGATTTTATCCAAGCCAATTTCAGTTTCCATTTTGCCAGCAAGGGTGGCTCCAAGCCAGGTAAAATTCATCTCTCCTGCTGCATCCTGAGACCTGAAGAGTGAGACCAACCAAGCCAGGTCCCTCTCTGATTTCCCAGTCTGCAGCTGTCCTTTTTCATTAGTAACAATGGGTCATTACATTTGTAAAAATTACCTTAACTCAGAATCTGTACTGGGCAGTGCAGAGCCAAAGAGGAGGAGATGAAAAACCTGCAGCACTCCTGTTGCCAAGGTGCGGGAGATGGGAAAAGAGGGAAGAGCTCCTGAGTTGTTGCCATGACTGCAAGGAAAAAGGCTTTACTATGTGAAGAGCTAATCATTTCAAAATGCTCCATCCCCTGAGGATGTGCATGAACCTTGAAGGGAAATTTCACACTAAGCATTCAGAAGCTGTCATTCGCACATCTGTATAATTTTCTTGTGCTAATTCCACTTCCCTTTTATTTCTTTTTTTCTCTCTAAATTGGATGAACTGTAGTAGTGGCACTAAACTACAGAGCTTTGCTATATGCTCATTAACCCTATGTTTCAAAGCAGGAAATAATGAAAAGCTCATTCCTCTCAAATTAAAATTGCATTCTACAGCCTTCATCTTATCACACAAATGCAAGAATTCTGCTTTTAAGAGGCATGAACTAGTGATGGAAATTTCTAAAGCTTCAAATGGAGACTTCCATTTTCTTAACATAGATATCCTTTAAAATGCAAGGTGGGTTTTGTTTTGCTTTAATCCATTTACGTACTTTTACAGAGTGCATTTTCAATCTTGTAATTGTTCATTCACCAACTCTTCTAAAGCATGAGCCCATAAAGAGGTGATTTGGTAAGGTTTAAACTCAGTTTCCCCCCTACCTTTCAACTAGTACTCAGCCTACCCATCACACAGAAGAGAACTCAGCAATAAAAGCTTGGCTTTATTTGGGGCTTAGTCAGAGCTAACTGTAATGCTACAATTTCAGGAATCTCCATTTATCAGGTGCAAGTATCTGTTCCCTCCCCCAAGCCACAGAAAGCTACGTATAAATGTTTCAGAGTCCACTACTGTTCTGGAAGGCCATTTAAATCACCCCGTTTCACTTTGCACCAATGAACTATGAGCACATCCCATTTGTTTCACAGCAAGAGGGACAAGAAAACCCAAAACTCCACAAAGCCCACTGCAAGAGCATGGGAAAAATTTCACTGTGGGAAGCCCATGACATTTCCTGCAGGAGAAACGTTTACTCCAGACCTAAACACCACTCCCTGCCAGCTCCACTTTCCTGCTAACAGTTCCCCAGCGTGCGAGAGGGACTGAGCCAGTGACAGGTGATGGTGGCAAACAACAGCTGCCTGGGGTGGTTCAGTTCAAGAGAGACACAGTTCATCTGAGGGACACAACTCTCAGCCTGGTTATACCAAGAGCAAACGTGTTTGGGCAATTTGTGATCAGTGATCAGAAGAGCACAGTTCCAGAGAGTGAGCACTGGGAGACATGAAAGCATTGGGGCACTGTGGGGTAAAACACTCAGCCAGACTCCTACTGATAATAAAAAAGAATCAGAACAAGCTAACTATGCCTTGGGAAATAGATTGCTGACTTGATAGCAAATATTTGCCTATTTTGTTACCTCAAAGCCTCCAAGTTCGCTTAGAACAAAGAGCAGAATTAATGCATTCTCATTACGCAGAAACTCACTGTAATTTAATCAGCTATTTAGCAAAGACTGCAGCAGATAGCTAAATTTCACTTTTAAAAGGCAATTCTTCCACAACACTGACGTTCACGATGCTACCGAAAACTTTTTCAAAGTCTAAGCAAGATGCTCAGCTTAGACAAGATGCCAGTAAAAAAGATGACACACTTCAGTTTTACTTCTCACATTTTTGCAAACACAGGGACAATCAATCAGTTTAGCTGAGCACAACTCAAATTAAACAAGGCATCTAATATTCACTCGTCTAATTTGTCAATGTTAACTACTAGTTCTCCAGAGGCAGAGTCAGCCACAGTTACTGCTTTTCCTCTAACTTACATTTACTGCAGTGGTAGAAAAGAAAGCAATCTTCTCCCTACCCCACTGCCCCTCCAAATTTGTTGTCACACAAGGGTTAAGGAGCTTGTCAGACAGTGCAGAGCAGGGCTGGGTGCTGGTGAGAAGGACTGGTAAGCAGAACAGCACAAGTAGGTACAGTCTAAATGAGGATGCAACTTTAATTGCTCAAGCAATCTCCAGCAGCTTAAAACTTGGACTAACACAGGTCCCACAGCAGCTCCCTGGCATTTCATCAATCTGCAGCTGCCTGCACATAAATTCCACCTTTTCAGAAGATGCAACCTGTAACAATTTCCACACTAGACAGAGAAGCTCTGGTAGCTGTCAAGCTCCCAAGGTCACCCTGCTCTCATCAGAGCAGCCAAGGTACAAACAAGAAACACGTCAGAGAAAGATGAAGAGCAGCAGCTGTGTAACTCCAAACCACCACCCCATCCTCGGGGCTGGGATCCCTGTGTGGCAGACACAGCTGGCATGGGATCTCTGCACCTCATGTCTGCAAATGTCAGAAACCAAGGGGCACAATCCAATAACAATCAATTCCCTCCCCAGATCCAGCTTGCCAGGGCATCTGGGAAGGCAGAAAGGGTCCAAATGTGCAAAATGCCTTTCCACCAATCACTTGGTGCCAAAGCCTGCCAGGAAAACACACAGACAGCCCAGGGCAGCAGGGACAGGTTCATGGGGAGGTGGCTCTGCATATAAAGCTGTGGGAGTAAGGAGGAAGGGGGGACATTCAAAAGTTTGATGTTTGTCTTCCCAAGTAAACATTATGGTGATGGAGCTCAGCTTTCCTGGGGATGGTTGAACACCTGCCTGCCCTTGGGAAGTGGTGAATTAATTCCTTATTTTGCTCTGCTTGTGTGTGCAGCTCTTGCTTTACTTGTTAAACTGCCTTTACTTCAGCCCACAAGTTTTCCCCTTTTCTGATCCTTTTCCCATCCCACTGGTCAGTGAGTGGGTGAGTGGCTGTGTGGGGCTTAGTTGCTGACTGGAGTTAAACCAGGACAGGGTGTTATGCTCCCAGAGTTAAAACTATTAAAATATCAGCTTCCAACCACTTAGAACAACCTAGACATGACCTGTTCATCAAGATGGCTGTGCAGAGCCATCCTACTCTCAGCTCCAAAGAGCAATAGATCCGTCTGCTATTGTACCACTTTGAGGAAAAACACACCAAGAAGTAACAACATCCTATCTAATAAACATTTTTATCCAGCTCTTCTTCTACTGGAAGAGCATAGCTTTGCTTCTTCTTAGTTTCTGTTGACAGGAACTCTCAAAGTTGAGAGTTGCAGTTCTTCCTATAATGGTCTATTTTGATGAAAAAATATGAAATAAGCCATTACAACCATGCCAAGACCACAGTATTTTATCCCTCCAATCCTATTACAGAGTGAACAGATACTGGTAAAACATCAGCTAGTTATTTTCCAGATAGTGCCAATATCACATTGGCAGAAAGCAAGTAGAATGGAGGTTTAAATCAGAAAGAAAACGAGAGATTCAGGAAGACTGGAGAACCTCATATGCCAGGAGGTCAAAGGATTTTTTCAGCAACTCACTTCTTTGCCACTGGATATGAAGTTTACAGGCTTCAGATCTTCAGAACAGTCCCTCAGACAAAAGGAGAGATGATTTCAAAGAACAGGGGCTGGATTACACATTTATAGATCACAGGCATATTTAACAGGTCAGAGGGCCTAAAAAGATTAAAACATCAATGTTTGCAGAGTAACGGCTTCTTCAGAAAGCTATGCCAAGACATCATCATTACGCAGAGTTTGCCAGGACCTAAAACCTCAAAAAGCATTTCTGGTGTGTCAGATGGAGCTTTGAAACCCATCTCACATTCTTCTTTGTGTTGCCATCTCACCCTTAAACCCTAAAGTACTAAACCTGAGAGAGACAAGTGAATTTCCAAAACCCGCCATGGCAGCTACAGATCAGGATTGGATTACAGCTCTTGGCATGTGCTGAACCACCAGATCATCAGCCCAGTGACCACTTGTATGCAGGAGACTCACCCAGCAGAGAGGGGAGATAGAACATCAAACCATGTGTTCATCGTTTTGACAGAGACTTCTGGAGCATTAAATTTACACATTTATTTATATGTGGATATATATATTTAAATATATATATTTTTTACCACCCACAAGGTATAACTCCAACAGTATAGTGACTAATGAAGCAGAATACACATGGATAATATGCAGCTGTTCCCAGCAGCATCCTGGTTAAAGCAACTAAAAGAATTTGAGGAGACCACAAAAGTCACAGTAAATAAAATACAAGAAATTCAGCGATATTCATTGCCTTTGATCAGTTATTTCTTCAGAATTTATGTGTTTGACATGTATAAGGCTAGAACTGAAAGAATAACACTTGTTGGATATTGTTAAATCTTCTGTACTTGCCAGAATTACTTCTGGCAAGTAGAATTTTTGTAAGTTTTTATCCAATTAGTGTATACAACAAATGTTGCTTATGTGCAGCTGAACTCAGCTTCCTGGAAAACGTCCCTCCAAATGGCCATCTGATTAGTCCCCATCAGGAGGAACATGCTGTACCTGAACAGGAGGATTGGGAGAAAAACAAAATGACCAAAAAAAAAAAAAAAAAAAAAAGCAGTAGGCACACTGCTATGATCCCAAGAGAGAACAATACCTTTACTCATCTGAGGCACAGATTCAAAAGGGTGGGAAAAAATCCAGCTTATCTTCCAAAGTCTTTTTATTGCCTTTTTTCAGGTCAATGATTTAAACCACACACCATCCTTCTGGAACATAAGCAAAGTTTTCTGGTGCTCTGAACAAGTGATTTCAAACACTGAGAATATCTGGATTCTAGTCCTATTTCATGCTCTTTCTGAATCCTGTCACAAAGTAACTGATTACTTCAATCACACTGCAAAACTGATTTCCTGCCCTGGATCAATACAAAACATTTCTTGATTAGGTTTTTGGTGCTACGAAGACTTTCATCACTATCAATCTTATTGACTGGCACCTTAAAGTACTAGTATATGAAGAACCCTGTATTTATTTTTAAACAAAGGTTTCCACAAGTACCTATAGACTGAGCTACAAACAATCCATACTGGCAAATAGCTCATAAAAAAATGGGAATAAAAGGAGACAACAGAGCTGTGAAGGGACAGGGAGTAAGCACCCAATGAGAGTATTGAAGGCAACAGACACCAGGGAGATTTCAGAAGCAGTGCAGAGTGCTGACAGCACAACTGCAAAAATATTTTGCTTAAATACAGACAAGAGGCATGAAAATCCAATTGAAGACTCAGTACACATGCCATCTAAGAAAGCAAGTATGTCACTTGCTGCTCTCTATTTTAGTGAGACATCATCTCAAATTATGTATTGAAATCTAAACCATAAACTATTTTAAAATGTAATTTAATTGTTGCAAGCCCTACCACCGGACACAGGTATTTATCTGACATTTATATAGCAACTTCATCCTCAAACTTCCTTAAACATTTCACAATCATATATTTGCAGTACTGTGATAATATGATCACTGCCAGGGTGGCTTCCATAATAACCAGAGCACAGGATATCCCTAGCAATTAAAAAAAATCCTGTGCACTTTATTTAGAGTGAGCATTATGGTACAGACCTGTTCCCCCTGACTGCATTCAAGGACCTTATCCACATTCTAGACTTTCATAAGAAAACCTAATTCTGTATATAAACCTGCTCCAATTAGCTTGCAGGACTGGTCCAGCCTGTGCACTGGATAAGGCAGAAAAGCTGATAAAAACTTGGCATGTGATTAATTAAGACTATTGCCATGCATTTTTACAAGCAGGGTAAACTGGAAGTGCTTAACAATGTTTAGATTTTGGCACTTCCCCATTTTCTACGTCAGTTTTTGCAGTCTAAACAGATTCATGGTAACTGATTAGTGTAAATGTTTGTGACCTATGTACGTGCTGTATATTTTTAAGATGTTTGCTCTGTCTGGACTGAGCTAAACTCTGTGATTCAGGAAAACCAAAGTTAGAAGCACAAACTCCTTATTTAGTAAAGGGAGAAAAACAAGTGCCTTCCAGAAAGAACTGATTTCACAGACCTAGGATGATGACCTAAGGTGGATGTTGTGAAAACCTCCCTAAAGCAGCAAGCTTTTCCTATTTATTCTAAATATACATCTTTTTCCCCTCTGCAGAGCCAAAGGGCTGCTTAATTCACACAGATTTAATTGACATGAAGGAACAGATGGCTGGAGGCCAGTGTTGGAGCATGTCTGGTTGTGTAAAACAGCACATACTTCCAGGGTGTACATGAAGAAGCTTTGTGTGAGAAAGGTGGATGAACAGAAATTCATCTGGAGAAAAAGGAAACACAGTGGATATCATACAGGAAGTTTATAATGAGCAATTGAGCCTGGGTCCCCAGGACTGAGTGACACTGGTCATGCATGTGGCCAGAAAGCCCACGCTGACAGGAATAGCTGCAGTCAGCCTGCTTTAGCCAGGAGCCAGTTTGTGAACATATGGCAAAACAAATGATTCAATGCAATCTGCTCATTCCCCTAAATATTGCTGTACTAACATCCTCTGCTTTTTGCCTTATTACACTGTTACTATTTCAGAGCATGGAAAACACCTGTAGGGATGACAGAGACCTACAGAATTACTAACACGATACGCTGCTGTGGAGATTCTCATACTGTTTGCACAGATCAGCTTGAGATGTTTACACATATCTTGCTTCTTACTCGTGTGAGAGAAAGGCAGAGAAGAGAAAGCCAGAAGGCTTATGCTGTTTGCTCCTTTTTCTTTCTTGCATGCAAAAATGGATGTATCCTCCCAGTACATCTGGATTTCACACCAGGTACCCCAGCTCCTACACAGCACCACTGCCCTTAAATTTTATGAGGCTCACAATAAACAGAAGTTTTACCGTTTAAACCCCTATTCACATCCTTCAACTTTTGAAAATATCAACTTTCAGGCCTGTAATATCCTGAAACAAAATCTCAGTAAACAATCAAAGGTTTGAAAACTTCTTTCCTTTTATAGAAGTGGCTGTACAAATAAATAAGCAAACACACTACTCAAGCAGTGACGTCTGAGACATCACTGTTGCCACAACTCATTCACCTATCAGAAGTCTTGCCATGTTTATTATTTTAAGAGCCACTGATTCCCCCCAGAATCAGACTGTATAGACTATAAAAAACTCCAGTGTGTTGTTTTTTAAAATGAACTTCTCTTAATAGCAAAGGGAAGGTGTTTGAAAGCTTGAATTTTAAGAACTGGGACAACAGGAAATAAAAACATATTTTAAGGTTTTCATTTAGGTTTGTGCTATAAAGCTCAGGCTTTAGAAACAAATCTAACAATTTATATGAATTTATATAATAGAAACATTTCCACTCCAATCTGGTTGTTATCTACAGAAATTCATCCTATGGGGCACAGTACCATATCACAGTGCAGCTCCAAGTTTAGGTCTCCTTTATTGGTGTGAAGTCGCACATATCCCTTCTTCTTCACATATTGGTATCTCACAACATCATCTTCAATAGCAGCTACATCAAAGCAAAAGACAGTGATTAGGTCTCTGTAAGCTTACTCATTGATCTTTAGAAATCATCAGTAAACAATTCATAGATCCTACTGTCTGACCTCTTCTCCTGGGTACTAGGTCCTGAGGGATCCCACTCTGTAATTCATCTATGATAACCTTGCATTAATCTCTGTGCAAAACACTTTCTATTACAGTAAACCACCAACTCTTCAAGAACCAACCAAATAATGCGTATTTTAAATCCCAGAAGCATTCAGTATTACAAACTATAATTTTCAAGCAATGGCTACCAACCACAAACATTACATTGAACCCAAATTGCTTCTTCTCAGTCCTGGAAGCCAAGCAGGTAGTCATCAGCCAACCACAAACTGCTGACATCCAGAGACCTACCCAGCTCTGAAAACAACTGAAGCTGCTACTGGAGACATTACTGCTAAGTCAAACTAAAGGATCAATCTATGTTTCCATTCCCATTTGGCCAAAATGTCCAGTTAGTCAGATATTTTCTATACTCAGTCACCTGCAAATCACTGTAACTTACCAAGCAAAGGAACTGAATTTGGTAAATGTAGTTTAAGCAATGTGTTCAATCTTTGCCTAAGTATGTGATATCTAAATTTTAGTGCCCAACTTTCTCAACTGGAAATAATAATGACTCAGCTATTTAATGAATATCCAAATGAAATAAATCTTATACATTGGTGTTTAGGCTGGAGAATAGAAGGGAAACTGTATTGTATTAAAATGTATTTCCACGTAACCTTGAAAAGCCTAAACTAGAAGTTACCACCACAAAGTTTACTGTTGTTCTAATCAATACTGGGGCAGGCCAAAAAGGTGGGCAAGATTTTGTATGGTATCTGAGGAGAGATTGTATTTTATTCCTAACTTAGAAAAGGGGATATGTCAATCTGTCATCCTTGGGCATAGAAAATGTCTCATTAATTTCAGTTCAAAAGAAGTAACTGTCATTCAAAGTCAAAGCTAGATCATAATTGCTCCATTAGTTTCAGAACAAGCTCACTGGAAAGTAAGGATATATCTGGTCAGGGAATATACTTCCATGGCATCAGCACTGGCCAGTTAGGAATGCATTCCTTCAGTTCTCATACAAGTATGTGTGCTAAGGACTTTAAAACTGGGAAGTAAATAAACAGCTTTAGGTAGGTAGGTAATTCTGGTACCTGCTTCATGGGTAGTTTCAGGCACCATTGCAGTGGAGGTGAAGGAAGCACTTACAGCTCCAGTGGAATAGTGAGCCTGTTTGCAGAGGAAAAAGCAAGAGAAAAAGACATTGGATCTCAGAATTTATCTACCAAAGCATTAGAAACACACAAATGTCATCCTTCTGAAAGCAGGCTTTCTGCTCTAGCTCCTACTGAAAGAAACAAATATCCAGTGCAGTGATAATTCTCCATCTGTTGCCCACATTTGCTCTGATGAAACTGTAGTTAAGGCTGCTCATATGCTGAGCCAAAGGGGCTTAATGCTTCCACTCCAGTTTAATACATCACTGTGCAAAGATTCTATTATCAGAATTTATATGTACATCCATGGGTGAAGATAGGCAAGGAGCACTTCTGCCAAGACATCTGTAGAAGTCTCCAGTGCTGCTGAGTGGAAGGAAAATCCAAAACCACAGAGATATCGTGGGGGAGAGCAAAGCAGCCCCCTCCCACAGCTGGCCCTGCTGCATGCAGAGGCACAGTCCCATGGTTCCCAAGGTCTATTTTGAGCTCTGTAATTCTGCATAAGGGAAAGGTTAACGTCACACATGGATTTTGTAGTAAATTACAAAGATCTAGTAAACCCAGAGACATGTTTAGCAGTTCCAGGGAAATGCCTGTAAAAAGTCCAGGCCAGGTCAATGCTCATTCCCTAAGGTTTCACTGCCTCCTATGCAAGTTTACAGCTATGCCCATCCATGTAATAAGCTGACAATCTGACTACCCACATGTGTAGAGCTCATCCTTATCTCTGCCCTGTTTTTTCATTTAGTGTTTGTTTTGTTTTGTTTGTTCGTTTGTTTGTTTGTTTTGTTGTGGTTGTTTTGTTGTGGTTGTTTTGTGGGTTTTTTTGTAACACTAGAATGTCCCCAGAAAGGGAGCATTGGTAGTCCCACTCCTTGGTCACATACATTCCCTAAACCGTCCCTAAGCCTTCCCATTAAAAGCTGCATGCTGTGTATGCTGCACTGCTTTAGTTTTCATGTAAGTGTAATCAAAGCAAGTAGGCACACACATCCCAGAATTATTAAAGGACAGGAGAATACTCTCTCTTTGCCCATTTCAAACAGCCTTTGATGTAGGACATCTAGATGCAGATGAATTGTTTCTCTTGACAACCATGAACATGCACCTGGAAGAACATCCTTTAAAATATTCCACTAAACCCCTGCATTACAGTGGAAAAAAAAAATGGAGGAGCAGCCGTGGATGATTGATGTATTTGTCCACACCAGAAATGACTCACTTGCACTACCTTTAAGGTGTGCTCTCTCTGCCAATAAATGCAGGAAGCAATGATAAACAAAGTGAGAGATCCCAACCTGGGAAAAAGGTTCTGCCAAGACATCCATAACCACATCACAAGGATTCTTCCTTCTTATTGTGCTCCAGCTCTCAAATGTTTCGGTTAATTTGCAATGATTTAACAAACAGAAACTCACTGACACACACTATGCATGTCTAAGGAATCCTGATATGATTCTCATATTTTCATCTATGACAAATTTCTGTGAGAGAGGAAACAGAAGGAGCAGTGTTTGTTTATACTGCAAGAAGAAAACAACTATTACCATTCTTGAAGAAGTCAATCAGTACCAAACTACATATTAAGTCAACTTACTGCATTCAGCTTATCCACTTTCTTCTTTTCAGGAGCCTTCATAGTAGCTGCTAAAATATCATCGCCTTTGAACTCCTTATAAAGCTCCAGTAAAGTCTCTCGGGTCTCTGTATTTGTATTTTTCAAATAGTAAGATGGATCCAATTTTGCTTTTTCTTCATCTAGGTAAGACAAAGTTAAACCACTCAGAATTAAACGAATCATTGTATTTTGATCTCCTTCAGTTTATTACATATCTAATTACACAAAAAATTCCCAGATATTAATTATTCTCTTTTTTTAAAATAAAAAGGTCTAGGAACTATATGTATTCCTCCAGACACAGTGACAAATAGTAAAGCATAACACTAATGACAGTGTAACCCAAAATACAGCACAATAAATACCAATATGACGTACAAGAAAAAAAAAATCAAACCACCTATCATGAAAATTTATTTGAAACTGCTAGAAATTATCTAAGTCCATTCAAGTCTTGTGAAATTTTTATAGAACAATAAAGACAAAATACAGCTGGGTACAATATAAACTTCTGTCCTTCATCTCCTCACTGAATGGCCAGGCCTGTGATGCAAAAATCCCAGGATCAGGTGTTTAATGTGATATTAGGGGGAGGAGGTTGCTGGACTGGATTGTGGAATTTGATTTAGTTAATATTTTAATTTAATATTTTAATTTTTTGAATTTTCACTTCTTCTCTCTCTTGGTATGCTTGTTATTTGCAGGATACTAGATATTCCATCTCTGAGATAATAATCACTTATTCTGACCGGGTAAACAGAAAGAGATGCTTGCTCAGACAACCCAAAAACCAGATAAGAGCAAAATAAGCTAACCTCTGAGAGATGTCTTTTCAGAAAATAGAGGCAATCCCATAACATCATCTTCAAATTTTGCATATGTGACTTGGTGTTTTCTCAGCCTACCTTCAATTCATCCTTACCTGGATCAATTACTTTTATGTTGTTCTTAACATGAAAGAAGTTTGAGACATTGAACTTATCCAGGTTTGTTGGATCCTGAAAATAATTTAAAAACTAGTATCAGAGACCTTGGTAGGCACCTATTCCAAGCAGCAGACTAGACCAAAGGGCAGACAGCATAATAAATAAACAGGGAGAGACAGAATAACTCCCCAAACCATAGAAAGATGAAAAAAATACAAAGCAAAATATAAACCCAACCAACATCAGCAATGAGTCTGTACACAGCAGACTCCTCAGGGATCTGGAATTCAATTCCAAACATAATATTACACATATATCACCTACAGAAGCTGCCACCAGAACTCAGCCGAGTACCCTGTCCTAGTGAGAAGCAAGAACAGTGCAATCCTGGTTCTTCCCTTTGTTCTTCGCTTTGCTCTAAGGATTATGCAAATGCACATCAGCTATCTCCTGCTATTTATAAACCTAGGCCTGACTTGCACATGCTCTGTGAACTTTTGCAATGCATTTCAAAATACAAATAAAACCTCAGAGCAAGTCTCTGAAGTAAGAACTATTTTGACAGTTGGGGTTTTTTTACTAGTGCTTACAGAACTATGTTTAAAAATGATGAAAAAAATGCTATTATGGAAATTCAATTTAGTGACCACTGGAGGAAAACAGCAAAAACACACAGTCCATTAACTGTGATTCTTTATTCTATCTCTAGGCAACTTTCTGCAGAACTTTGACCTTTTGTTAGAGACAGTGAGACAAGGAATGCCTACTGGTGATCTAAGTTACTTTATACTATTATTAAACAGTCTTTAATCCTCTCCTCACAATGACTTCAAGGTTTTCTCCTCAAGCTCCTCTGCAGCACAGAAAGGTCAAAACATCAGCCCAGGACACCCAGTCACTTATGGAAAGTCTATCTTACACAAAACAATTAAAATTTTAAAATACCAAAGGAAGAAAATAATATGCAGTAGTTTCTAGTTCATGACAAAAATAATGCAACATCTTATGCAAAGAACTATGACCTAACATGAACAGTACAATATATTATTCTAAAAAATTTAAAGCTTCTCAGACCACCACAGCTGATAAAATTTGACAATTTCATCTCTGCCAGAAGTAATGCTTAATACAAGCAGAGCTGCTAGCTCCATAATTTATAAAATGATCTAATTATGCCTTTCATTCATCCCTAAAATGATATACTTCCATGGTGCATTTTTAGTTTTATTGTTGGTAGTAAAACCAAAACACATTTATGAAATCAAGCTCTGTGATTCTGCACCTTAATGTGACCTCCTGGCTTTCTGCTGTCCCCTTTCCTAATCACCAGATAACAATTTTCTATTGTCTCCTGTCCCACTATACCCCTCCAACAGATCTTCATTGAGACAAAAAAACTGCCCGAAAATAATTACATCTTTCTTGCTTTAGAAAGAAACAATCTTTAAATAAAACTACTAAGAAGTAGAAAATTCGGATCTACTTTTGTGCTCTCCAACACCAGCACTCAGGTGTATTTATTATTTATTACCTTACATACATATTTATACATGTGTGAATAGAAATGATTTTGGGCCTTCTTTCTGACAGTCAACAAGATGCATGGAGAAAGTCTGGAGAAAGAACTCCATGTGTTTTCACAAGACATTTTCACTCCTAAATACTCTGCAGCAATCATGAGCTGCAGCTTTCCAAGACAGTAACCACTGTCCTGCACATAAATGTACCACCTCAAAAGGTGAAGGAAGGAAGAACTGCTTACTCTTCAGGTAAGGAAAAAGATATCTGTGCATTAATATTAATAGAGATAAATGGATTTATAACAATCCATATCTGCAGTTTATGGCAAAGCTGAAGGGCAAGACTGATTCCTGAAACCAAATTTTTCATGGACAGGAGGGAAGGCAGCAGCCAAAATGAAACAGAAAACACTTTCATGATGTTACTCTAAATAAGCTTCTTCATTTATTGATTTATTGATTGTTTAAAAAATAAATAAAGGATATCACAACTGCCAGTGCCTTAGAAAACCCAGGGGCTTGTGCTCAGGGTACCACAAATCAGATTAGGCCAGACTCTTTCACAGCCACAGTTCATTCAGACATCCATGTGGCTTAACCAGCCTAATCAGAGGCATTGAGCAACTCCAGCCAAATGTTTTCAGCCTCTTTCCTTGCAAGGGATTTCTCAGGGCTCCCCGAATCACCCTGAGCTCCCACTTGGCAGTGCATCCATTATCCTGTGAAGGACAGCAGAGGCCACAGGGCAGCTCCCTCTCCTTGCAGACCAGCTGTCCAACAGTACTCTGGGAGATCTGAAGTCCAAAACCCACAACTGTGACCCAGGTCCTCTGTACAAGGTCCTTCCATCACATCCACGTGGGCCATCTGTTCCAATGGAAACCTTGATAAAGGTTTGGTTTACAGTGTTGTCCCTTGTATTCCTGATTCTGCACAGCAAAAGGGGACAAACCACATCCCTACCCCAAGAGAGATTTCTGTCTATCAGTGAAATAGCCCTCAAAAATGCTCCCTCTGAAATCTGAGTATCATCTTGTACAGGACGCCTAGGACATGTTTATTCCTCTTTCTAAAATACAGCATCTTGATACAGTAAGAGAAGTTAGATTAGAATTAGTTTGATTAGAATTAGTATGAATCAGAATTAGCATACCATGAAAAAACTGCAGTGAATATAAAGTCAAACACAAGACACGAATTGCTTCTACCTGCCCCAAGAGCAGAAACACAACTGACCAGTCCAGCCTGTGCTGCAGAAGACACAAATCATTTCCTTACTGGTGGTACCGAGTCCTTTTTTAAAGGTAAGACTATGAAAATTTTATAAATCTGCACAGACTTAAGACATATCACTTCAGGAAGAAAACTGTCTAAACACTAATAATTAGCCTGCCAAGCTCTTCTCATTGCATCCATGACAGTTCCTGGGCACAGAATCAGAGTGGTCCGAATAAGATGCACAGAGATGGGCAGACAACACACTCACATTGTCAGAGCCTCAAACTCTAATGAATTAATTGCCTCTCCTGGTCAGAGAAAAGCTGGACTCGTGGTTCCCAATCCTGTTAAGATTAAGGCACAGGGCCCAAAGACCTAAAGAAATAAGTTCTGTGTAAGTGCACAGAAACCAGAAAGCAAGATGAACCATGGCCTACTTTTGTTCATCTTAGCATGTTTAAAAATACGTATTCAAAACACCATCGTTGGCAGTCTCAGGGTTTTTCTTATTAAGGTTATGAACCATAAACTTTAGTTTAGCATGGATATAAACATCAAAGGGTTGCTAACTATCATCACTATTAAAAAATCTCATATTTAATGTTTTCCTGAAAACTGAGCTCTGAAAACAGTTAATCTCAAGTTTTATTTCACTTGATTTTTCCAGTCATTTTCTGGTTTTACCTACTTAGGGAAACAACTTGAACTCTGGTTTGAGCCCCCAAAAAGCAGGCTAAAACCAGCAGGTCTAAATTGCGAGATTTCTCTGAATCCTGATTTCTCTTTTACCATTTGGTTGGCCAATCTGCATCCCTAATTATCCTCAGGACTATCACCCTCATATGCTGACCATGTCCCACTTATTTACCTGATACTCTGCATATCCACTTGTGCAAGATTCCCTCACAGAGACCTCATCCACAGCCATGTGGAAATCTGCTCTGACCTTCTGTCACACAAAGAGCAAACGAGGAATAGCTGAGGAGTGAAATATCAATTAACAGTGTGCAGCTCAGCTTCTTCCAGCTCTGCTCATTAGCTGAGCTTCCTGCCACAAATGTCAGTGGTGTTTAACAGCTTGTTGGGAGCCATGTCTTGTCCACAGCTGATTAGGTTATACAACAACAATAAAACTGACATAAGGAAGCACATAACAGGATAAGGCTTTTTTCCCCACAATAGCAGCAAACCTGTTAGCATTTACCCAGACTTGGTGTTTTCTTCTCTTCCCCCCTCCATTTCTGCAGTGCAAAGAAGATGCATTTGTTAGCTTGCATCTACCAGGGCAGGCTCTCTGCAGGCTGCAATCAGAGCACTGCCTGCTACTCCTGCACAGCAGGGCAGGGCTTTATTGCAATTCCTCCAGCAAGGAGGAACCCCACATGTGCCTCTGCCTCACCTGCAGCACTCCACTGAGCACAGCCACACTTCTCATTCAATCCCCTGCCAGCCACAGTTCAGCAACAGCTTCCAAGAGTTTCCAAAGCAGGAATAATTTCTGCTGTATCCTCACAAACTTCAGTTTGTCTCTTGTTTGTGAACAGAGCCACAGTGGAGGATGACAAATTGACAGGGTGCTAAAGGGGAAATTGTTCTTCATTCCCCTGAATACTTCCTATCAGATGGATGTGAAGGCTGGGTATTTCAGCATTCTGACTCTGCTCCTCAGAACCTCTCACACTTGCTGGGATGGTAAGTCCACCACTGTGTCCAGAAGAGCACTACCCAACCCTGTTTGTCTCTCCACCTTGGGCTGGGCAGATGCTTCAGCCTGCCTGGTCTTATCTAGGGGAATTCAGATGTCAGGTATGAATGGGCTTGCCATAACTTCCACATCATTACACAAAGAATCATTTGCATAATAGAGGATTGAAACACACATGGCACTTACATCACACTAATTAATAATAATTTTTATCAGATTGTTGACCAGATTTTGTCATAAAGATTTGACAGTAGACATTGAGATGTAGTACTCAATCTCCCAAAAATTTATGTGGAAGATAATTTTAAATTAGGTTAAACATTTTGACTGAATACTCACTGAAAACCAGTAAAACATAGGACTGGACAAATCAGCTAGATCTGAGTTGAGATCTATTGCACTATTATTTCAAAAGCCGTGCTCAGTCCTACCTTGAAACCAACTGCAAAGTGGAATGATGAACAGCAATCTACCAGAATGGCAAGCAGAAGAGGGAGGTAAGAACACTGCAGACAAGTGTCAACAATATCAGCTTTTCCTTTACAGACACCCTGTCCCCACAGATCTCCAAGAGCTTTACATCCTGCCTTACCCATTATGTGTAACTAATTAATCTTACACTACTCAAGTTGTCTGTCAGCTGGGAACAATTAATTTTCAAGGAATGATGAGTTAGGCTGAGCTGATCATCATTCAAGGTAAAGAATATAAGTGGGTTTAAAGTTATGAGAATCATAGACAACATACAACAGCAAATTCCATTTAGAAGAGACATGAACTGGTACAGTTGGGAGAAAAATTATCTGAAATAATGATAAACTGTAAGGAGAGAGAAACTTGGAAAAATGTAAGACCTGCTGTGCAGAAGATGGAAAACTTGACTTGAGCTTGTAGCAAGATCACAAAGCTAAGAAAATAAAATTTAAATTTTGGTGTAAAGAGCTACAGTCTAAAAAACCCTGTCATAATAGGAGTGCTGTATCTGGGAAGGGTATCATATGGAATAAGGTCATGTGCATTTCTGCCATCATCAGCAAAATCCTAAACTAGAATCCACTACTTCTTCCACATGAATGACTCCATTCCAGTACTGCTAATGTATCTTGCCCACCAGGATATGGTATTACTCTTTACCTCCTGCCCTGACTGGCTGGATAATATGGCCATATGCTCATGAAAAACTGCCATACTCCACCCCAGGACATTTGCATTTCAACAGGGGAAAAAGCAATTTCTGTATATGGACTATGTGCAGGGAAGCACTGCAGATTCCTTTACAAAGAGAAGCATATCATAGACTAAGACAGTATTATTAACAACCAAAGTTGTGATTCTGCTTTTTTTAGTTCCAAATAAAAAACAAGTTGCTCTTTTTAACAAGTAAATAGCACAAAATAACTGCTACTAAATTCAAAGCAACCAGATGAGATGGTGCCTAGCAGAAAAGAACAGGGTGGATTATGACTCGTGTTTGAATGTTTAGTACCAGGAACAGGAAAAGCATATTATGCAATTCTGCCTCCTCTGAAATGAGCAAATCTTTTTTGTTTTGTTTTTAATTATATATATAAGGAGAGAGAAGCCAAGTTTGAGGTCAATTGCTAGTCTGGTAAAATCTAAGCAGATGTATCAATAAGGAAAAATGTGGTCCTACTAATAATCTGTAAAGATTCATAATTCATATTTTCCACTTACCATGTTGTATTTCACTACCAAACACAGGTACCCCATCTGTTTCCTAGGACATTCAGAGTCAGCCTCTGGAAATACTATTTTCTATTGCTAAACACAGCTATTACTGACAGCCCTATTCAGCTGTTATTTGCAAAGCAAAGAATATTTTTTATAGCAACTTCCTTTATATCCACTTTTTTTGCCAAACAGCAGGGTCAGCGATACCAACTCACTCTCAATTCCAGCCCTCTTGGATACCACAGCACTCAATTTACACTGGGGAAATGAGAAAACAACAAAGTGATAAATTTCAACACAGAACTGAAAGGTTTTTAAGAGAAGGAGGAATTGGGGTAGAGCTCTGAAACACAACAGATTGCAGTCATGAACTCTGGCTAAGAAACAGAGCCACAGGTGGTGGAGCTTGGCAGTGTGAAGCCTGAAGCCACCACGCTGCCTGCAGTGTTGTCAACAAGAGAGCTGGGAGAGGAGACATCAGTCTGTCTTTCAATAATTTATATGAAGAAAACACTGTGAGAAAATAACTACATATTTCTCTACCACATCTGCTTAAGCAATTCTAATACCCAGGCTGGTCATGCCACTTCAGGTGGAATCCTGGCCTCAACAAAGCAAGTCGGGGTAGGGCAGAATTTGAATAGGAGAAATCAAGTTCTACGTGCAAGTTTGCAATGAGTATTGTGCAGTGCAGTAAAAGGCTCTTACTTCTCCTTCAGCAGCCTGAAGCCATTTTAGACTGTTTGTTAAAAATAATTCTGAACAAAGTATTTAAAAACTGATCTGTTAAAGGTCAAACTATATCTGGTCAACAGCATTCAGATGGTGAAACCTCCTGCAGTCCAATCCCAAGATGGGGGTGTCTTTGCTATTTCTGAATTTATTTAAGAAGAGTGTAGCACGAGACTGCCCACTGCAGAGGTTAACACCAATCTGTAATGAGCTGTTTACTCAGAAGGATCAGATCTACTCACACATTATGAACACCACCCCAAATGGAAGTAGGAGAGGTGCAGGCAATGTGTGAGCGTGACCTTGGACTGCACAACGCTGAGAATCTATTTAGTTTCATATTAGACATATTCCTCCAAGCAAGACAGAAACCCAACATATCAAGAATGAAGATGAAAAATATTGATAAAAACTCGCATAGGGAATGACTAAATTCTCAGATGTTGCACTTTGAGATTTAGGGGACTGGAGCAGCTGAGAAAAATCAAAGCTAGGCAAGTAACAGGAACACACTCTTTATACATACATTCAATTCCAACCCAACAAAACATACCAAAATATTTTTTTAGCGACTGCACATTTCAATTATTTGTTCAAAATAACTTGGTTTTCCATACGGGTGCACAGACACATTTTTAGACACTCATCTTTTTTTACTCTTCCAAATCCATTAGCAACCATGCAGTTACACAGAAATAACATTCTGTTGGGAGAATGTCAATCTGAAGAAAAAGCTGTATTTTTTGCATTCATTGGAATAAAAACATCTTACTTTGTTGCATTAGCTTGAACAGCAACAAGCCCAAAGGAACAGAGGACAAATATTTTAAAACGTTAAGAACTGGGGAGTAGGGCTACACTTAATCTAAATTTAAACATAAATGAAAAATATTTTTCTATTTGAATTAGACTGTGTTAGTCTTGGCTAGTGGCAATTAAGTGTTCATGAGATGCATACTAACTCCTGATTTCAGTAATAATGATTCTGAAATATTTTTTCCCCTGTTTTTAAATCATGCAAGCTTAAAAGTACCTACTTTTTAACATAAGCTTTAGATCTGTTGATAATAAACTTCATGTGTAAGTAACTATCTTTTATATTGTAAAATTTATAATTCTCTCATAATTAAGGTTTTAATTTTCTTAAAATCAGCAAAGAACCAACACTGATATCTTCTAAGAAGCATAGCATTCCAAACAAGCAATTACAGAAAATCCTCTGGTTTGCTGCTTGTTTTACTCTACATTTAGAGAAACATTCTATGGAAAACACTTTTCTGAACATTTGACTCTTTTACACATCTTTGGAAGAGTAAGATGGACTATCTGCTTCAATCCTAATGTAACATGACAACTTCCTAAAAGTTTAAATGCATTCTAAACACTGCTCCTTTTGATACCACACACCATGTGAGGCAACTTACTACCCATCCAGATTGTGCTACATGGAATCTTTGTGGCTCATCTGGATAACAAAGGAAACACAGCAAAGTTTCTCTGTTCAGTTACAGTAATTTCCTGATAGAACAGAGTGCACAGAGCAGCATTTCACCCTCTGCAAAAAAACCCAAACCTGTGTGGTATAAGGTGTAACAGAGAGGAAAGTTCACCTGCAGTGTGACAATGTCTTGCCGAGTGAAGGGCTCGTCTGTCAGGAGATCCTTGTAGCTCTTTGGTTTTATGTTCAGCTGCTCCACTGCCTAACAGCCAGGCAAAAGACACAGATGTAAAAAACCAGATTCTCGTGTGGAAATATTAAAAGTAAATATGTGGTACCAATAAAATCTTGAAGGACCAATCATAAAGAAAACAATTTCATCCTCATTCTCAACTGGCAGCTGCAATATTTTGATTGTGGGCTTCAACAAATGAGAACCTTTTGTCTCCCATCCCTCCAAAACTTGACAGTTCAGTGTAGTTTGCTGGGTTGCTTTTTTGTAAAAGGAACCTTGCAGTCTCCATTCCATAATTATGTCTACCATTCAAACCAAATTAATCATAAAAGTATTGCTAAAAAAAATATCTTGCTTTCAATTTTCTAAGGCCTTACCTGCAAAAGACCCCTGAATCTCTTATTTACCCAAATGTCCCCTGTGCTCCTCAGATGGAAGTGATAATCTTTCCCTAGTACCTCCAGAAGTCCATAAAACAATTCCATGCTTATAATAAACCAGTAAATGCTATTGCTGCATTTGGAACCACACGGGGCACAAACCTTCTTGGCACAGCCCACTTAGCAAGCCCAGTGCTGTAACTGCAGCACACAGAGCAAGAGTTCTGCAGTATTGACAAGGGTTTAACAAAGACCCTGTTAAACTCATCCTTGCCTGTTAACCCCAGCAGTCAAAGCATCCTGCTTGCAGAAGGAACAGAAAATACTTTGAATTTGAACCTAATCTAGACTGCTCTCAGGTGAGGACAGCTCTACTACATCTAAGTTTTCCAAACCATTGTAAATCCTTTTCCTTGATTGCAATGGTTTCAACCCTCAGCATTTGAATGTCCCACCCGAATTCAAAAAGCAGATGTTCCAGTGTTCAGACTTTTTACAATACTGGATAATGGATTCATTAACTGAAGGATTTATTTGCTACTGAAAAAATAAATAAACCTTGCTTTTACAGTAAGGATTATGCAAAGAAGTCACGATTAAAATTCCACTTGGGTTCACATAAATGTTCACAAAACACAAATAAAAATTCAGTTTAAGTGTCCATTAAGGCATTCTTTCTTCTATTCCCCCAGCTCCAGCTAAAATGCTCTTTTTTATTCACTGATATGAATAGAAATGAGGCAATTTGTATTTTTGTGATGATACTGTATCAGAAAGAAGACAACAGAAAATTTGTCTATTAATTCAACTGAGGAGCATATAAAAGCTACTCAGTTTGAAATACAAGATTCAATACATGCAGATTAACTTAAGGAAAGGTTTTAGAAATACTATTTAATTAATATTCTGAAGTTGTTCCTATTTTGAAGACTAAAGTTGGACAACAATTTGTGAAGTCAGTTCATCTGCCCTGTACTTTAATTTCCCTGGCTGTAAAACAAGAATGAAATTTACCCTTCTTCTAAAATGTTTTGTCAAGTATAAAATATTAATAATGAAATGCAACAGAGAACCTACCTCATAGGCAAACACATTTCCAGTTGTCTTGATGGCCACAATATGGGAGTTATTGGTAAATACAGTAAACAGCACTGGACAGTGGTACTTGCCTGATAGAGGGAAAAAAGTTTAAATTTCACTTGAAGACCTGGAACTGTTTCAAAATAGCTAATTTCTCTGATCTCTGTGGATGATATTTACATTAATTTTTAATATAAAGTGTAACTTCTGTTTATATTCAATGGCATTTAAACTACGTTTTGATTCTCCAGTGACAGAAAAAGTGCTAGAAAAAATAACAGTTAAGAGAACTACAAAACAAGTAAGGAAAATGCAGCTTTGAAATCTGTGGCCTTCAATTCCCCAAAACAGAATTTTCTCCAACTTGCTTGATATTTATGAAATACCACAATATCATTGTTACTGTTGTAATCAAAGATCTATTGATAACATGAGCCTGTACCTTGTAATGTGTCCAGTGCCCTGTATCACTCTTGTCCCAGCAATAAAAATTTAGCTTATATTCTACAGAAAAGTTCACAACAGCTGTTGAGCTTTAAGCAGAGGGAAGCATTTTGTATTCTAATGTGGCAAGCAGAATGCCATTAAATCTGAACACGTTACTCAATAAGGAGCCCAGCTTCTGCTCTAATCAAGCTGTGAATTTTCCCAGGAGGGTCAGCATAAATATTAAGCAAGTCAACAGCAAGCAAACTGATGGGAGGCAATGTAGGAGGAAAAAGAAAAATGTCTGGATAATCTCAGCAGAAAGCAATTAGAAGAAGGTTATTAATACTTGATCAGTTTGCTAGACCTGGGGGTTTGGGTGAGATTTTTGAAAGAAGTTGGGCCTGTTTGTTTCTTTTTTTCCTCATTACCATTTGAAAATCAAAACCACCAGGGAGGCCAGAACAGGCTGCTCACGGCACCTGGGGGACAGGGGAGGCAAACACTGCAGAGACTGATCCCCCACTGTGCCACCACAGGCAGCTCTGCCCCTGCACCAGCCAAAGCTCAGGACACTTTTGTTAATGCCTCAAGGAAAGCCATTGCCAAATGAGACAGAAAGTCAAGAAGTTTAGAAAGGGATTTTGGAAGTGGCATCAGGGTATGGCCCAACTGATGGGTACAGAAACACACTGGCAAAATGTGAGGCCTCGTTCCAGCTTCATCAGAAAGAGCCAAGTCACCAGGTTCTCAATCCTAGGAAAAGCAGAACTGCTGAGGGCACACACACGTTGGTCTGGATAGAAGGTACTCAACTCATAACTGATCACTAAATGTGAGAAACTGAAATGCCCAAAGACCTATTCTATCATATTTCTGTGTGAACAGACAAGATGCTACATATGGAACACCCATTCCACCTTATGATTTAGAGGAAAGTTTGCTGATAGACAGAATTGCAACACTTAATTTTTGTCTTTTGTTGCATTTCCCCTTGATTGGTTAAGACACAGAATGCACCTTTTTAAGGAAATGGCTTCTAAGACTCTCTGGCTGTTGTCATTGCACCCCAGCATTATGAACTGACTTCTTTAAGGAAAGCACAATGTCATGGTATCTTCCAAAAGCTTTGGCCACACTGACTACTGATCAATTTTTAAGACCCTGCTCTTGAGACAGACGGAACACAAGCACTGAAGAAATCCATCAGCTACAGAAAAGAGCTTGTAATCCATAGATTTTGGTAGGATAAGGAGGCAGACACTCCAGAATTTTATTCCAACCTAATCTTTGCTGTTCTCATTTCAAAGAAATCGTTATCTGCTTTGTAGAAGATGAATTCATCTCCACTCTTCTCTTTTGTTCCTACCATGCTCTCTTAGGAGGCTGATTTTATATCTTGCAGAAATAAAACTCGAGGCGTCTGTCTTGTGTGCTTCTATTCATAAAATCCCACGTGTTCATTTAAGTCTAATCCCTTTTATAAACAAAAAGCTGTTCAAAACCAAGTGAACAGCAAATATTGCCACAGGCAAGTTAGAAATAAGATAACATTACAGAAATTTCACTTTTTCTGATTCTTTCCTTAAAGTAAACAGTACCTTAGTGCAGTAGCAGCTATAGTAAAGTGAAATTGCTGAATAATTTACAGCTCCCCAGTGTAAAGAAAAACAGAAATGAAACTTTGAAGGTAAACATATCACTCACAAGAAGCAATTATTCTACTCAAAAAATAAAAACCATGATAGAGAACACAAGCTACTTAAGTTCACCATGAGTAAGACAAACCAGAATTTATTAAAGCATTCATTAAGGAAAAAAAAACCAACAAAACACCACCACAGAAAATGACTGCACTTACCTTCACTGTTTTTAGCAAAATTCAGTTTTATAAGTGATTTGGCATCTAGTTTCTAAAGAAAATAAAGCATTAAAAAGATTAATCACAACAGAATGTAACCATGGAAATTAAAGGAAACTGTAACATCACTGTTAGGACTTTAATAGTACATAATTTATTAATAAAATATTGCAAGGTGTCTGAATCATCAGAACCATGGGAATTCAAGTCACAGTCAGCCCACAAAAACAAGGCTCAGGGAGCCTGAGAACTGGGATACGTTTGTTTACAGGGCTGTGTTTGACACAGAACAGTGCTAACCATGGGGAATCAGCTCGAGGAGTTGCACAACTCTTAGCACAGACTGAAAGGAGAGCTTGCACGGAAAGCTAAGAGGCAAAGATCACTGCTGCTGATCAGAGAGGGCAATCCAGCAGGGACCTCTGATGAAAGTCATAAAGCCAGCAAACCAGTCTGGCAATCAAGCTTGATGCCTTTTCTGAAATAACTGTAATCTTCCTTTTACTCAGGAAATGTGCAGCAGAGGTCACATGACAGCCAGCAATAATAAAGAGAAACAGAAGCATAGGTTCTCTGGAGAGGCACTTGGGGTCACAAAGGGAGTCCCAGGAGAGATTTTCAGCCACCTAACCCCCAGGCAACAATTCCACTGAACAGGGAGCGGAGATGACAGCTGAGGTTGGATAACGTTCTCCAGCTCTAGAGAGGACACTGCAAACTAAGCTACTCCTACTCTCCCACACTTCATCAGAAACATGTCTATGGCATTTTCCTGCTGCCCTCTCTCTGGAAGGGTTTCTGACATGGAAAGGGAAGAGCTTTCGGGCTGGCAAACATTTCTGGACAATCAGGCTGCTCCTGTCCTGCAGCCTTAGACAAGGAAGCTTCCCTTAGACATGGAAGCTGTCAACACACCCAAAATAACAGTGAGCCTTCAGTAACACGCCAGGCCCCTGTGTGCCAGTCATTCTGTAGGGTCAGGATGGGATTTGGGTACATCACTGGCAGGACAGGACATATCCCAACCGGGGTGACCCCAGCAGCACAGCCCACTGGGATGGTCAGGTAGTGCCTGACTGCAGCACCCAGCTGGAGACAAAAGTGCAGCCCAACAAGCTACAAGGCTGAGTCAGGATCTGAGACTTCTGAAAAACAAACCCTTTGATTGTATCAGCTGTCAGAGACAGTTTCAGTGCCAAATGGATCCTTAAAAACACACACAGCACAGGCCTTTTAAAAGAAACAATTGGTTCTTTTCTCAAAACACACACCTGAAGAGATTAGGGAGGTTTTTATAGCCCAGACAGCTCTTTATAAACAACCATGAGTGGAGATCTGCCAGCCCCAGTGCCAACACTGTACTTCAATCATTATGGCAAAGAGCAAAACAGAAGTGTGAAACTAAGTCAGTGGGCTTTCTGTGCCTAATCAAAATTCATATTCTTGGTTTTCAGAGTACATGTTATGACAGCTGGACTCATTCTTTTATAGGAAGGCGCTTCTCAAATTGCTCTCAACCAACTGGCAGGCTCATTTGCTGCCAGAAAGGTAACAGTCCCTCTAATTTATTAGCAGGAAGAGCAATAAGAGCTATTAGGCATAAGATGGGAAGGGGAAAAAGAGGCCAGGTTTGGTTATATTTAGTTATGTGGTGAAAGACCAGTACCGCTGCTTTTCCTTAAGTGGATTCTCAAAAAAAACCACCCAAAACACTACAATATCTACCAACTGCTGGGGTACAAAGGACAGCAAAGGCAATGGCAGCTTCTGAAATGACTAAGTGAATGCAGAGCTTTATTTATTCATTTATCTTCTTACAAGAACAAATTTATCAAAGCAGTGGTAGGGGAACGGCAGAGTTGCCAAAATGAACATCTGATCCTGGACAGATCTGGTCAACCTAAACAACTATTAACACAAAGCAGCGTCCATCTGTGAACATGTTGTGCAACTGTCTAAAAATTATATTTCAGAAAAAGCTTCTTTAGATATACAAGCACTGGAAAAATTGATAATTTCAAGAAAGGTCCTTAAATTATCCTCCTGGCAGACCTGAGCTATGCCCAAAACATATGAGCGTCTTTAAAGAAAAATTGAAACAGCTCCCTAAGAAACAGTTTAGCATGACTGAAGATTCAGATTTATACCTTGACAGAAATCTAGCAGAAAAGACAGACTAAACTGCTGTGCAGATTTTAAAGGTAGCAAAAGCTGCAGTGCACTGTTTCATCTGTCAACGTGTGATGTATTGTTAGAAGTGCTGCCAAGCCCTCGGACTCTCACTCTGCACCTAGGGAAATGGTATGGTATTTCAGGTCATATCTTTCCATAATATGGAAAAAGGTTATTTTTCAGCCTCAGTTACTCATGGTGCATCAGCTGCTCGTGCTGGATCTGCTCCCCACAGAGACCAGCACTTACACAGTCTTATGTCAACAGTAAATAAAAACCCAGTGATTGTCATACAGGAGCTGAAACTGCCTGGAGTGAGAACTCTGTAATGAAGTGCTGTGTGAATTGTACAAACTTTTACTGCCACAGGCTGGCCTTCTATTAGGCCCCTCTTGAAGAAGGGACCTTGCAAATCCTGCCTTTTGGAGCAGCTCTGTGCTTCGGCTTGTGTGGCAGGGCAAGAAGGGGATTTAGTGTTTCATCAAAGGAAATCTTCGGAGCCTCAAAACAGCAAAATCAGGTGACAATCTGCTACAAAGGATTGATTAGTGCCCAAGGCCAGGCTTCAGGATCAGGAAACTGCACACAGAGCAGCCACAGAGGAGGGAGTCCTCACACCAGGACTTCCAGGAGGTCCAGTTTTGAAATACTACACATTTCCTAGGAAAGTGTAAAAGGACATGGTATAGGCAACTCGTGTAATATCATTATTTTCCTCTCAAGTTCTTCATTTCACACGAAAACAGGATTATCTTGCGTGTGGGTGAATCTCCTTTTATTTATTCTCCATCAAAAGTCATAGCTTTCCAAGCACCATCACACAGTTGGTTGCCATGGAAATGACCGTTATGCCACAAACGGGCGCCGATCTTCATGGGAAGAGACAGCAGGAGTGAATGAATCCTAAAATGAGTTAAACTACTTGTTTTCATGTATTTTTTATCATTAATAATGCTTAAGAGAGAAAAAATATTGCATACATAGCTCAAGTTCAAAACTATTTTCAACCTGAGCTTCCCTGACACACACCCACCATCCAGTTTCAGGCACGCTCCAGTTAAGAAAGCAAGAGGAAAAAAAGTGTTTATTAAAAACACTTGATCTAATTAAATTCTAAATTCCTAAAGAAAATGAAAAGGCCACAAGCATCTGCCACTTCCCTTAAGCAGAAAGAAGAGCCGCATATTCCCTTCTAAAAATATTTTATGCAGAAATACTGGAAAGCAGACGCATTTCATAGCACGTAGTGCCAGCTGCTCCACAGCAAGGAAGGGCTAAAAAAGAAACAAACGCAAAACCGTGCGAGCTCTTTTCTCAGCTGACTCCTCTCTCACAGGCACACTTCCACAGAGGCAGCCAAGGGTACTTTTGGCCATGACCTACTTTCCTGCGGCAGCGAGCAGCCCCACCGCCCTGCACGCTCTCGTGTGTCAGCTGACAGCCCTGGCTCCTGCAGGATCCCAAAGGGCAGCATCCTTTCTGGATGCCCAGGCAGAGGTGGTGACGCCACGGAGGTTAGTGGGGCACTGTGGCAGCGCGCGGACGGAACACGCCGACTGTTTCCAATTAAATCATTCTCTGTCATCGCTGGCTGTCTCATGCAGATATGACCTACAATCCCCACGCATCAATTAGTTACACTCGCTGAATCTCTTTGGTCTGTGGCTGCACATTCTTCTTGTTAATAAGGCTCTGACCCTGTTGGATACGCACCAACCTGAAAAGCAATCAAAAAGGGCTCTGCTGATTCTCTACCCACACATGGGCAGAGTTGGTGACATGTGGCAAGAGCTGCGTTCAATACAGACTTTCCCACCCTACCAACAGTAACTGAGCAAGTATTCAAATGTTCAGCACTTGGGGACTGGACCCCTGATCAGCCACACAAAATGGTCTCTGGCAGGAACACACAGAAATCCATGGAAGCAAGTGTTGGGGCTGTGCAGCCAGCTGGCTCCAGGTTGGATGTGCTGCTGGTCAAGGGTGGGACAATCAGAAATGGTGGCAAGGCCTCTGGGATTACATATCTAAGAAGAAGATCTCTCCTGGCCCTTATCTCAACCCATGTGACATTATCCCTCCCCTGTCCAGCTGCAGAGGGCAGTGAGAAAAGGGCTGTGGCAGTGCCTGGGGCCCAGCCAGGGCCAACGCACTACGTGGGGAAGAATTAACAAGTCACATCTGAACTGCCTGATAACGTGAGGTCAAAAAATCATTCAGAGCTGGCACGGCCATTTGATGGTTTTTCATCCCAAAACAAGAAACACAGAGTTACCTCAAGCAGAAGAGAAAGTCAGAACAAATACTAACACTGAAATGCAGTGTTGCCTACCAAGTACCAAATTTAGCTTAACAACAGCAAACCAATTTTGTATTACATTCTTTGGTTCCTTTAAAGATGAGACCTTTACATATAACTTTGCATACAACTTCCCATTTTAAGAAACCCTCTTACCGTTTTCCTTGCTATAAAATCTTCCCCAAAAATGGGGACATGAATTCAATGAATAGTATTGGAATAACTCCATGTATTATGTTACTTATTTCAGATCTTGTAAATGGATTTAATGATGATAAAGGGCATTGGAAATCCTCAAGTCTACAAATTAGGGTTTGCAATTGGAAAAAGCAGCACTGTTTTAACAAGCTAAGCCATCTACATGTAGTTTAACATGAAAAATTTGGGTTGAGCAGCCAAGAAGCCAGAACAGTCTCACAATTCAAAGTATCATTTCTATGTTCAAGTCAACATCAAAAATGCTCAATATTTATCACAGCTGCCTACCTAATGCTAAAAAGATACCCTCAATTCATGGAAGAAGCAGCCAAATCTTGGATGAGGCTGCTGTTTAACTGCTGTTTTCATGTACTGCTGAGCTAGAATGGAAATGGATGCAGAAGACCCTTCATTACACATTTCTAGACGACCATATTTACATATTTAAAAGTTAATTAAACTGACACCATATGGTCACCAAAGCCATGTCCAGAGAACCATAAAGATATGCTTGATAACACACATGGCTCACAGATAACAGCAATAATGTTGCTCTATCAAAGAGCACATTAACAGAAATTACCATGAGAAAAAGACATGTAGCTGCATTGCAAGATCAAACCTGCAGTCTTAATGCAGTCAAAAGTCTACCAATCCAGAGACCCACAGCCAAATACAGCACAGTTCAAGGAAAATAAAGCTTTGCAGAAGCACTAAAAATCTAGTCTCCAATTTTAGTGAAAAACAGGCAAGTAAAGATCTGTGGGAAACCTCATGCTGCATCTCATTTAAGGCTAGAGCGCTTCACAGCTGCTAGTTTTTCAAGTGTCACAGTCACAAAATCCCATCCAACGTGCACACTTACACCAAAACACAGAAAAGGAAAAGAAGAGACCATCTGTTCAGTCTGTAAAACCTAGATGTAAATACTTTTTTGCTGTAAGGGACGTAATGCATTAGCAATAACGGTAGGACACGTTTATCTGGCTGTGTCCAGAGCTGGGTTACTGGATCAAACACTGCCCACCACCACCACAGTCAGCAAGGTGTGAAGGAGGAGCAGCAGCTTGGCCAGGGACTCATGACACTGGAGGGTTTTAATGTCTTTTTTTGATAAAGCACTTGAACAGTAAGTAGAGGCAAATCTCATCTTCTTCATCCTCGCTGTTTCCCAAAGATACAGGGAATTGAAAAATAAATCCCCTTTTTAGGACAGATAAAGGCTAACTCTTGGTAGTGCTGGGTACACTGCTGTAAAACAAACAGCTCTGGAAAAGAAAGAACCAGCTATCCATGTTTGTCAGCAACAAAGGAGAGTGGGAAATTTTCAGAAAACCTAACAAGAAAGGAATTATCTGTCAGGATACAACTCAGTGGGATTTTCAACTCCTTGACTGCCCCTGTGTTTTATGACCATTTCATTATGACACACGACTTCCCGGTCATTCCTCAGGGCAGGAATCATGTCCTCATATGTTTCTATCCAGGGGCCTTGAAAATTTATGGTCACCAGTCAAATATTAACTCATTTAGACTGTTGACTAAAAGCTAATAATTTCTGAGGCCAATGAGGTAAGAAGACACGGCTCAGTTGCTGCATATTGAAGAGTTCACCTCGTTCAAAGTGGATTCTGGGGGTTTGAGCAGCAGCCTGTCTGCTGCCCCAGACAAAAATGCACCTGGAGAGAGATGCTTCACACAACGGCTGTAACCACCCGTGTCTGAAAGCTGCTACTGCCCACAGGAATACTGACAGCAGCATTCAACTGGAAACAGCAAAAAAACGGAATAACTACTGCTCATACCAGCTAACTCAACTCATAAATAAGCACCTGCTTCTGAAATGACCCAGCCTCCCAAAAGAAAATGCAATAAATTACCATTTTCTCAAAGCACCCTTCCTGTCTCGACACATTCACTGAAATGGTTTTTGGTTTTGCACTACCACGTGTAATATATCAAATATTATCAAAGTATTTCAGGAAGATATTAAAAAACATTCCCATCACTGTACCAGGCATTCACACAGCATTTACTGTGTATGATTAAAATTAACTCTGTTCAAAGAAGATCTATTAAAATTTAACAGATGTGGGGGAGAACTGTGACCATGTAGGGTATGGAGAACTTAAAGGCATGAAAAACATCTGAGAGGAAAATACAAGTCTCAACAACAAAATGTCAAGAAAGCATTAAATTCCTCCATGCAAAACACACAGCTGTAAACACTAACAGAGAGAAGCACAATTCTGGCACAAATACAAACGAGACCAAGCTGGTCAAACCCCAAATTTACAGAAGATATGTACCAAATGAAAAACCATCAGCAGAAGCTCTCAGCAGCCATAGCAGGCAGGAAGCAAACACTGGTTCAAGACAGAGCATGCAGTTTGCAAAGCAGAGTCCTCAAACAGTTGTTTGTTCCTCATCCTTTCACTCCTCTTTCTGCAGCACACGAAAACCAAGCTAGATTTGTCTGAACCATTTTTCAGCAACAAAGCTTCCCTTGGCTTTATTTTTCTAAGCTTTGTTGTCTGCTCTGTTCTCTGCTATTAATCACCCAGAACAAAACTGTATTCCCACCCTGCACTGAAACTTTTCTTACAAATAAACAAGGAAAAAAACTTCACTCCAAATATATAGGAAAAATATGGTAAGTTTAAAAAGAGGGGAAAAAAGGGGGCAATTGACATTTAAACTTATGCAATATCTGAAGACCTGACTGAGTTGCATCAGACAAATTAAGAAATACACTTTGAATTTCAAAGCTGAAGATGTGCCGACTTCTTCTGACATGTACGTGAAAGGAGTTCTCTAGAGAAAAATTAAAATTCTCATTTATACATCACTCATATTACATCCAAATGAGACCTGAAGCTACTGATCCACCTAAATGATCACTCATTTCTAAAGCCCCAAGGAGAAAACATTGCAGACTACTTGGATTTCAGGTGCTGTGCTCTGATGTTGAGGAAAAAAACAATGTGAGAGGGATATGACTCACTCCTGAATTCTACATAATGAAAATTATCTCAACTGGTCAAACTATTTAGCTCTTAATTAGACAGTCCCAGCACTCTAGACATGGAAAACTGATGTGGACACAGCCTGCCTGTGGAAGTCTGCACTGCATTTTCCATCTGGTATTTTCTATCTAGAAAAACACATGAAAATGCTCAATCTCTTTGTAAGCAGTAAGGGAACTTTTCAAGACAAAAAAATGAAAAATCCCATGGAAAATCTGCTCCTGTTGCAATGTGACAGTTTTAGATGATCATCAGAATCCTAAGGTAACATTACCACCAGGTTACTCTGAAAATGCATCCCACTGAACATTACCTATGGCTACTGCATTTTCCTGTCAGTGTACACTGCTACACTGCCCTGAAAGGGGTCACCTTCAAACCACAGGTTTTGTCTGATGACATCCATTAATCGCTGCTCATTTTCCAGAAACACACCTGGAACAACACAATTCAAGCAGCAATCTGCAGAAAATTGCCCCACAGACCATATGAACGGAGTTGAAAGCCATTATCACTGTTGATTTAGCCAGTAAGGGTCACATGAAATTTGAACTTGTCCTCCTCCCAGTTCAGGCCCGAGATTCGTTCCACTTGACTCAGGGTTGGATGAGTTTTGTCTGTGACTGTGATCTCCACACCTCTGACTCAGAAATGTATGAAGCTCATCCAACCCACTTTCAGGATCCATTCCTGCACTGATTATGTGACAGAGGTGGAAAGCAATTTGCAGTGAACCATAAAGCCCTGGCTGGAACTTAAACTGTACTTCAACACCTGTTCCTACAGTGTGTGGTATTTCCCACATTGCTCACACACTGCAGTTTCTCTATTCAGAGTATTGCAAAAGCAGAAAAAAATACCTAAACCCTCTTTCTCATCATGTTCATTCCCTGGGTAAAGAAATAATTATCAGTTTTCCTTTTCTATCTCTATGCTTTCAAAATACAAACATGGTAAAAACAATTTTATGTTTAAGGAAGTTTCACCTTTGCTCCAGTTTCTGCATCCTTTTCAGACAGGATTTCCCTTATTTAGATAGCCAAAGATTTTTTTAGTGCATTAAAAAAAAAGTGTTGTAAGGTTGTTTGTTCCTTTTTAAAGTGGGATTAACAAATTAACAGTAAAAGAAGTAATCTTCATATCCTCTTCATTAAACCAGGTCAGCAAGCTTCATTGCAAAACCAGCAACTGATTTCTATGAGATCTATGAGGCTCACTGAAATCTACTTGACCAAATCAAAAAGAAATCATGATTCTCACAATAAAATGAAGTAACAATAGCCACCAGCACTTGGAAGACAAATATATTTAAGGAGTGTATTTGAGAATGACTTTCCAAGTTTTGAAATAACAGATTTAGTTGCAATTTTTTTCTTTTGAGAATAAAGAAGTTACAGGTTTTCAAAGTGCCTATAATTATTACTGCAAGCATCATCTTACCAGCAATACTTCAAACAAATGATTGAAAAAAATGGCATTGTTTACATTCCCAGTGAGCAGTGCTGGAGAGAGGAGGTGTCCACTGCAGGCTGTCAGTGCTGCAGGGCATTGCAGGTACAAGCTCTTGGTGCTTCCAAAGCCTGGATCAGACAGGCTTACTGCAGGAGCCAGGCACCTGTACTGCCACAATTATTTGATCATGTTAGGCATAATCCTGCCCCAAGTCAGCTTTATTTGGTAAATACAGGATTAAAGAGTGTGGGAGAAAAATAGCAAATATTTATATTGTACACAGAGCAAAGCTTTGTGTCCAGCTCTCTCTTTTTAAAAGGCAGATGCCTCACTGAGAAAGTCAGGGATTTTTAACCTTCTGACTCCAAAGTTGGTTCTCATTTTCCATGTCAGTGGCTCTGCCTTCTACTGCTTCTTCATATGCACCAGAGTCCTCTTTATGGTTGTCTTGAGAGGCAGCCCAAGCAAAAGGCTTTTCTAACCTGTAAAAAACCCTCAGGAATTATAAAAAAAATTCCTCCTTAACCTAGTGAGAAGCTAAAACCTTGTGACACTTAAGAAAAGGCCCTCTCTGGCCTGCAGGTCTGGTTCCTAACCTTGCATGAGATGGGTCACAACACAAATTCTGTTCTGCCTCATTCAGACCAGAAATTTGACTCTCAGTCTCATAAATCCACCACACAGCATCCTCAGGTCTCCTAACCTGACTCTTAAGCCAGGCTAAATTAACTGGACTGAACAGAATTAACTGGCTTTCCAGAGTCCAAAAGAATTAAATTCTCACAGAAAGGGGGAACAAGGGACAAAGACAGTAGCTACTTCTGAGGCAAGGGAACAGAGACATTTGCCCAAGATTACAGAGCCTTGACAGGGGCTGAAAGTACAGCCACAACAATCTGGCCTGCCCACACACAGCCAGAATGTCACTGAACCAGAGTGGAAAAAATAGGTATTGACATCAGACACATTACAATGCACAGGAGAAAAAATAGCTCAGCCCACATATAACATATCCATGCAACAAAGAAAACCAATTTCCCTGAAATTCCTGTCAAAAGGCACGCTGATCTATCATCTGTTCCTATCTGAGATTCCAACCAAGCAGACATGCTCTGGCCAATGTCCCTCCTTGAGGCAGGTACCCTGAGCCCAGCTGGCTGCCTCGTGTGGGCACCCTGGTCAGGCTGTCAGAACGTCACCACATGAAACATCCTGGCAAGCCTGCAACTCTCTGCAAGCCCAAGAAGCCAAAGTGCTGCTGTCAGTAAAAGGGAATGAGCTAACCACCACTTTCCTCTTTATTTTGTGCAATTTTAGCATAAGGATAAGCCAGAGCAGTGTCCTGACAAAGCTGACAAAAAAAGTAAGTGAGCCAATGCCAACGGACAGCTACAAGAAATGCACTGCTTCTTCCAAAATTACTGGTGTAGCAGCAAAACAAGCATTTTTAACCCCAATGAATTCCTAAAAAGGGGGGCATAAATCTAAAGTTACTTTCTAGAATAGCTCATGGTAAATTCTAGATAAAGGTCAATGGTGATTTTCATTGCAGCATTTCTTTAAAACCAAAGGCTAGTCCAATAGTTTAGGACTCAGAAGACTCAGAGAAGTCTGTTGTAGATCAGTTCACAAACATCCAATTAATAAAAGACTAGCACAGTCCTACCCCCTGGAGCACAGCAACGATGAATATATTAATGACTGCAAGGCTCTCCAGCTCTCCACTGAGGGGTCCACTTCAGAAACAAGACAGCTACACAGAACTGGTGAGTGCCAAGGGTGCACCATCACACCCCATTTCCAAGTAGTCTGTTGACTTCCCTAAAGCATCTGTCCTGTAGCAAACCATAACTAGAGAAGTATAAACCACAAAGGGCTTCATTACTATTTTTTACTCGGAGACAAATAAATGGAAAAATTCTCCAGTGCCTCATCGCCAGCCTGTGCAAAGTAACTCCATAAGTTACCATACACAACATGGCACTGTAGCTAATCTGACTCAATTCCTTTCTAAACAAACCCAGAGTCCTGAGTTTCTCTAAGTCACCAATTCTGGTTTCCATGAAAAAGCTGCACAGTGATCAGAGGGTGCACACAGAGTGACAGATTCAGCAGAGGACAGAACAGTCCACAGATGCACAGGCTCAATTCACTGACTTCTCTGCCACCTACCCTGCCTTATCCCAGCATTCTTATCCCATTCCTGCCCAATGCCATCCTTCCCTTCCAAAAACCTGAGCTACCCTTCTGGGAAACAAAGTCTAAACTACAATCCTCCTTTCAACCCCTCTTTTCAACTTGGAGCTCCACAGGGCTGGATTCAGCAGGGCTGTGTGCTACTCTAGACAACAAATGCCCTTTCTCTTCCAATTGATTTGGAGCACCTTGGTCCTGTGGAGGAGAGAGCTGTACAGCACCAGCCCACCAGAGAACAAAAGGGGGGAAGGAAGGGCTCCCCAGACAGTGATACAGAGGAAGAGGGGGGGATGCACACTGAGGAGAGCTGGAAGTGCACTGCAGATCAACTGCAGAGGCACAAGTCTGGTAAACTAGCAGGTCTCAAGGCCTGACTTTATTTAAGCATTTAGGGTTCACTAAGTATATTCTGCACAGTCTCCCTCTCTCTCCATTACACAACACAGTCAGGCACGTTACGCTTCTTGCTCAGTATTTACTCAAAGCAGTTTCAAACCACATTGTGGCTCACAGTCTGCAAAGAGCTGCTCTAAGTGGAAAAAATTCATCTGGTAACACCTCAAAATTCCCCACCAATGCAGAGAGCAGCAAGGTGGTGAGAGGCTGGTGAAAACAAATGAAACAGCTGTAATTTCATTCCTTCTTCATTCCATGAAGAAAGACCTTCAATCACCTCACCATTGCACATTCACACTTGCAGGAAGACACTAAGTCTCAGACAGGTGTTTAGAGTTTGGAATGTTGCATCTGTATTTAGCTTTTCCTGGTATCTGTCTGACGGGAAAATCTTTAATCAAACACAAGATGTTTCAGCAGAAAACTCCCAGCCCAGAGCCATCGGCAAACCTCCCCAATCCTGGGCCATGGCTGCCACCCAGTGCCTGGAGAAGTTAACTGCACACACTGAAGGAAAAGACAAATCCCGGTCGCTCAAGCAACAGCTTCTACTTAAAGTTTTCCTCTGTGCTCTCATAAACAATGCACTTTGACACATCAGAAAAATAAAATAATCCCAGCAGGGAAATATTTCTTGTACTTCATGTTTATTCAGTGTTCTACAACTTCATGCTGCTACAGAAAGTAATCCCTTCTTAATTATCATTAATGCAGAAAAAGTGGGGAGAAACCCACCAAGGTTTCTCTCACCAAGAACTCTCATGACAGAAGCTTTCTGAAATACATTGTAAGGATAACTCAGAAGATTTTGTAGTGTAAGCTTACCATTCATAATACCATCCATTAATCTCCTTAATCTGCATGATGCCAAATATCCTTTGGGTTAGGAAACATTGCTGCAAGTTCAATCCCTGATGGAGAGGTGCCAGCCCCTTGCCCTGAGGGACCAGAATTCTGCTCCTGTGAGGCAGCAGCAGAGTCTTTTCCATCAATGACCAGTCAGGCTTTCTGGACAGCACCAGCATTAACAAGAGTCTGTATTTCCATCTGTACAGATGTTCATTATGGACAGCACCAGCATTAACAGTCTGTATTTCCATCTGTACAGATGTTCATTATGGACAGCACCAGCATTAACAGTCTGTATTTCCATCTGTACAGATGTTCATTATGGACAGCACCAGCATTAACAAGAGTCTGTATTTCCATCTGTACAGATGTTCA
>JAHLSL010000041.1:4267523-4300943 GCA_025920805.1 Petroica traversi
CGGCCTCCAGGAGCGGGGCGGGAGCTCGGAGCGGCCTTCTGCTTCTGCTGCATTGCAGTGTTTTCTCTCGCGTGGAATTTAAATCATTGTATTCCTGGTCTGCTGGCCAGTGGCAGAACCTCCCAAGAAAAAAAGGGTAGAAAAAGCTGCTTGGAGTCTTATTGTGGATACAGCTCTTCACAAAAAGTGTTTCAGTGTCTCTTCAAAGACGTAACGACAAAGAACTTACATCCCTTAACTAATTACTTTTAAATCCCGTTAAAGAGCCTTTATTACAAGACTTGTATGAACAGCATAAGGCCGTACAGAGGCTGGTGAGAGTCCAGATCCCTTGTCTTCAGCAGGAGGAAACAGCCCCTTGTTCTGGAGCTTCCACGCACCAAACACCTCTGAATCCATTCATGCTTTGTTCTCTCCTTGTTAAAGCATCACCCTGGCAGCTATCTGCACACAGCCCCCGGAGTGAACCCATGGAACGGGACAGCCTGACTCCAGTGGCTGCAGCAGGACTCCCCTTCTCCCAGAACGTGCTCAGCTCCTGTTTCAATGCCATCAGCGGGGCCTTGGCTGCATCCTGAGCACAAGGTGAGCACCTGCTCTGCTTGCAGGGGTTACTGAAGGACTTTTGAAAGTCCCTCCCAACCCAAGCATTCCATGATTCTGTGCTGTTATGGTTCTCCTCTGAGGAACAGAATACTTGTTCCCATGAGTGTAGTCTAATTGGAAAGATCATATTATCATTTATAGCATTACAACTGATTCTTGCTCTCAGACACTTTTGCCACTGCAGCACAGCTACTCCTTGTCCTGGCTGAGGGTGAAGTTTATTAGATGTTTAGGGGAGAAACTGCCCTTTTACAAGGGTTTGAATACACTTACTCCTTTCGATTCTCTTATTCAAAAACATTTCAAAGCAAGGCACACCCAACCAGCAGGGCCTGCAAAGAACCAACACCTTCACTTGCTCCTTTCCCAGCACCAAGCACACTCTGGGAAAAGAAAACAACTTGGTTTGTTTTCAGTGGAATTCCAAAAGCACTCCACAGGAACACAGCCATAACTGCAGGAAGCTCCTTCTGGCTGCAGTGCAGGCACTCAGGCCAGGGGTGAGAGGAGCCTGTTTGGCTCTGTCTGGGATGATGAACACTCCCACACAGCTCCTGCTCCCTCAGCCCAGATGGGGCTCTGGGGGTAAAGGCTGGAGCTGTCCACAGACATCACCAGCACTTGTCTGATCATGCTTTCAGAGGAAAATAATCCAGACAGAATTATTTATTTCCAGACACGTTACTGTGATTCAGCCTGTGTTGACATTTCACGAGATGCCTGTGCCCTTTATAATAATTCAAGACCATGTTTTTGCTTTTTGTTTTTTTTTAAACCAATGCAATGTTCTTTTATTTTGTACTTACAAAAAGAGCCACCCCATTGTATCCCTCCCCCTCCCCTCAAAACGCCTTTTACAAACATTGAAAAATTAAAAACCTGATGATGACATGTTAATTTGGTAGAATTACTTTGAAACATAGCCTTTGTAATTAAACTCCTACAAGATGACTTTGTAGTGATAGCCTGATTATTGGCCAAATAAAATTCCATATTACAAGTTAGCAAATTCTAGTACAAAAATAGTCCATGTGTTAGAACAGCCTCTTATTATTATTATATTCACAGGAAAGAGTCTATTGGCTGCATAATACCTTAATATTTATGAAATTTCTTTTTTACGTGGCTCATTCATCTAATTTAATATAGTGTTGAGCCTCAATAAATCCTCAGGCAAAAAACCCTAAACAGGGTTAAATATGCTGTTCAGTGTACTCTGAAGTACTGTGCTTTTCACAGGACATCCAAGAAACCGCACAAACAGTTCTCAGCTAGTTTTAATATTAAATGAGATCCAGATCCAAAAGGATCCCCCTGAAGTACATATCCATGACTTTCCACAGAAACAGAGGTCACAGCTTCAATGGTCAAGTTTCACTTGGGAAACTGTCGAGCTCCTCCACTCATCATTTCCAGGAATCTGCTGGGACCTCTGCGGCACAGCCCTTCTTCAGGAGTGTCCCCACTGGCCGGGCTCTCGCTCCTCTCTGCCTCTGGTTCACGCTGTTCAGCAGTTTCTCTCAGACCAGGCCCCACAGGGAAAATCTGGGGACGTGCTACTTGTCTCTCAAGATGTCCAGCTGCTCTTGATACTCTGTGAAAAGCCTCTGGAAGCGGAGGTTCTGTCCAATAACAGGAAGAAGCTCTTTCAATAGTTCTCTCTTTCGTAAACCCTGCACAGAGAACACAAAAGCATCCTCAGAATCTATTATTTGTTATCAGCAAAATATTTCACAAAGCCGTCTAAGATTCATGGCCTTTCTCCTGCCTACAGAAGGCTCTGTATTTTATGTTCTCACTCTGCTTCTGTCTCTACATTTTCACACTCACGAAGCTGGAGCAGGCTCTGCAGTTCCAGACTCCAGGCTGTGCTCTGAGAGGGAAGATGTGTCTTTGGAATGTCCCTGCTTCAAAGCTGCTGTCTGAACAATGTGGAGAGAACATACAACTCTCCTTCATCTGTGTGATCCTCAGTCAGCACCAGAGCTGGCACTGGGACAACAAGTATTTGCCTGTGGTTTCACATGGAATAAATCTCAGTGCCATGGGAGAAAGCCTGCTTATATGATCAGAGCAGAGTATGGAAAGGGGAATACTCTAATTTTTATGGGAAACTCTTCCTTGTTCTTCATTAAACTACTATCAGGACTTACCATAACTGTTGATTCCCACTGACTTCCAGCTGAGTAATGGACTGGACCCAGTAAATCCTTGCATAATTCTCGCAAACGATATTCAAACCCTGGAGATAGAAATAAAACCACATTTTTAAGCATTTCACTACGTATAACCACTCCATAATGTAGCAGACAACATTCAGGAAAGAATTACAAGTACCTGGAATAAAATAAAGCCCAAAACACTGACTTCTGTAAATTTATATTACTATTCTTACAGCAAATCTTTGGAAATATAAGGTGATTTTTAGAGCTCTGAAGAGTCTTATTTAAGGTCCTCAAAACCAAAATCACTTCTAAAGATGATCTACAACAGGGAGAAAAACTGAAGTCTGAAGTAATTACTCCAGCTTGTTTTAAGAGCTGCTGATCTCAACCTCACTCCCCCTTCCCACATAAACATACCAGCTTTTAAAAAATCGAAACACTTTTAATAAAACCACACACAGCTTCCAGGCCATCTTTATTCACCCAGTAATCAGAGGGGGAATTCCCTTGCAAGAAGCAAAGTCTGTACGAGAATAACTTACCAATCAACATATAATAGATCAAGTATTTTTATGGATTAGAATTCAGAAATAATCCTAAGAATAAAGGGTCAATAATAGGATGTGCAATTTTCAAAGTTCAGCAGCTGTTGAAAACTACTGAAGCAGCAATACACATCTGGCAAAGCACTGTTTTTGTGATATTCATCCATCCATCCCAGCAACATTTGGAGGTGCCAGAGGAACCCAGCACATGCAGCAGAGGTTCTCAGTTAGTGAAAGCTTTTAAAAGTACAACCATCTCTTTAACATATGACCCAAGATGAATATTTAATTTCAACTGGGGAAGGACATAGAGAATCACACACAGTCCAACAAGTTCTCTTGTTAAATAAGGTAAGGGTCTAAAGGCAAGAATTAATGAGTTTGATTTTAATTCTGCCAACACCTATTAGGTGGCCTAACATGAACCATTTCATTTCCCTCTGTGCACAATGATTATGCAAGGTGAGGAGTAAGGCTGAATTAATACAATGGGAACTACTAAATTATGAATGCAGACAGGCAGAGATACAAGAGAGATCTTTAGAAGCCAGAAAGTATAAAGTCAGTTGATTAACCTTATTCAATATAATAGCATAGAGATAAAGTGTATTCCAATAGAAAATAGACACGAGGAACCTTTCTTGTGTGTTTCTTTCCTCACAGATTTTAACATGTGGAATTCACCAGTACAGGCAGGTGAACTTTGAGAATGTAAAAAAAGAATAAAGTGCAAGCAACACAAGCAAATTGTCTGCAATTTTATGTGCTGGGGTACGAAGTGTCAGAGAGTGAGCAACCCCTCCATCTCACATCAGGCAGGGTTATGCATTTTACCAGATGCTGCTGTTTTCCCTGAAACAACTGTAGCTGCTGCCAGACAATACCAAGGATGTGCCTGACAGACCACTGGGCGTTTTTACAATGCAATTGCCATTCCTGGAGTCTGCAGATGGCACTGCTTCCCCAGACCATGCTCAGCTCCCAGTCACTGTGTCAAAACTGCATTCCTGAGGACTGAGCACTGCAGAAGCAAATGCAATTTGTTTTAAGCAAACCCCAGCTCAGAAGCCAAGTACTAAAAGAAGAATGTTAAGGATAATCACACGCAGAGAGGACACGAACAGGGTGTTTGTTAGAAACCCATCAGAGCTGCAGAGCAGCCCCAGAGCCTGGCAGTCTCACCTTCATTAACTAGGTACCGTGCATAGATAAGGAGCCAGTGGTGATATTCGTGACTGGATTGTAACATAAGTGCTGCTGCTATCTGGTTCTCCAGGTATGCAAGTGTTGTTTCTTGTTGCACTAAATGAGGCATGGAGAACAATCTTGCAGCTTGCCTTCCTGAACTGCAAAACCAAAAAGATTAACATGCCATAAAATCAGATACAAGTTTAAGGAATATATCTTTCTGTAGCTCTAGCTCTGCTGCACTGATCTTTCAATGGCACACAAGGTATAAAGTTAAAGCATTTAAAAGATTTCTTGCATATAAACACATTGTCATAAGAAAGCTAATTTGAAAAAAGTAACCAGTTACTAGAATTTTTTCCAAAAAGGGAATTTTTCATTATTGTTATTGCCTCTCTCTCTTTCTAAAAAAAAAAAAAAAAGAGTGTTGTTTGTTTGGATTTCAAATGCTTTTCACAATTAATTCCCCTTCCCCTCAAGAGAACAGCAATAAAATCATACAACTCGACACAGTTTCTCTCTGAAAAAAAATTAAACTCAGATGTGAAGGGCAGAAATAGCAAAGAAATCTGCCTGGGAAACTTGATTCAAATCCAAGTGAGGATGGGCTACCTACAGGAATCTGCTCTGGCTCACACAACTCCTTGGTGGTATTTTCACACGTTAAAAATACTCACTAGATGACAAATATCTCAACTTTCTCAAAGACTTCATTAAATAAATTCTTTGAGGCCAAATGAACTGCTTAAAAATCGTTGGCCTACTCCAGAAAGCTGGTAAACTAAAAATTAAAATGCAAATTGTAAAAAAAATCAGTTTATCTAATAAAAGTACAACAGAATTGTCCAATACTTTACCCATCCAATAAAGAGGAGCCTTAAAATGTTTATATTTAGTGCATGCTTTCCTGCCCCCCAAACAATCACATAACAACATTAAAGACTATAAACATGCAAAGGTTTAAGAAAACCACTGTATGGATGACTGATCATTTCAGAGGCACTGGCATTTCAAGAAGTAACTCAGTGATTCAGGCACGTGAATGAAGAAGGTGCCAAAGGCACACAAACACGCTGGTGACACAAGGGTCATACTTTGATGTCCGTCCCTGTATGACAGCCAAGGGCCCAGAACACAGCATGGCTTCTTGAGAGGGCAAACTAGTCCTGAAGTCTGCACATTGTGCTAGAGAGTCCTGTTTGTCAGAAACAAGATTCCTGGAAAAAAGCAAACAACCAAAACACAAGTCTGAGGAGTGCAAATGGCAACGTCAGCAGATCCAGTTTTCACAGATAATCAAAAAAATATCACTGAAGTGCTCAGGAATTCCAGGGACCTTGATTATTTCCACTACATATCCAAATCCTGCTTGTGCTGAGTTCGTCCCATCCCCAAAGCTCAAAACAGTAATTGCATAATATAATTTACCCTTAGCTTGGAAGGAAAGGAACTTTCTCCTTGCCATTTTACAATCTAATAAGAAGCCAAGAACAATGCCTGGAGTGAAGACAGGTAATGACTTTCTCATTAAGAACTTGATTTTACCTCCTGTCAGGTCTCCCCCCCTCACCAAACACACACACATTGACAATCTTCTCCATAATTACAGCTATCCCTTCATATGGAGGGAGCTGACATTACAGCAGCCATTCCCACACCTAATTAAGGATCTTCACTGGCTGGAGATGCCAGGAGAAAGAGTGGCTCAAACCCATGCTATGTTTAGATTTCAGACACACAGGGGTAAAATGGTACAAATATTTAAAATACTCTTTGCTGCTTTATCATGTTTAAATTTGTGTGATGACTAAAGGCATTGCTCTTTTATGTATTTCCCAGTAAATTCAGAATTATGGCTGAGAGCCTGTCCTCTCCTTACTCCCTGAATAAAAAGAACAAATAAGGCGTTTTTTCTTTTCCAGTGGATTCACTTTGGGAAGTTGAATAACAACAATTATTCTAAGGAGGAGTTAAAACAATAAGCCCTTTCATCAACCAGGCTCATTACACTAATTACAACAATTATATTAGGACTACAACGTGTTTTTTTCCTCTTAGGAAGACAATAAAGAACCTGTTTTGGAAAAATACTGTAAATAATTCAACCATGGAAATTTTTCATAGGCACTTTCCATTAGGAAAGCCTATGTGATCCCCAACAAGACACAGACTCTTGTGTAGCCTTTTCTTGTGCTTAGTAATGACCCCTCCATGACTCTGAGGTAAGGAGATTTCTTCCCAGGAAATCAGAACACATCAGTTCCTCTGAGTTGCAAAAGCAGAAAATAATGCATGGCTTACCACGTAGAGAGAGAAGGGTTAAAGCAGTATGCCTTCCCATCAGACATGCTCATGACAGGAATTCCATGCTGAGTCAGCAAGATCTGAGAGACAGTTGCATCACTTCCTGCAAGTCAAATCAGAGCAAAGTTTCTTTTGGGGTCTTGCCTAAGACTCACAATGGTAAAAAGTGGTATCCACCATTAACTATCAGGGACAGCAACAATCAGAAAAATGTTCGGTGTTGTTCTCAAGCAGTGACAGGAAGGCCAAGACACAAGCTAATAATGGTAAGCACCAGGCTCAATGCAGTAACATTAACATCAATTTTGCAAAATACATTATCAATCTTGATGCTGCAATTTATACAGAACATGGGCTCAATCAGGAACATTCTCCTTACATTAGGGAAAATCTTCAGCAGTTCTGCCTTGTCTTTTGTAACCCAAGAAGCCTTTAATTTTCTTTTTTTCCATTAAGTTAAAATTATAAACCCAGCATACTTAGAAAAGTGTGCTCTCTAAGAGCACAGCGTAAGAGGGAAAGTGGGAATCTCATTTACCAGCATTTTCCAAGCCCAGGACTTGTACCTTCTAATGATGACATTTGCAAACTGCTAACACAACTGCTTCTCCAGCTACCTTGGTCAGTACTGTATGGTTTAAAGCTAAACCAGAAGTTAGTTACTCCAAGGTACTGCTTTTGTGACGATTTGTGTTGTGCCAGATATTGCAGTGATTGAAACTGAAGATTTTTAAGTAATGAATCAGAAAATAATCAGTTGTTGTTCCTCATTGACACAATAAACATGCAAATGACACAGAGAAATTGCTGTAATAGCATATTTACATTAAATATTTATTTAGTGATTTTCACAACACTGAATTTCTATGTTCAGAAGCAAGACAGGCTATAAGCTATAGAATCTCACCCAAGTTTGCTATTCACTGATATTGTCATCACTGTTATTCCAAGAACTTCCCTTTATTACACAATAATGAAGGGAAATTATTTGCTTAGACTTTTCAGGTTTCATAAAATTTCAGCATATTCATAAATGGCACTAAATAGTATGGGTGGGCTCAAAGGTTGGTAATTAAAGGACTTTTTTATTACCTGAAAATATTGTTTGCAAAGATTCATCTCTAACAATGGCTGTCTGCTTGTGAACATCCCTGAAAAAGACAAAAGGACAAGTCTGCCATCAACAAACAATTGAAAACTCCAAAATCCTTTAACAAATGCCCTTCTTCACTATTCACAAAGTGGGGGGTTGGGAAGTATTTGTGGTTTTTTGTTGTGACATTTTCTTCATTGCTTTGACAAAATAATTTTGGCAAACTCAAACCCCTTATGGCAAGACAGAAGTTAATAACAGAGAACAATTTTTATGGCTCTTTATCAGGAAACCTCATTACAGCAAAGCAAACACTGAGGATCCAAATAACTCCTTTAGGAGCTGTGACTTGCCTGAGACATTAGATTAAATTCAATAACTGTAAACAAGTTACCATTGTTTTTATCCTGGCATCTTGAAAATGGCTGGAGTACTTTGACTCTGAAGCACATGTACTTCATTAGTTAAATGCTATGGAAGGTGCAAGTATCCATAAATGCTATGGAAGGTGCAAGTATCCATAAATGCTATGGAAGGTGCAAGATCTTCCCCAGCACCCCCCGATTCCATTCCACATGCATCACAAGCACTTAAACTAGTGACTTCTAGCTGATTCTTTATCTTCATTTTAGAATGAAGTTCAGTATTATGGACTGTCCTAGAACAGAAATGGCATTCTGATGAAAATGAAATATCCTGCTCCATTAACTCTGCATATTCTATTAACAAATGGACCTGTGTTCAGAGCTGATGTGCTGTAAGCTCCAGTCTCACCAGCAGTGCAGTGGCACAGCTGGAGGAACCTGTGACATGGCCCTTACCAAACAGAGAGCGTAGCAGCAGTGGTGAGAGCCATGATGCAGGAGCCTGTGCAGTGCAGGGTGGAAATGGGTGTGTTCAGCACTATGGGAGGGAGGAGGCGACGACCACAAGCTGAAAATACTGACAATGTTCGTTTCTCACAGGCCACAGTTACAATCTCACTGAAAAAAAAAACCAAAACAACAAACAGGAAACATTTGTGTGCTGTCAAATGTAAGTAGCAGAAAAACAGGCTGAGTTCTTAAGCAATCACTCAACTCAGGTAAATTCCCCAAAAAGTAACTGTTGCAGCTTTAAGAAAAAATTTTTGAATTTTTTGAAAGTCATGAACTAAACAGACCAAGGGGCATAGCTGGAAATATCAGTAAAGCTTTTGGTTATATACAAGCTCCCCTTCAAGCCTGTACTTGTATGTAGCTTTAAAATCTGCTGCTACTTTTTCAGGCCTAGACAGAGCTTGGACTTCAGAAATACACTTTCAATATAAACTCTCAAGTTGGAACTAGGCAAAATAGAGAAAAATTATGAGAAAAAATAGCAAACGACTCAGGAAAATACTTTGACATGATCAAACATGCCCATCAAAAATTCTTTAGTAGTTAGCACTTGAAAAACTGTCACTTATGATTTAGTCAACTTTAATGAAGAAATTTAAAGGAAAAATGTAAAAATATAGGAAACTACTTGTCACTGGCTAATGAGAATTTGTGATGTTTTAAGACTGCATAGAGTTAATACTTGAAGCAAAACCTGAGACTAAAAGTGGTGCACACTTTTATCAATAAATACTTGTTATGAATAGTAACTGTAAACTGTACTTTTTTACATCTAAAAATGCTTCTGGCCTTCAGGAGCCCCAAAAGATCCTCTCTTACCAGCTTCCTGCTGCAGCGAGGATCCGACTGGTCAGGACTGTCTCCCATTCCTTTCCTTCTCGATTACACTTTAACCTGCTCAACTTTGAACCCCCCACTGTGGTCATCTCATTCTCCACTTCGAGGTACATTGATGGATCTGAACTTATCTGAAATGCAAAAAATAAAATAAGATTTGGAAGAGGAAAAAAAAACTTCTCAAAAAAGCAGCAACTACTAGATCCAAAACAATGCTGCTTTTAGAAGAGATTTAAGTATGGCATTCTCTGTTTAATGTGGCTTTAAAATATACCATGGCACTTCAAAAGAAGCAGGCTTCTGAAAACCAGCCTTGGCTGAAACACAAATAATTTCTTTGTATTTGAAGCACAAACATAAGGAAAGGTTGTGCTAGTCTGTCTCTGCTTCCTAATTATGGGCACCAGATCAAGTCTGTATGTGCCCAGCTCCCCCCCCAGACTACCACAGCCTGAACACACCTAAAATCTCTTCCATAAATACCTAAAGCATTACTGTTTTCCAGCCTGTTCAGATGCAGAGCATCTCCAGAGAGCTCTCAGAAAACCCTTGGTTTTATTCCTCAGTGGGGCATTCCCAACACCACTGCAGTAACAGGGCAGCAGCCACTCCCCCCAGGCACTCTTATCTCCACCACACATTTTGGCTAAGCAGGAGGAGTGACTGATGATCCAGAGGTACTCACTCCTCTTTGGAGTTTTGCTGGGTCAGAAGTGCCCTATTTTTAGCTGCTTTGCCATTATCTTTACTCATACAGACATATTCTTAGAAGTTAAAGTGTTACCATCTCGCTTGCTTGAACAAATACATGCATTCAAATGTTAACTTCTCAAAGGATGTGAATAACCTTAGAATATTTAAAAGAAAGCAGAATTCTTTTTTTTTTTTTTAAATTATTAAGTTTTTTTCCTTATAGTCCACTTACTTGCAAAGTAAACGATTTCTGTGGGATTGGGGTTGGCAGTTTAAGTGCTAATGCTGGTGCAGAGATGCAAGCAGCATCCTTCTCAGAGGCCAGTGTAGCTGGGGACTGGAAAAAAATTGCAGTGATAGTTACACTTTTCTATTGAAAAAAGTTAAAACCAAATTTATTCTACCAAATAAATGGATTTGAAAGAGAATTTTCTTAAAATGCCAAATAATGCCAATTGCAAATATTAGTCTTGTTCCAATTAGTTGCATGAATACAAGTTTTCTTACTATAGATTCTAAGAATTCAAGAAAAACCAAACAAACTTGGTTGTTTTTTTTTTTTTAAACAACCGTATTTTCAGCTGCAACTAATTCATTAAAATTCTAGTATAGTGCATGGAAAATCTAAGCTCTAGATACTGAGAACACACATGCCCTAAAATAATGGAAACTCTAATGCAAGTACTTCGGGGTTCTGAGCAAATTCATAACCATTGAAGTCATCATACCCAAGTCACTTTCTTGTTCTTGGACCACTCTCCATCATACACCACTAAAAACTGATGGCATTTCGTTTTATTCTATACAGTCATTTGGCAGGCTGTCATCACTCAGCATGATGGGACCTCTAGTAAGTAAATACATATCTATATAAAAGATAAACACATTTGCCACACCATGTGAACCTGCTTTTTCTAAGCTTAAATTCTAAACCCAGTAAGTTTAAAGGCATGGAAGAGGGATGAAAAATTCTGAGGGGCTGATACTACTTGTGTTGCCATGAGTTGATTGAACAAGTCAACACAGGACTGACTTTATTAGATGAACTCTGAAAGCCACAATGAATCTTATTTATTTCACCTGAACAGTTAAAGTTACTGGCACAAGTCTGGAGTCTTTTCGAGGTCTTCCTTTCTTCTTCTTTTCTACTGTTTCTCCCTCCAGTTCCAGTTTCCTTTTGGGAACGCTGAGTGGTTTGACAGCTGGAATCTTCTCTTCACTGTCACTGCTGCTCTCCAGAATATCCTTGGGCTTATTGTCTTTAACTAAATTCTGATCCTTCAGTCTGTAAAAAAAAGGTCTGTAAAAAAAAAGCTGATTCCAAAAGTTGCCATGTATTCTACAGATTGTCTTCTTGCAGTTTAAATGACATTTCTTAGCCCTCTTTGAGTGTATTTTAAAATGCACAAACGCAGGAGGAAGCTAAAGAGCTATGGCAAATCCTTTCCAAAAGTACAACGTGCATTATATACAAAAACCAATCAGACATGTTCTCCCTCTTTTTAAAAAAAATTAATCTAACCAGCAGTTAGCCACAGGATAGAGCTGGAAATAGCAACTTTATTTTAGCATTCAGTTCCAATTACCATCAGATCTCTTTCCCTGAGCCAATTCAAATAATTCAGCATGCTAAGATACAAGAGTAGTTAATCTTTTCCCCTTCAGTGGACTTTTTGCTTATTCATGTAGAACTTTCATCATTCTGTTGTCCAGACTCAGAAGTTGCTCTGCTCAGTTCTGACTGCTGCCAAATGCCTATCTGCAAACCATACACAACTTCCCTGCACCAGCTTGCATTTCAGGAACCATAACTATGGAATCACTGAATGGTTTGGGTTGGAAGGGACCTTAAAGACCACCTGGTTCCAGCCTGTGCCACGGGCAAGGACACTTTTCACTAGGCCAGGTTGCTCCAAGCCCCATCCCACCTGGCCTTGAACTTGCAGGGATGCCACATCAACATCCTCTCTGGGCAACCTGTTCCAGTGTCCACCACCCTCACAGCAAGGGATTTTTTCCTAACACCTCATCTAAACCTGCTCTCTTTCAGTTTGAAGCCATTCTCCATGTCCTGTCACTACATGCCCTGTGAAAAGTCTCCCTCCAGTTCTTTTCCAGCCCCTTTAGGCACTGGAAGGCTGCAGTAAGGCCACCCTGGAGTCTTCTCTTCTCCAGGCTGAACAAGCCCAGCTCTCAGCCAGCCTTAGAGCAGAGGTGCTCCAGCCCTCAATCATCTTTGTGGTCTCCTCTGGACTTGTTCCAACAGGTCCATGTCCCTACATAACTAAATCTAATATAACCAATACAAAGTACAATCCCTGTGAACTCTCTTGTTAACCATTATACCCTAAAATAGGTCATTTAATCATACTCTTCCCTCCACATTATTAACTCACACTGTTTTGCCACTTATTCCTTAACTAACTGGCTTCTGAAAAATACCTTGCATAATCCAAACCTTTTGTCTCTGGCATCTGAATTATGCCAAACAATACAGTTTTATTTATATTTCACCAATACATCAGAAGCAATTATGAGAGTAATTTAATACATCTTGCTTCTGCATCACATGGTTAAGTTCTTTGACATAAAAATACTGATGTATAAAAAATGTTTTCTTGTTGATAATAAGTGGGGAAGTACATACTTCTTTCTCAAGATTGCTATTTTTTTTTATAATTTGTTTTGGTGAAGCAGGAATACTTATGCCATAACACTATGTCATAAAACAAGATTCCTTTTTTTGTTTAAATCATGTGGATCCAGAGCCAAAATCTTTTAAAATCAGAGAATCTGCATGCCTTCAAGGCACAAAACTGAAATACAACTGCAGCTATGATGATGAGAGGCCGTCTGCTGACATGTATGGTAATTTATCTTGAAGTAAATCTCTCTTGTACAGAGAGATGCAGGCTGGCTATTTTTGGCTGGTTTTGTCTTCTAAGGAGCCCAGCTGCACTCAGCCACACAGGCATGTGCAACAGTAGCTTTAACTTGAAATATCCTGAAGAATCTGCTGGATACCAAAATGCCAGGGACAAATGTTCAAAGGGATGACACTGGCACAGAATTTACCTATTTGTAGCAGTGCCCTTCCTTCCAGTAGTGGAAGAAACCCAAGACAACTTCTAGAGTGTCAGCACTGTGACATCTACACCACAGAGAGTTAGTGTTGCAACTCTACATTATTCCCTTGCTCCCTCCCCAGGCTGTGCCTCACCTGTCCACAACAGTCTGATTTGTGTTTGTTACAACAGCAGTCCCTGAGGTGGCTTTGGATCGTTCTGTGAATCTGGAATCAAATGCTTTCATAGGCTCAATCTTGGATGGAGTTGTCAACACAGAGGAAGACGATGCAGAAGGAGCAGCTGAGGCAGAGGTAGCATTTACACTGTCAGGAAAAGAGACGGCAAAAAAGGATTGGAAGAAATTTAGAACTGGTAACCTGCATTGCTCATAATAGCATAGAAACCATGTTGAAAACCTTTCACTCAAGTATATCATCAGTTATGGTATTCTTTTCCCACTCTTTCATGCATCAGTGTTTTGCAAGCTTTGCCTACTCTCAAAAGCTGTCTATGATACACCTCAGAGCTTCAAGGGGCCTCATATCTGGATTAAAAGACCCTAATACATTTATTATGTATTTTAAATTCAGGAAGGAAATTATACTTTCATTTGGTACTTACATACCCAAAGGAAAAGGATCACTTTTTAAAATGATCACAGGGGTTCCTGCTTCTACCTCTTGTTCAGGTTACCAAGTATTTCCATTACAATACTATATTTCACTGCTTATCAATCAAGCAATTTGGGATGAAACAATTCATATCACGTTTAGATGTTGTTCAAAAATCCAAACTGATTATTAGGCCTGTCCAAGCATAACTCTAGGGCAAAGGAATGTGTTTTCCCCACACTAAAGCATTCCAGGGATCTGTTATTTCAATAGCTGTTTACTTTAGAGATTTTCCAATTAATTCAGAGAATGAATTCAGAGAACGAATGGCTCTAAAATAACCGATGCTTGTACTAAAAAGCTGCTAGAAATACAATTTACAAAGAAAAGGATACTTAATAGCTTCATCTGTCAATCATTTCTCATAGTCCACCCGCTTCATCTGTCAATCATTTCTCATAGTCCACCCGCTCATTTTTTAATCTGTGGCCAATTTCAACTGAATTTGATGGAGAACTAGAGGTTTCAATGGCACTGTGCTGTTACAAATTCTACAAAAACACACTGAGAAGAAGTCAGGTCAGTGCTGGCACTGAGGGAAAAGCAAGTAAAATTCATTTGAAAGGCACACTGGCCAATCAGCACACGTGCACTGACAAGCCAATGTCACTGAGCCCTGATGGGGCTGTTATACAGGAAAGAAGGATCACCATGTCTGAAGGGAGGACACAGGTCAGAATTTGAAGTAAAGTAGGTTTCATCACTTACACTACTGGAAAACCTTCTATTATTTACTAACAGCAACCCACCAACCCGTAAGCAAGTTATTTTGTTAAAGCTTTAGCAATCAGCTGTGTACTTCATTGCACTGAATCTCACTGCTAGAACGATGCATATGGATTTATTCATTCCTGATTTATCACCTTTTAAATTAATCAAACACTAAGAAAATCTCAATGTTTTCAGGAAGGTTAGATTCTTGAAGTTTTGCAGTAAGGAAACCACTTTATAATAATGTCTTCACTACAAAACTATCAACAAGGATTTAAAACTAAACAGACTCATGTAAGTAAAAAAAACAAACCAGCAAATACTGACCCATCTTTATTGGCTGCATCATCTGTTGGTTTTATACTGGCTGCTGTTGGCTCTACAGAAGGCTTTGAAGTATTAAGGGAATTTGCTGCGTTAGAATCTAGTGACATGAGCTGCTGGTTACTTTGAGAAGACATCATTGAGCCAGACAGAGTTCCAGATATTGGGATGCTATTGAAAAATGCTGTAGAAAAATCCCTAAACAAAAAGACAAACAACAAATGTATTTCTCAACAACACTTTAAAAGTAATTGAAAAATAGTAATTTTAGCTAAAGTATTTATTCCAGTCCTCCTTTTACCACATGTGGATACCCATTTTATACATTTATACAACCTATATAAATCCCCAGTACCTTTCCAGATTAATTTCTCATATCCAAAGGACATTAAAGCCTATACTAATACAGATTTGGATCAACAATACATTAGAACATTGTTCATCTGTAACAGTAAATAATGAGAATGATCTGTTAGAAGTGAGATCTTATGGCCAAGGAACACTGGTTGAAACTCTATTTCGTAACAATACACACTTATTTCCAAAAAGTGCTTTACAATGCCCTAAGGCAGAATGCCAAGTCTGAACAGGAAAAAACCAAACAAACAAAAAAAAAGATTAGAAGGTAAAGAAGGATTTTAAAGACTACTTTCAAACATACCCAGTGTCCAGCTGAGCTATGCAGAGAGGTGTGATCCTTCTCCGACCATCTGCTGTTCGTGTTTCTACTTGTTTTTTTAAGAGATTCTGTTGGGAAATACATTTTATCATAATTTCTGATAAATGGGAAGTGCTATTTTACTTTTTTTTTTAACTGACAAAACCAGGTATATTAGAAGAGGTGCCTCAGTTAAACATCTGTTAGCAAAGATTTTTTCCCATAAACACAAACACTTCCAATTTTCAATTTGTCCATCTGTAGAAACGACATTTGTGGAGAATGTCATTTGCTCTCCAATTCAGAATAGAGTCTAAAACATTGTGCATATCAAATTTTTAATCAGAAGTTGTGTTCTATGTCTAGGACAGAATTAAGTAATGCTTTCAACCTCTGTCATTGAGAAACTGAAGCACAGTTCTACAGCTTCTCTGTCATTAGTTTCTCTTGATTTCCTTTCTGCACACCAAGAATTTTGCACCCATCACAGAAATACCCACAAGCCTGCTTCCACAAAGCCTTACTTCTGCTAAAAAGCAACTTTTCAATGAGTCCCAGTAAATGACCCACTAAGTTGGTCAGCTGGGCCATACACAGACTGAAAGGTGCCATTCAATACAAATAAGGGCACAGAAATGGGTTCTTCCCTAACAGTTTGATATTTATTGGCTCAGTATTTGCCAGTGCCCAGGAGCACTCACCTTTCTAATGTCCTCCAGGCTCTCCCCATTAACCATGCTTGCCACTTTGGGAGCTGTGGCATTCCCAGAGCCTTCCCGAATGGAGGAGTTCTTCTGATCCCCCTGCTGCTGCTGCCTCTGCTGGTACTTGAGCATCTCTGGATTCTCAATAATGGTGGTGGACAACTGAGCTTCAGTCATGATAGCCAGGCTTTTGCCATAGGTGGACTGGTGAATGTTGCTCTGGGGATGTTAAAGATGTGAGTGACAACAAGTGCTACCATGACATCACTGATTAGAAAACAAGGGAATCACACAAATCTAATGGAATGCCCTCTGTATCATTTATACACCGAGGTTTTTTTCTTTTTTTGTGTTTTCAACTAAGTCAATATGTAAAATAAATGAAATTCAGAGCTCTAGTTGCTAATAGCAATGAGAGGAAAAACAGCCAAGAGCAATCATATATGCTAGTGAAGGAGTAATTTTATAGTGTTTTGAAGCACCCACTTGTTTCCCTGGCCAAATAATTACTTCAGATGTACAATGATGTGTAAGCCAGTGGATGTTTTCCAAATTCTTTCTTTCCAGAAACTAATACCATAAATTCATTTCTTGACTACTCTTTTTAATGATCTTTAAAGCAGACAAGAGCACATTTTCTATAATGTGGAAATCCGCTATTACATACTTCTATAAATAAGTCAGTATTTTAATTGAATCAATACATCTCTGAAATATGATCAAAGGTTGTCTGAGTGCTTACTGTACCTTTTCCTCCTCGCTGAGTGGATCCCCAAGTTCATCCTGGGAAAAGTCCAAAAATGCCACTGATCCATCCATGGAACACACCAGGATACCAAGTCCATTTAGGGTCCTGAAGGAAATAAAGGTCCAACTTCGTTTTTAACCTCTTTCATTCACGCAAAGCATCAATCTGATGGATTGTTCACCAAAAATCTTAGCTCAAGTCTTATTATCACAGTAATAACTGATGGAACCAAAGAGGTTGGGCAGTGAGGAGAAAAGATGACAGGCAGCAGAGTCCCTGTGCTGGTGCTGCTTTGCAGACTGCACAAGGATGCACTGGGACAATGCATCTGCCCATGGCATGAGCAGCACCATGAAAACATTCCTGAAGGGGTAAACCAGAGTAGCGTTCACTACAAACAGTGAGAGAAAATTATAAATGTATTTCCTTCAATTGATGAAAAAATTGATTTTGTGCTAATGGAAGTGGGTGAAGAAAGGGGCCCACAGCTGACAAGCAGTCCAAAAGTCTTGGTACTAGGCAAGAACATGGGTTTGATTTTGTTACCATTCATTATTTGGGTTTTTAAGCCAAAATATAAAAAATACTTGATGAATTCTGACTGCTATCCCAGACACTTTCAAGTACAGAGCTCACAGAGACAGTGACACAGTGATTTACAGATTAATTGTTACACAGAAGGGAAGAGGAAAGGAAAGCTGGCAGAACTCTGAAGTCCAAACAAGTTATTAAAAATCTATTCCAAATGCTATAGGCATTTGGAAAGCCCTATTTTTGTGGCAGCTTCACATCCAGAGAAATCAGCCCAGCACCAGGAAACAAGGTACACCAACAGTACTCCAAGTTAGGAAACACTAAAATCATATTGAGAGCTTTCTGCTTGCTTAGCAGAGATAATTGCTGAGCTCCTACTGACCTCTGGATCCAAGCAATTGTTCCATGAAAACATAATCGTTCACAGATATTATGTTAGTGGATCCAAGTCTAAAATTCTAAACCAGAAATTATACAGACATGACAATGTAACAGAATCAGGTTTCTCTGAATTGACTCAGTCCATTTTCAGAATGGAGCACGTTTCTGGGAACACTCCATGTTATTGACATTTTAGCCATCCCTTTCAATTTGTAAACAGGATATAAAGTATCAAGCTGCCTGATGATCCTTTGTCTCTCAAATATCCCACAAAACCATTTCCTCAGAAACTGCAAAATATTAACCAGCTATTACTCCCCATGGCTTCATGCCATGAAAAATGTGCAAGCTGCAGATGGAGAAATAAGAAACACTACAGGAAAACAGAACTATTCAAAGCTATTGTACCATAACAATAGCAGCACTTCTCATGAAATATTCCTCTAAGTGGCTTTCTAGCCTTCCCCTGTTAATGAAAGAAAAATGTTTTCAAAACGAAAACTTTTTATTGTGGTTCACATGGCAAAATCTACATGGCACATAGAAACCAGGAAGCTACACAATTGTAAGCTTTAAAATTCACATTATAAACCCACCAAGAGATTGTTGTAGCTATGAAGGGAGAATTTCAGAAGTGAGGAAATGATAGAATTAAGACAACCTATGTAATCAGCTGTGTGCCTATCACATAAAAAATATTGAGTTTTTTCTTGTACATTACCCTTAACTCTCTGGATCACCTGATATATAAATGAAGAGTATTTTTTATACCATTTGTTGAGTGGTCTCAGTTATTTTTCTCTTATTAGTTAAGTCTTGTAGTTAATTTAGAATTATTAACTTCTGCATTTTATGACAAGGCCATAGGAAGAAAGCAGGAGGATACAGGGTACCACTCACTGCAGAAAGAGGAAAACAAAACTATGGACAGTAGACTGCTGAGAAGTGGATTGTCCAACCATCTCTTCATTAGATGTAACACACATAAAACTCAACAAATTAACCAAGTTCACCAAGTCATGTTACAAATGCACATTCTATGAAAAACTGTCAGAGAATCTTAACAAGTAGGAACTCATTCCACAGCTATTTTATTGTGTCATTGTCTAAATACATTATTTTTTGTTCAGTTGATAATCTCAAGTGCTAGTTGCAAATATTATAACCAAAGATCTTGCTGAAGAAACAAAGCTTCATCAACCACTTATTTGTGTTCTAACAATCACAATCTGTACTGTTTTAAGGCATTTCCAGCTAATTAGTACACCTAAAGGTGATAGCAATGGTTTGGCTTCCATAACAAACAGCAGAAATCAACTTACCAGGAGATGTCCATGATTGACTTGTCAAACAGCTCATGTATGACAACTAAAGGTCGTTTCAGACACGTGAGCTTAAGAAAACAAGAAACAACACTCAGAAATGTGTTAAGTTCTACACTATCCCAGCCAGTACCACATTAACACTCTCCCAGAGCCTCACAACATGCCCCAAACAAGACCTGGCCAGGGAACAGCTGTATGCCTGGTGGTGCATCTGAAGCACCAAGTCACCTGCTCCACTCCTGGGACAGAAAAGCCCCGGAGAAGAATAGCTGACATTCAACTCTCCTTTCTGAAATACCAACTGAATTTCTTTAATCAATTTTGCCTTTACACCACAGTCATAAAACGCTCTCTGCCACTCCAAAAGCAATTCCACAGATGCAAAAGACAGCCTCTATTCTAAGCTGTACTGAGATAAGGATGTTGCAAACTGCCAGCACAAGAAGACAGAAAACAGATTAGGTTTCCATGTCCTCACTCGGACTCCTTGTCTGAGAAAGTGAAACCTGTCAAGAGCAAAGGGAATTCGACTCACAATTAAAGAGGATTCCTCTGCACTTAAGATTCAGCTTAGTAACAAGGAACTGAAAATGAAAACTCCCAATAACCTGCTCTAAATCAGACATTCTAAGCTCTTTAATTCAAACCAATGGATGTAATATCTGCAGTGAATAGTACAACTGAAATGAAGCAGAAGTTGATATGGTCAAGGAATTTTTATGCTCACAGGTTCACAGATGCACTGTCACTGTCATCTGCAGCAGTTATTTTTGCTTCCATAGGTCTGTGCTCTATATGTGTTTATTAAGCTCAACCTATAAAACTTTGCATCTTTGTACTACCTTCTGTGACCTCAACAGCCACTCCAAATGAAATCTTCATAGTATAAATAGAAAGTAAAATATACTGAGTGATACTTTGATATGGGTATGCACTGGTAGCCATTACAGAAACAGATTTAGTTATGCATCCAGAGACTGATGGATAAATATCACACTGGAATCTATAAATAGTAGATTGCAGTTAGCAATTGGTGTGATCTGGCACAAGTTCTCATCACAAAGCTTTACAAATGAGTTAAAGTGATTCCCTGAATTTTCCAGTTGCATTTAAAAATGTGAAAATAGCTACTCTCCTCTTAGCCAGAATAAAAATTTTAGCGCAGATTTTCAAGTAAAACCCAAACTAGATATCAAAAACTTGAAAGAATACCTAGAAAGGTTATCCACTTTCACATCCCTTTCCTTTACAAAGACAGAAGACAAGTAAAAGGAAGCAAATAAGGTTGCATTTATTAACTGAGGTAACATATTTTATCCCCTGACAGCTGCTCCCTTACCAGGGCACACACTCTGCCAGTGGCTTTTCACTGCTCTTGCCTGTAGAGAAATGAACTAATAGCAATCCACTTCCTTCCCCCCCAGCTAAACCTGTAACAACAGAAACAAAAAAAAACCCTAAACATGAAACTAAATATAAGATCTAATGCTGTACACATGACCTTTGTGCTAAACCCCCAAGTTATCCAGTGACCACATGAGTTCAAAGGCAGCAAAGAAACCACTTACCCAGACAGAAAGAGATCGATCTTTACTACCAACAGCACAACAGCAGTAGGGACAACTTGACTTGGTGGAGCTCCCATTCTTTTGTTTCTTTTTGAAGATTTTTGGATTGAATTTCTGAACAAATGAGATGCCCAAATTTTATCACAGTAATCACATTTTAGCAGGAGATTTGCTTTCAAAGCAAATTCTCTACTTAAGACTGAAAAAGCAACATTTCAAAGAAACAAAGTCCTGAACCAGACTCTGTAAGAGCACTGACAAAAGCTGCAGAGGCTTTCTTAAGGGGCTTTCTGAATGCCTTAACAGGAAAGGCAAACAATATTAATTTTACCAGGGATCAGAAATCCACTAGAAACCTAAATCTTTTTAATCAACTCACTGAACAGCCAACAAAGCTGATGTTTGACATTCCTGACATGCTCCTGTATTCCCCCTTGTCTCATTCATCTACATCCAGCTCTCTTATCACAAGAGCAACCTGATTGTTTCCAACATGTAAAGCTGACATTTGTTAATGACCACCATGCATTTGCCTCACTAATCTTGACACCCATCTTCACCTCTTTTGCCATTTATTCATAAAATTATCAAAAAACACACACAATTTTGAATTTCAGGGATAAATTACTATAACTCACTCACCACTACTGTAACTGCCTTCCGATGCCCTACAAAATCCATGTTGGTTTTCCATCCATCCCTCTCAATGATCTGAGCAGTGGGTCCAGAATTATTCATGGCATGAGCAGAAACAAGGTAGTGCCCATCAGGGGACCAGCTAAGGCGCAACACATGAGTTGTCCCTCCACACTGGCAAAAAAAACATAGCAGAGCTTTAAAAGTGTTCGGCAAACAAAGGGTTTTTAATGCAAACCAAGTTTCAGATTTAGGGAATATGATTTCAAAGTAAGTTTCTTGTGAATATAAAAGGATGCCCTCACACACCATTCTCAGCACTTGGCCATGCTTACACAGGTGATGTAGTATAACTTAAGCCCTATCAAAACGGGGAAAAGGAACTCAGAAAATGCAAATGTTACATCTTTTGGGATACTGTTTCCTCACTGTTTATCACAGTCAGTGACTGGGCTGCAACACAGCAACCACTAAGGATGAGACTTCAGCTTGCCCCACCAGCTCCCACATGAACTGAAGCAGATAAGATCCATTACAAAGAGCAATTGCACCAATCACAATGCCATGAAATCACTGCAGAACACTCCGCTCTGGTGAGGGAACTGGTGCTTGGTAGCACCAAGTTCTGTCCCCAGAAACTTGATCTCTTGACCAAAGTCACCACAGAACAACCCTATGATGCCAGACTAAAGACCTGTCCTGTGAGGGAAATGAGATCACCTCATTTCTGATCGTGGCCAGTGGAAGATGCATAGGGAACAATGTCAGACTATTGTAATCACTGTGCCAACACTTCCCCAGAATAACCACTACATTTCCAGAAGTTTACTTAATTGTTTACATAACTCATGTAAACCTTTGGCATCCCCAATATCCAATGGCAATGAGAGTCTCTAGTCAATCACACTTTACATGAGAAAGTAATTCTTTTTCCCCTCTTTTGAAGTTGCTATCTGACAGCTTCATTTGATTCAGCACTGCTCAATTAATTCATGTCTGTGCAGAATCAGAGTTATTCTTCTAGTTTTCATTCATTCTAAGGGAATTCACTTTGAACAGTCACATATTCTGAAGTACCTCATCAAAGGGTTTTGTGATGCTGGTTTCCAGCTGCCAGTCCATGGTCCGCCACACCTTTAAACTTCGATCATCAGCCTGAGAGGCAATGTATTTCCCAACTGGATCCCAGGTCAGCCCTTTCACCAAGCCAGAATGCCCCTTCAAAGTGGCAAGTATTTCTGTGCACACAAAAATTGACAACAGAGAGTAGTTACTGCCTTTAGGGCAGAGTGCAGAAAAAATTTACAAGAACTTTTTGAAACAGTGTATTACGTATAACTTCCTTTAGTGTAGAGACAACATAACAACCAAACTGGAACCTCTACTTAAGAAAAAACTGGTATAAAAAAGTGGTAAAGAGAATTTTGGCCAGGATAAGAGGTGCAGAACTCTTTAGAAGACATAGATCAGAGCAGGAAGAGCAGCCGATTCCCAGAGCTTCAGAGCAGCACTTTGAAGCTGTGGAAAGCAACACTTGAACTGGAATTTCAGTTAAACATTCACCCTTTCCTCCACACCCTAAGATTATCACAACTAATTCAGCTTTGTGCCGCAAGTGTGAACCAAGTCAAAGCTGTGACTCAACAGACACACAAGGCTGGCAGACCTGGTAACCTACTTTCAGTCACGCTCCTGCTTATCAGCCTGTGGGAGGAGAGGCTGAGAGGATGCACAATTAGCTTCAAAGTCTAAAAACTCTGGTGTCAGTATTGGAAGCCAGCTTAAAACAAATGGCTTGTAAATAAACACAGGCAATCACGACTTTCATGTAAAATCAGCAGCACAACCTGAATGCAGCTGCTGCCTGCAGCAGTGTGGAATGCACTGCTCATTGCCACCCAAACCTGGGCAAAGGCTGACCTGCCAGACTGCAGGTGAGCCACCTCAAAAGACAGGCAACCCATTCCCTCCTAGAGATTTGAAGAGTCAGTGAAATACACCCAAGGAGGGAAGAGTTTGGCATAAAGTTTTACATACTGGCAAATCTTAAAGAGCTCTCACCTGGGAATTTGACAGCATTCCAGATGACAACAGTGTTATCAACACTACAGGATGCCAGCCAGGCATCGTGTGGAGACCACGCTACATCCATCACATCTGTTGGGGAAAAAGAAGTTTCCATTTAAGAGACTGATGGTCATCAGAAAATCAAAAAGTCTTTTTACAAAGAACTTGTGTGGCAATATTTGCCTCACTAAAGTGGAAGGTAAGAAAACAACACTCATTGGGAGTGAGACTCCCCAACTTCCAATGTTCAATGGAGATCAAAAAAAACAACCCAAAGGGCAAGAATGCAACGTTTAGTGTTTGCAGGAAGTACTAATGCCTGCACAAAGAACTTTGTCTTGTTTTGAATGAAAATGTATCAGAAGCCATTACAATGCATTCACTTTGTTCCAACACGTGGAGTGATCAAAGTGGTTTCCATCTTGATTTTAATCATAGCTCATGTCAGAAGATGCAAAATGCATTTGAAATTATTTGTTTATTCAACTTTGGCATTGCTCTTTAGATATTTTTCTTCTAAATAAACATTGATATTCTTTGGTCGACAAAAACTTGGTCTTTTGCCAATCAGATTATTCACTGCTAGTGTGAACATTTATTTAATTAAAAATACAGTTTAGCTTCCTTTAGTCAGATTCATTTTTAAACTAGAAAATAGGAGAATATAAGTTTCTTAGTTGTTTATTTTTCTCCTACATACCATACTTGCCAGAAGTTACTTATATGAAAACTGCATTTCAGGAAAATATTTTCTTTTTTTTTTAATTTTTATTGTTGCTCTTAAAATTCATTACTGACTCACCATCAAATATATATATTTCAAACAAGAAAACTGAAAAGCAATTTCTTTCCAAATACATGCAAATTATGTTCATTCAACACCTTTAAACTTACCCCCTGAATGGCTCCTGAGAATTGACACACACCTCCACTGCTCAACATTTGTAAGTTTGCTACTAGAACCAAACACAGTGCTAGGTCCAATGTACCTAATTAAAATAGAAAGAGTTATAAAAAGAACCACCACAGGCTTTTAAAGAAAATCAGCTGCACACTACACTTCTATTTTATAGTCAGTTATTCCTGAAGGAAAAATGTGGGTTTTCAGACAGAGTAATTCCAGCTATTAAAAAATTAGCTTCAATAAAATGTACAATTTCTATAGACAGCCTAAAATGGTAACATTTAAGGTGACTCTTCAAATTTCACGAGGAAGTTTTCTTCAAGGACAGAAGAAAATGTCCCAGCTCCTCCAGGGGAGAGAGGCTGGCCAGGCAGACACCCTGCAGCCCAAAGGACAGGAGCCACATCTCCAGCACGTGGCTGTCCCAGTTTTCAGCTCCTTCCACAGCAGGTGGAGCACTGAGCTCACCGAAGGCCAGCCCAGGGAGGAAGCAGAGATGCCACAGAGTCACCCACTTGCAGTGAAACACAAAGCTGAAGGAAGAAGGTGCTTACGCAGCTCGTTTCCACACCATGATCAGCTTGTCATCTCCCCCTGAGGCCAAGTAAACTCCATTGTTTGACCATCGAACACAGTTCACACAGGCTGAAATGGAGAAAAGAAAGTTTGCAAGATTAAATATGTGAATAAGTGGTTCTGGACTGCAGACTGGATTTTTAATAGAAATAAGCAAAACTTGACAGGAGACACTTAGGATTTAAGTGGGCTTTTTCCACTCAAAGCAGTTACTCTGTCTGCTGTAGATAAATGAATTGGTACTTATCTTTCAATGGCAGTTGAGGAATTTATTACTTAAAAACCCCGTTCCTTATCTAAAAAAGCTTCACCAAAAGAGGCTTGAAGGAAGAAAGATTAATATTCCTCTAATGAAGGAAACTTACTCTGGTAAATAAAGTGGGATGATTAAGAGGGCAAAGAAGGAAAGGTATATTTTGAAGAAAAGAAGGCACAACTTGTCAAGTGACCATAGTAATTCCAAATGTAATGATTTATAATGTAATAAATGCAATAATTTAGAACTATACTATACTTCATGTGATGTATCTTTTACACTTATTTCTTCTCCTTTCCTTCAGAGCTCCCCGGTTTCTCAGAACGTGTATTATCAAATATTTTATGGCCACAGCTGAAAAAAGCTTCTAGGGAGGAGATTTCCAAAGGTATCTACAGTCCTCTGCACATTTCCTCACATTTTAACAACATTTCCTACTGAATATCTTGAAAAGTGTACAGCCAAAGGATGAGATCACTCTGCTGTACTTTACCAATGCCTCACCACTGGACAGGCAGGATTGCTTTAATTACAGACATGCAAGTCCTCAGCTTTGGCAAATTACCAATAGCCAGTAATGAAAAACCCAACCAACTTTGTTACCTAAGTGATTGTCCATCTGACAAAGCATCTTGGGGATATTTTCATTCTTTTCATCTTCCTCCTTCAGGACAGGAGCCATATTCCAGATCACAACTTTGCCAGAATCCTGACCTGTAAGAGACCAAAAAGCAGCCCCTTCTAAATATATGCAAAAAAGCTTTTCATGCTAGCCTCAGTTGTTCCAGAACAGATGTGAAAATGTAGGCATTACTGTCTACATCTGAATACAGATGCTGCTTTGATATAATTAGACCAATTCAGAAGTGCTTTATTTTTCTTGAAGCTATTAAAAACAAATTTTTACAGCCTGTTCAAAAGTCATACTGTACATAACTGATACCAACTATAAGGACAACTAGTTGCAATAAAATTGTATTTTAGAAGAGAAATTATGTATTTAAACACTAAATTGCAGTTATTGCGGCCAATGTAAAATTATGCACTATTGTGAACCAAATAATATTTTTGCATATATTTCTTAAGCTATTCTATTATATAATTGGATTTTTCTGTCCCAAATGCTCTACTATTTAGCAGATGAAAAAGCCAAACTGCACATCCAGTTCCTCTTCAAATTAAAAGGAAATTTGGCCCATATGGCCACAACTCAATCATTGATAGCAGCTCCTATCTCAATAACATCCAAAAGGATGATGACATCAGAACATGCAACCCTGCCTTCTGCAGGAAGAACAGCACTTCTAACAGCTTGCATAATTATCTGTTCCCCAGAGATAAAAGTGATGTCTTTTTAAAAGGGTCAGACTGATTCAAGTGCTGTGAAGGCACGGGATTATTATTGTTGTTGTTATTATTATGACCCAAAATTCTGCCTTCCATCAGTACAGACTTACCTTGTCCTCCTGTTGCAAACTTGGTCCCATCTGGGTGAATGTCCACTGAAAATATTGGCTTTCCTGGAATTAGAGAACAAGCAGCAACATTCTGAATTGTTTTACATTCAAGAGAATGCAGTAACCAGAACCACCATAACTCTTCTGGCTGGCAAGTGACTTCTTTATTCTAAAGGCTCAAGTTGTAAGAATTACAGCAAGAGCTGAGAGCAGCCTCTGACAGAAATGGCAGCCTATTAAAAGCCTTTATGGAAGTGATCACACCACAAAAACCAGTGATAACCAAGGACACTTAGTCCAGCAGGATATGCCAAATACCTCCAAGCAAAGTAATACCACAAAGCAAGTGCCAACAAGGCAAAACTGTATTTCAGTATGGAATTTCTTCCAGGTTTCTACAGTTCATTAGCTGATGACCTGAAGCAAGTCTTCTTTCAGTTTCTGTTTTTGTTATTTTTAAATCCTCTCCAATCTAAGGCTGCATCTGCTGGTCACACAATTACCTGCCTCAAATTTCAATTCTGTTAATGAAACTCCTCTACCCAAAGAGTAGCTTTTTTATGGCTTCCATATAGACAGAGGAGGACTAACCAACAATAGTTTTACACTTAAATCCTTCAATTCTCCATATGCTACATCTTTCAGAAGAAAGCTAATAATTTTACTAGAATGTAAACTCTGTAACAAATAACAAATATAGCTGGGGAGCAGCTTTGGAAAACAGAAAGCCCTCACTTCCACCCCGTTCTGCTCCAACCACTGGCTCACATTCTATATATTGTTTTAACCTTTGCAGGAGGAAAAGGAAGAGGGGAGCAGCAAACTTCCTGCCTTCCAGTGATGCTCCAAGAGCTACCACTGATGATTATTTGAAAGAACACGCATGCGATTTCCACATCCAAGAATTTCTGGCAGCACTTCCAACCCTTTCAACTGAAATGCCTCTGCAAGCAAGATCACATATATGCCTATAAAATAAAGCAATTTATCAAACAGCCAAAACTACCAGTACCCACACACCAAGATTAATTGATAAATTTCCCATGTGTGCCAATCTTGCACTGTATCTTCATGAGATGTTAAGTCATAAATGATAAACAGCAAGTTTTATGTCCAACTGTAGAAACTGAAATCCTTGACACTAAACTCCTAATAAAACCCTCACCCAAATACTATTTCTTACTTTCTGAGGGATACCCATTCAGCTTCATTTTGACTTTTGTATCCCTTATGTTGACTTGTTTTAAGGTTTGTTTTATTTGGATTTATATTGCAACTCTGACGTGTAATTTCCCTTAAAATTTTTACAGGCAGCCAAGCAAAGACCTTAAGCACAGAAAGATGGCACTCAACTTACATTCCTTTCAAGTCCTTCAGACCACATAGCACACGAGTTGGGACACTCATGAGCTGTGGCTTTTCTTCAGCTGTTGAGCCTGATTCTCTCTTTTATTCTATCAACTCAAATGCAACACTGGGCTAAGCTCATTATTTAGAGATGCACATGCAAGAAACAAACATTTATTTTAGCCTTTCCAAAATGTGAAAGTTCCCTCAAATTAAACCACTGCATCATTTGAAATAGCTGAGCCCACTAACACTTACTGAGAAGGCCATTCTGGAGACCTTAGAGGTGGAAAAAGTGGCCTTTCCAATCTGCATCAACTCTTGGGCAAGAAGATTTCATATACTCTGGTATTTGCCATGAGATGTGCAGGGGAGAGTAGGAAGCCAGCAGTAAAAGACCCTTGGATTCTAAAAACCCGGCTCATTTTGCCTCTGTATCATTTGTACCAAGAGAAAACTTTCCCAGCAAATCAGAAAGAACAGCAAACCAGCCACCTGCACCATTACTATTCAAGCAAAGCAGATATGCTACATATTCAAAAAGATTGTCATTGCACTCATTGCTTTGCAAAAATTACTGACATGTCACAATTTTTCTTTACTAAATGCTTAAAAACTACCACACCTCTACAATTTCTGCCTTAAGAGCACAACTCTACAGGAGCAGTAACATCAGTTCTCTCCCTTCTCCTGGGCAAAGATTTTTGACAGATCCATAGATGGGGTTGAAGAAACCCAGCAAATTAGTTCACTTAGAGAGCCAGAGGTAACTCAGCTACAAATTCACCATAAGAGCTTAAAATCAGCCACACCAGGGAAAATGTCCACCAAGCTCAGTACTCTGTGTTCAGAAACCAGCATTAGATAAGTCCCGAGGGATCTGTGCAATGGTAAGCACACAATGCTTCCTCCTAAAATAATCTTCCAAATCCAAAGAAATTACAGTTCTGACTTCTTGAATCAGGGCCCCTCAGTGGACTTTCTTCTAGAAATTCAATGAGCCATTTCTCAGATCCATAATTACCATCACACAAAGAGATCCACTGCTCAGCCACGGGTTCTGTGAGGAACCTCCCACTCCATTATCTACACCAGCTATTTGTCACTTTAACACAATTAATTCTTGTCCAGAAGGGCAGTGAATGAAAAATCACTCAACATTGATCCCTTTTTGCCACTCACAACTGTGTTCATCACGTCCCCAGCCCAATGATCACACTCCCTGCCCAAAGAGTCCTACTCTACTCAGCTGCTCCTGTAAAAAAGCTGTCCCACACTTCTCATCATTCTGGTCACTCCAAGCCACTTCCAGTTCTCCCCTGTTTTATGCCATGAATGGGAACTGGCATTGAAGACCACATGTTCAAACACGAACTATCCATGTATTTACATAGCAGGATAACATTTTATTTTTAGGTTTTTCCCAGCATAAATTTGGGGTTCAATCAAATAAGCACTGAGCAGCTTTTTGTATAGTTTGTTATAATCCTAAAAACGCAGACCTCAGTGGAAGCTGCCAGGTCACAGGGCATTAATTATTTTAAATGTGAAGTTTAAAGAGGTATGAACTTTGCACCCAGGAAAGGCAGCAGTAATAAATGAAGCCCTGGACAACAAAATTTCCTACAAGGCTCAACTGTGATCCAGGAAGGGATTTCTGCCCAGTACCCAATGTACAATTACTAAAAAAAAAAAAAAAAAAAAAAAAAAGAAAGAGAAAAGAACAGATAAGTGATCACAGGACAGAAATTCAGCACAACAAAGTCATTGCCAGGGTGCCCTTTCCTCCAGGGTGCCACTACCAAGAGAATGCCACTTACAGTGCTGGAGAACTGTACAGGTTACAGCTATGAGACTTGTTCCACACTACACGTGGTTTATAAACTGAGGACAGATACTGGGCTTTACTTCCTTCAGTTTCTCAAAATAATGAAGAAGGAGCCATTATTTGATAGCAATCGCCTTCTTCCGCAGGGTTCATGTCTTTATCAGATGATGCTGTTAGAGCCTACTGAAACAAGCCAAAAGGCAAAAGGTCCCTGCTTCCAAGTGACTGAAACTTTCCCATGCTCCTAATTGGGGATGTGTTGAGTTTCCTAACAGTAATGATGCACCAAAACAAGATGTGATATTTAAGCAGTAGCACTAAAATCTAACACAGTGTGTTTTAAGACATTCTGACCTCTTGCAATAATTTCTAAAAAAAGATAAGCTTAAATTATTGAAGCTCCCAGCATCACATTGCAGGAGGAGGCAAACCAGGTTCATTAGAAACAGAACACCTTATGATATACCAGATGTCCTGTGGGCTTATTTGTTTAAAGAACCCAAATATACATTATATACTTAAAGAAATACTGATAATGAAATAAGCCTGGAACAAAAAGATCCAAGCAAGATAACTGAAATCCAAGGAGAAGGTACCATCTTTAAAAAAAATACACCAGCAAAGAACAAAAGTAATTTAAAATATTACATCATTTTTGTTTGTTGCTTAACTTTATACAATAATCAATGAAATACAGAAACAGCTGTAGGTGCATTTCTACTTCAAAATGAATGAGTTCCTATTCAATTTGCTTCCAGCCCATCTAATACGTAACATTCAACGTGACTCACAAATCAATTCAAATATTTACATTCCACCATTACAGCTTGGAGAGATAAACTCCATGCCTATATTTAAACAACAGCAGGCTCCAGTTTCCACAAGCTGTCATACATGAACAGCACTTTGGGGCTTGCAAGGGTTTCTTGGAACAGCAAGGGACTTCCTTTCCCACAGGGATCAGTGTTTGCCTGCATGAGTTGCCTTTAAGCACCTGGGCTCTCAAACCCCTGAGTGCTGAATATGTACAGGCAGCTGCTGGATCATGATGCATCTGTACAGAGCTACTGAATGCAAAACACTGGGAAGGAGAAGCCAATCACTCCACTTGTACCCTGCAGTCATCTGCTCCCACCCCCACCATCAGATTGCACTTTTGAATATTCTTCCTTGCTCTAAGTCAAAGACACATGGAAGAGACAAACACAATAATGAGAATTTCATGCAAAATCTAATAAACCCACATTAAGTGCATGGAAAACTCATACAAAATGCATCTGGGCAAGAAAAATTTCCAATAAGCACTCAGGAAAAGTGACATTAAGAACTCCAAGGCAAAAACCTGTAGAGCCAAAATGTGCTGAAGTGCTTTTACCACAAGCGTGCAGCATCTCGGCTGTGCAGCACACAATTCCCAGGTGTGCTGGATTTCCTGGCTACAACACTCACTTCTAGGGTCTATTATCTCCTGGAAAACGTCTGCTTGGAAGCATCACTCTAGTCCATTCAGTAAAACATAAATCCCAAAATTGAGTGGGAAGAGGAAAAGGTGCAATGCCAGCGCCTGGATCTGCTGTGTGGAGGAGCCAGCCCTGCTATCAGGACTCACTCACACATGAGAACAGTGAGGCAGCCCCGTGTGCCCGGCCAGAAATCAAGGGAATACGACTAATCACAGAGTTTCCAGCACACAGAGTGTAAATTCTGTTTTTGGAGAGGTTTCAGAGCCAAGAGGGAGGCCCATGGGCAGTGATGGAGACTCCTCACAGGCAGCGATGCCCAGAGGACCCGGAACCCAGGAACGTTAGAAGAGGCTGACTGAACTCACCGGTTTTTATCCTGCACTCCCTGCCCCAAGGACAGGAATGTGTGACTGTCACACAGCCCTGACACCTCTGCAGCCCTGACAGCACGTCACCTGGAGCTGGTGGCCACTGTCTGTGTTGCAGGTGGTGAAATTATGACAAAGTGCCCGGGCCAAACGCAGCCCAAAAGGTCAGCGGCAGAAATGGGAGTAAAATTCAGGACTATCAAGGCCCTGTGCAGTGCATTATCCACCAGACAAAGAACCACAGGGCTCTGCAAATGAAGCCCTGCTTGGTTAAAGCCTGTGCTCTGCAATGGTGAACTGAATTGTTACAGATTTCAAATACATACCCATATCAAAAGGTGCACCCGTTAAAGAAATATGGAAAGAAGTTACAGATCTGATCTCTGTGATCTCCAAGGACTTAGGCTGAAAGTTTTTATTCAGCTGCTCCTGTGCTCCCACTGAAGACACACAGAAGAACAGGACAGTCTGACCACAGGCAGCCAGAGATTAAGATGTAAATGCTACATTTGTTTAGAGTAACCAAGCAGAAATGTAAAAAACATCTCAAACAAAGCACTTCCACATTTTTTCAGTTCACTACAACCTTTGGTTACAAGGCTGAGTCCATCTGCTGCCTATGGGGTCCCTGGAGAGCAGACCAAGTAAAGATGCACACAAATGGCAAAGTTGTTATCAAAATCTGCAGCATGAACACAAAGAACACAACACATGCAGAAAGGCAGCTGTAAAGTTGTACCTGGGGTTTTTAACTCAAAGCAAGCTTTTCCAGCTTGAATAAGCTGTTCTCCAGCTTAGTTTTATTCTAGATGCCAATCAGCTGTGTGAGCCCAACTAATGACATTTATACATTGACAGAGTATAAAATCAGCAGTTGAAATAGAGTTGTACCCATGAATCTGAGTGCAACACTTGCATAAACAGTGAGCTCTTCAAGTTAGATTTCTTCTCACTGCTTCACCAGGAACAGTACAGGTATCAGTCTGGAAACTCATCCTAAGCAGTACAAATTGTAAATAAACACTGATGCTGTCCTATATTTGCCACTCAAGGAAAGTACAGAGCCTTCTGTCCATATCGACACTTCACTCTAGGCTGTTTCAACTCACACATCTCTTCAACATCACCAGAGGACTGGCAGACAGGATACTACATAAATTCAGGGAGTTGTTGACAAAGAACTGTTGGAAGAAACTTCTCCCTCCATGGAGAACGATAGCACAGCTTATTGCATGAGGGGACTTTAACACTGTGCTTGCCTCAGCACCGTGAGACCGGTGCGGTCAGTGCAGGGCACTGTGTGGACACCACTCATCCTGCCTGGACACTCATCCTGCCTGGACACTCATCCTGCCTGGACACTCATCGCGAGGGGACAAAACTCCTCTGCACGGGCTACACTCGATTCCAACTATCCCTCCGCGCTCTCTCCAGCACGAAGTGTCCCCGCGGCCGTGCTTGGCCGGCGGAACAGCTCAGCGCTCGCTCGGAGCCCGCAGCCGCCCCTGCAGAGCCCG
>JAHLSL010000041.1:4320943-4338359 GCA_025920805.1 Petroica traversi
CAGGGGGCGCTGCTGGGCTCCTTCGGGCGGGTCAGTGCCCAGCGCCGCCCGCGGGAGGGCTCGGGCCGGGCGTTTTGGGACAATCTGCGTTTTACATGCACTCCAATGCATCCCATGTTTCACATGTGCACTTCACTTTATAGTCCATCATGTTGTGTGTGAAGGCTTGAAATTAGCAGCCAAGCCAAACATGGTGTTGATGAGACACTTAGGCAGAGAAATCAGCCTAGCTTGAACATCTTTAAAAGAGACAGGCTCTTTTAACAATATGTATTTATCTATGCATGTTGAACAAAGAAATCTTCTTAGATTTAAGAAGTGCTTTCTATATTGTGGAGTGAGCACCTACAAATTAGTTTGCTAGGATCTAAACACAAACAATGTCCTCTGCATTTTGTCCAAATATCTTCTCCTACTTAAAGTTGAGTAAGACTATAAATTGGTAAACTCAGGCTTATTGTTCTTCAAGTGTGACATCTGGTATATCTTTCAGTTATTTGCATCCTGTAATGAAATATTTCCTATTTTAGTAATTGAATTGAAAACAGAAGATCGGAGCAAATTTCTGGATGCACTCATTTCTCTCTTGTCCTAAAGGTAAGGCACTGTAAGGATTAATTTAAAAATTATTACAATTCAAGTAATCTGCTAGTATCTGTAGAATATTTTAAACAAATGTGGCAACTTTTAATGAAAATACAAGTTGAAGCTGAGAGTTTCTTACAAAGACAATTGTTTTTCTTTGGAGGAGGAGGCAATGTACAAGCAAAATTTTTTCCTCCTTAAGAGATTTAAGTTTTGTCATCCATGATCTTCTCTTTCATTGTTCTGAACTTTTTGTGGCTTTTTAACTTAGGGTGGAAAAGGAGCATCTATTTTTGTTGTGAGAGAAATGTCAATATTACCTAATTGTAGCTGATCCTTTGTTACTGACATTTAATTCTGATGCCTTGTTTGAGCTCAGGATGGAATTTTAGCCACAGCAGTGCCACTGGCTTTGATGTTAATGCAGAATTTGCATTTTTCTTTCACAGCATTAGGGTTGTAGCCTACGTTGGTGTGTGGTTTTTACCTGGAGCAGAAATGGGGATATGAGACTTTATTTGAAGTTGTGACAGGTAGCTTCACACTAGTTCAAAGCTGCTTGTTAGACAGCAAGAGGCATGCATGACTTACAGGATTTCCACATCCATTTTCTTCTTTCTTTACACTTGCATTACTGATTGTTTTGTCTTCTGCTCTTGTTATGCAGTGGTGCCTTTTGGCTCCTTGTGCTGGAAGCTGAGGATGAAAGCCTCTGAAATTATTTGGGATGTTCCAAAGTTCATGGTGCTGCAGTTTTGGTGCATCTTAGGTATTGGTACTGGACTTAGATATTGGCCTGGACTGGTGTTTTTGTGCCTTTTGGGAGGTCAGAAGGATTTTGATCTCAGCACAGAGACATTGAACACTTCTGTTTCTAAACATCCCACACTGGTAATGGCAAAAGCTGTCACCTGGTATTGTACGTTGGATTTCTACTTACCAAGCCTGCTTTTATTAGTAGACACACTCTTGTGACATTCAGTTGATGACTGATAACAAAAAATAGGTTTTGAAGTTTCATTTTTATATTACTGTTCAAATGTGCTTTTAAAATTGTCTTGAATGCTTTTTATTTTTTTAACAAACTATTTGAAACTCTCCTTGAAGTGCTAGAATTTTGAAAATTATTTTTAGTACTATCAGATTGAAGTCCTGTAGTTTAATTGAAAGACTTGTTTTGTGAGAGGAGTTTTAAGATTTTAGGGTTTTTAAAATCCAAATACTGAGGAACTGCCAAATACCAAATGAAAAATCCAGGGAATGCCAGTGTCAATAAAGCCTTTTTAGTTATGCATTGTGATACTGTATTGTCACTTGTGGCTTGACTCTAGGAATAATTTTCCTGGAAGGAGGCTGAAATACTATGATAATCCTGTGTAGACTGTAGCACTGTAAATATTGACAGAGTAGCTTATCCTGTTCCATAACAGATTTCATTTTACTTTGGTCATATGAAATGTCTCGTTGGCCTTTCCCTGCTGTGTATATGTGTAGGTGGGGAATGCTCTTCTACTTGAAGTGTTTGCTTGAATTCTCTGTGACTTCAATGTTTTCATGTATTATAACGAATACATAGAGGTTATGTATCATTGCATCATTCTTTGTACATATTTTAATACAGATTAATTTAATATTAAATGTGATTTAAATGTAGCCAACAGAAACCTAATTAAACTATCTATTTTTATTCAAACAAAAGTTGGTTTGGGTTTTTAAAAAAAATTTATATGTTGTCATCTTATCTGAATAAAATCCCTGTGCCAAGCTTGGATGGCCAAAAAAGTGTGGTTCCTAAGATAAAGCAATGCTGCCTTTTGGTTTTGCACGCTCACTTGGTAGTTTTGGAAATAAATGGTATTGCCCCTTTTACAGGGCTTTAGGTCTCTGGAAATGGAAACACAAAAGTTTCAGCTGTCTTTTGGACAGGTTATGCTAGGTCAATTAATATATAAATGGTAGGAGTCTGTGACATTGGAGTGCACTTGTGTTTTCACTTTATCTTTCAGTTGCAAACTTCTAAGTGAGTTAAACTTAAGATAAATGTAGGAAATTTATTTATCACAAAAGGATCACTGCCATTTTCACAGTATTTAATGACTAACTAGTTCAGCCTTATCGTGTATTTAAGACTTCTTTTTTAGGTGACTCTCAAGTTTTGAAAAACGGACAAATTTTCAGGCACAAGCACCCTTTAGCTTCAGCTTGTTGTGTCACACTGGGAGAATGAGAAGTGGGAGGTAGTTTTTTGCTGGGATGTGTTGGTAATTGCTTTACTGCCAGATTCTTCAACCAAATGTGTGTAACATAAAACATAAACTTTCCTTGTCCCTCCTTTATTGTGTTTTTTGCTGGTTTTTAAGGTTCAGTTTTTCCCAAGATCTGCTGGGAGTGCCAAGAATGATTTTGCAAATGTTAGAATTGATCAGCTGTTGAACTGATTCCAAGGCCATCCAAATGTTGCTATAAATCAGTCAGGAGTGTGGAATGCTGTGTAAAAGGAAAGTTATTAAATCTATTTGGACACCTGAAAAAGTCTCAGCCAATAGATTAAAATTTTACATTTTACAATGTGGGCAATAGAATCTGATGCTCCTTATGTAGTTTATGCTATAGAATTTGTAGGTTAATATGTTAATACTACCTGGAGAATAATTGTATGAGGGAATTGTGGAGCAATTTCATTCAGCAGCAGTAACTTGGTGCTTTGAGTGGCTCATTGAAATTTGTGTGGGCTGTATAAAATGGTCACTTGGCATCTCTGCCTGAAGAGATAATTGTGCTTTTGATTGATTATCCCAAATAGAAATTGTGCTCTAATGAGTCACCTAAAAATAGAACACTGAGAAATCAGCTTAGCCTCTTAAATGTACAGTCATATTCCACCTTGCCATGTCTGAATGCAAATAGAAACATTCTCTAAGGATTATATTGAAGCTGCAGTAATTCTTCCAATGTGTTTGCTTGCTGTAATAGTTGCCTCCTAATCAGTTCTTCAAATATTTCTGCTGCTGCTAATCTGAGAACAATACCAGTATGAAACAAATCCTTTAAAATTTAGATTTAGTTTTTTTAACAAAATAAAATTATGAAAATCCTTAAATACCAAAGTATTGAAGCAGCTGAACAAGCTGATTTATACCATTCCTGCTCAGTGTTTCATGGCTGTTTCCTGTATGGGGTGATAAATTTAAACATAATTGAAATTGCATAGTAAGGACCTGATTTGATTGGAATTGAAGTGAATCCCTTTCCACAAAAGAATTGTGGTGACTCAATAGACTTGTACTTACCAATGTCAAGGTTGCATAGTGGGTAAGAATTAATTCTTACCTTGTTTCCTATTTCTCTTTGGGGGAAAAAAGAATTAAGGAATGTTACAATCTCCTTGTATGAAAGCCCTACTGTGAGTGCCAGTTTGCCTGTGGCAACAACAGCCACAGGGGGAGGCCAGTGGGCTTTGGTCAGTTCTTGGCCTCTCTAATGTCAGAAGCAGGTGCTAGGGAAGGGTAGAGAAACAAAGCAGTTGCATTTGATGCTTCCTTCCAGCTCCAAACAAGAGCTGTCCCAGTCCTTGTGCTCAAGGCCATCCTGAGCCAGGTGTGGTTCCTGTGTGCTTGGGCACTGTCAGTTGTTATCAGTGAATCTGCATTCGCTTCCTCCTGGATCCTTGCAAAATTCTATGCAGTGTTTTGTGGTGAGTAGATCTGCAGCTGGGTATTGTATGAAAAACTACAACCCTATGAAACAGTGTAATAATGCTGATTGTTCTTACTACTGGAAGTTAAAATCTCTCCAGTGATTTCTAAGCCAGTTATTTTGCAAATATTCATTATTTTTACTTGCTATTGAAAATCTTTTGTTATGAAGGACAGAAATTATTCCTGGGTTGAATATTGGGAGATATTAGGGGGTTTTGCCTTGATCTAGAGTATTTATGTTTATCATCTCTTTCTTTTATGCTTTGGTACTTAGCTGAAAATACAGTCGATACTACAACAAGGAGCTCTAGGTCATGAGCCATATCAAATTTAGCTACAGTACTGCTATTCCCACTACTCCCTGTGACTACTCTCCTACAGCCTACTGCCCTGCTTTCTTGGCAGAAGCAATAGATCAGAGCTATTTGAGAATCTGATGGTTTTATCTGCTCTATCAGCAATCTGAGTTGATACTAGCAGATAGCAATCATCACTTGTAAACCTGACAGGATCTGAGAGAGCCACGGCAGTCTTAAAATGCTGAATGGTTTGCAGGAGAGCTGTTTGTTTAGTTAAATGCCACGTACTCTAGAGAAATCAGGAAAAATACTTTAGAATTGTCATGTTTGACATGCTTCAATTCCACTTTTTCCACTCCTGTTTCAGGACATTTCTAGTGCTCACCTGTCCAGAAATACAAGGGAAATAAAACTTTACATCACTCTAATCACTAGTCTGGAGTACCCCAGCTGTAAAGTCCAGAAGAGGAAGTTTTAAAATCTCATTTGAAGATGGTTTTGTTGCATTGAATTGGCCTCTCAGGGTGTGCTAACTTGTAAAGAGGAGAGTAGAATAGAGCAGTCCTTTTTGAAAGGGAAATGGAGTAATCACAACCAAGGACAAATCAAAACATAAAACACCAGGACTGTTCTCACGGCCATAAGCATCATCATTTGTTGATTTTATGCGTACACCTGTCAATCCATGGCTTTGATGGTTTTGATTCTCTCATAGAAGGAATATTCCTGAAAATATTCCTCTGAAAGTTCCTTTGTGAATAAGTCTGGCTTGAAAGAAAGAAAGCAGGAATGTTTGTTTCTTTAAATGGAAAAATTGAAATCCCTCTTGGCACTTGTGTACCATTGTTGGCTTCAAGGTGGTACTAAAAGTTCTCTTGGAGCAGATTCAAGAGCTGAAAAATATGCTGCCCAGGGTGGAGCTCAAAAATGCCACTTTATGTACAAGCATTTGGGTTATAAACACACACTCACCAGGAAATATTGCAGAACATTCACTAGGGAAAAAAAATGGTGGGAGTTTTTTATTTCAGTCTGGGCTCCCATTCTTTAAAGTGTTTGGGTTTTGATTTTTGTCACTCAGAAGGAGGCAAAATTAGAGAAGCAACGCAAAGGTCAAACAGTGAAAATAGGCAAGAGGTGTTTTATTTCGTGCTACCCAAACTCATGACATCCCTGGGTCTGACAGAGCAGAGGACAGGATTTTCCCAGTCACTGCTGCTGTGTGATAGAACAATTTTGACTTTTTCTGCCCACTCAAGGCAGTTGTGGCTGCTGGGTTTTTATCCTGGTATGTGTTACCTTGACTTGCTGTCTGCTCCTGTGCTGAGTATCTGGGCAAGGCACTAAGATCTCAACAAAAAGAGATAAAGGCTTGTCTGGTAGTTTGGCATCACAAAAAGCATTGAGCAGAGTTGCTGGTACATGCTATTCTCAATGAGCTGAAGGCTCACAAGTCATTCTTAAATCAGAATTAGAATCAGTCCCATAGGAATTTATGGGCAAGCCTCATGAACTAAACTAAGGTAAAATGTATACACAAGCTGTATCATAACACAGTTCCTTCCTGTGCTGGATCTGGGTTTATTTTATTAAGAGATCTGGGGACTTTTTTTTATTCCCTGGTTCAACAGCATCATTCTCTGAAGCCTTTGCCACTTGCTTAAGAACCATAGATAACTTCTCTGGGTATTCCTTCATGCTGATGACCGAACTGCCTATGTTAGACAAGTACCGTGACATTCTGAGTCCTTTGTTTTCTTTTCAAAACCAGTTTTAATTGAGATGATTCTTTTCTGCCCCTTGCAAAAGAGGTAATACTCCCTTATAACAAAAGAGAGCTGTCTTTTTAACTGGATGTAGCACTCAGAGTCACCTTTTCTCATTGCTGCAGCTGGTCTGTGTTTCCAGTCCCTGTGGTGTTGGTGTCTCTTTCCACTGTTTAGCTCAGTGGAATTTACTTTCATTTAATCATTCATTTGCAGCATGGCAGTGGAAAATCGGAGGTACCTGCCATTGAATTGGAAAGAATTCACAGGGACAGTCAGCTCTTAGTGTGTTTTTATTTGCTGAAAGGAGTCACCAAGGGGCTCCCAAAATAAATATGCCATTAATAATGATCTGCTGTCTGATCTGAAAGTCTAACTGGAGCAGTAGCCTAGAAGGAAAGGGCATGTAAAATGGTGTTTTCTTTAAACTGGTGTGGTCAGTGTAGTAATTCAGGACTCAAATAGCAAGAATACAACATGGCCTGGCTCAAACATTCTCTGAGGTCTGAGATGACCTTCCTGGGCCCCAGTTAAGTTCCTCTTCTGAAGCACATGCACTGACCAAAACGTCCCCTCTCTATTGTACAGGATGACATTAATCTTTAAAACAATTAGCATTACAAATTCTTTCCTGAGGCTGCCGTGCTTCCCTCAGGGAAGTCTCTTTAAACTGGAAGTGGCTTTGTTGCATCATATGGAAGCTATTAAAATTAATAAATTAACATTTACAAAAAATAGTGATGCTCTCCCAATAGACCTGGGCTTTTCCAATGGTAACTGCCAAGTTGAAAGAAACTCAGAAGATCCTTTGGCTATATCCAGCTAATCACTCATGTGAGGGCAGATTATCTTGGGAGATTTTTTGTACAGGACCTCAAATTTGAAAAGCTGTTGCCCTACAATGGAAACAAGATCTCAACAGCTGCAGAACTTGTGCTGTAATATAATTCTGCAACCTGATACTTTAGCTGAGAACTGGGGTGTTTTATGGTGCCATTTGGTATGTGCCACACTGCTCAAATAATTGCCCTCTAAACAGAACCAGAGGTTGTTTAGTGTTTAATTTACACTGCCCATGTTTGCCTCAATTACACAGTCATTGCTTACTAGGTTAAATCAATATCCAGTTTGCAGATATATCCAGATTTCCAGAAATCCAATTTTATCTATAATTGAGAGTTCAGGTAACTACCTAGTACCAGACCAGATCGGCATCCGACACTGATTATGCTATTTTCCTTGGGGAGTTTAAGATGTTGTCTGTCATCTCAAGCTTTACTTTCTCACTTGCCAAAATCTTCATGGCTGAAAACATTTTCTGCTTTAAAATATAAAACCTGGTTGGCTCTTTGTTATTTATGGCTCTTGTCAGTAAAATGCATTACTCTCCAGGGTTAATGGCTCTGCAAGAGTGTGCTATCAGAACAGCACCATTTCTGGACTGTGTAAAAGTTACATTTTGAAAAATTAAGCACAATCCTTTAAAGACCTGTGTGCACATGTTGTAAGGCACTCGAGGAACTTCCCAGACATGTCTGTTCTAGGGAGGGAAATACTGTCCCCCTAAAACATTCTGTGGAAAAGCCAAACCACTCTGCACCTTTTCCCTCTCTGCCTGCCTGTTTTCTCTCCTTGTGAGATTTTTCTGCCTCTAGTGTTAAGCTAAACTGCCTCCAATTCTTCCCACCCAAGGGCTGAATCTCCCTTCAGTGTTTAGGTTACTTTATCCTGTTATTGGGCTGCAGTTTGTTCACACCCACAAAAACAGCATACAAGGGTGTTGGATTTGGTTACCTGCTTTGCAAATCCAGTGTGTGCTGTTTCATGAACATGAAGAAGGGGAAGAGTATTGTTGTTTCAGCTGGTTCCACTTGCTGTGTGGCCATGTAAGTAGATTAGCTGATATCAGTGTTAAGGACAGAGTAGTTAAAACAATAACTTAATGAACATATCCTTTTTATGAGACTTTTTCCTTGGAAGAGCTACTGAATTGTGACTCATTTTTCTGAGTCATACTGAATTGCTGGCTCCTGTTGTAGAATATCCCCTTAGAGAAGTCCCTGAGCATAGCACACTGTGTCAAAGAGACAGAGCTTTCCAACTGTTCCATACAAAACTGAGAGGGGGACCTGAAAAGGACTGAAAATGACAGGGTGAAGTACAAAAATAGCAAGTAAAGAACTAAGAGGAAAAGAGAGACTGAGTAACAATAGAGGGTAAGCAGTAAATCCGGTTTGCCTTTCTAGCTCAGGAAGGTGTCTTGGAATCTGTATTTCGGGGCACCCACTGGGTGGTCACCAGAGCTCTTTGAGTGTGTGAAATGAAATGGAAAACAATAGCTCAGCAGCAATTGCTTTTTTCCCTCTGATGAGGTGTTCCTTGAATTGCCAGCACGACTCCTGCTTGATTTAGCAGTGAATACAGCCAGGCATTTCCTGAAACGACAGCACTACATGGCACTATTAGAAATGCTAAGTGAAAGGTTCTGCTGTGAATAACGAGGGAAAGGGAATGGGATAGGGGAGTGTGTCCCACTAAACTGTCTGTGCTACAAAAGGGGGAATGAAATGTAGCCCAGCTGCACAGGGGTCATCTACTCAGCCTGAAAACCCTCATCTCATTCCACAAATAGGTGATAGGAGCCAACAAGATCTGTTTGGAAGTGATGAATCTTTTTGGAATGGTTAGAAGCTGAAGCCAGCATTGTTTGTCTTACTAACTTGTCTTCCTTTTTTTTTTTTTAACTCATATTATCTAATAAATCTCAACGATCTCGATTTTCATGGGGATTTTTTTGCCAGCAAATGTAGATATTGTTTGTGTTCTGGGCCCATATTCCATTCTGACAAGTCTCCATGTATGTATATCTGCTTACTCATCTGTTCTATTATCTCCAAATAACCAAGAAATTATTCCTTTTTAGAAAGAGTATCTTGACTGAACCTTTCAAAGATACAATTCATGGCTCCAAGAGTACTGCACTGACTTGGCAGAAACTGTTTAAGAATCACTGCTACTCCTCCTCCTCCTCCCTGATTACAGCCCTTAGGAAAAAAATGTGATGACCCCTCATTTTTTTGTTATTCAGCACATTTTTGTGGTCTTTTCTTTCATTAAACTTTGTATTTCCTCTTTGCTTCACCTTCTTCCTTCATCAGGATGGATGTTAGAGAGCACCTCATTCAAATGGACAGGGAGACACAAAAGGACGTTACCGTGACAGATTCTTTAGTTGTTAGCTAAGCAGTCTCATCTCATGTTTTTTTATTTAGTAACTTGTGCTGGTTTTTACCCAGTGTCCAGTCACTCATATTAGTTCTCTCCTTTTGTTTTTACAAGAAAAAAACTTGTATATTTAAACCCTCCCCTTGTCCAGGGCATTCACTACCTTACCTACACATGTGTTATGTGTACTGTTTTCTAGTCTGTTAAAAAATCCTTTCCTATTGTACTTTCCACTTGAGTACAATCTGAAACAATGTTAATTGTAGTTCTACATTTATATTTTAAGTCAATTGAGCTCTTTAGTTTTTGCTTCTGCCCTGGATATGCTCATTTCCGTTTCCAGGCTCTCATTCCTGTTAACTGTTTATCAGGGTGCAGTGTCTGTGCTTCCACTGTCACCTCAGACACTCAGTTTGGTGCCTACATCGAGGGGGGGGCTCTTACCCCACTTTGTTCATTTTAGGGCACTATCATTATGTCTTTCCTTTTTCTTCCTCTGAGTAAGGACCCTTCTGCTTGATTCAAACTTCCTTGCAAGGTTACAAAGTGAAGTTTCCCAGCAGTTTAAGTGCTCCTGCTTCCTGCCTGCCCATGTTATGAGGGCAGGACAGACCTAAGACATATTGGTTCAGGAGAAGGATTGCACAGGAATCCAAATTCCTGTGTAGTAACAGGTACTAAAAGTGAAATTCTCAATTTCTTATTGTGACATGACTCAGACTTCAGTAACTCTATCAAGGGGAAAAAACTCAATCTTACAATTTAGCGCCCCCTCCCACCCTGCCTTTGAAGTGGGCTGGTTTTCTACACACCAGTGGAGTTCAATGCTTGCCCTGCAATCTGCCAGAGGCCATTTCTGCAAGGCTGTGAATACATTTTGCAGGCAGAAAGCAAATCTACAACCTTGTGACAGAGGCAGGAGAAAAAGGGATTGCTCTTGCCACCACCGATGATCAGCATTTAGGTCAGATGTCAGTAAAGGCTTCAGAGTGTGAAATGAGCCCTTACAGCATGCAGGTATGAAGTCAGGATTGCAGTACTGAACTAAAAGTGCAGGTTCTAAAGAATGTAATCAGCTCTGCAGGAATCTGGGCAGGATGCCATGGATAATAGCTTTTCTTTTAGGAGGGACACTAGAATGATGATATGGATGTCTTAAATAGCTGTGGTCATTAATAACCCCAGGTAGACATGAAGTCTCTTTTAATACTATCCAAACAACAGCATTTTACCCTTAGAGTCTTAGTATGATATTGGCTTCTGGGAATATCCAGGGTCTATAGTTGCAGAATAACTGCTTTAATTATGCCTCTCTTTAGTTTCTTCCTAATGGAATTCCCACCCAATGGCACTCTCTCTTTCTCCAAACTGCTGCTCAATACACGTTGTTACAGTAGACAAAGATTATATTTATGGGGAAACTAGTTCCATATGTCTGAAAAGGGACATTAATGTGTCTTATACCTTTCTGAAAAATAGAAACTCCTCTTTCATGGCACAAGCTGTGGGAATTTAGATTTTATAAAATTGGCAGGTATTTGGGTGCATAGATATTCTCAACTGAACAAGGCAAGGAAATCAGGAGAAAATGGGACGGCCTAAAAATAATGTAAGGGTTCAGGAACATAATGGAATTCAAGTAGATGTTAAATTTTAAAAACTTGCCTTGCATGTCAACATTTTGAAATGTCAACAGTATAACAAAAATAAAGTAGATGTAAACAGTGAAATGTATTATGTTGCTTAGATCTTGGCAGTCACTTCCAATGAAATAATAGCAGGAAATTATAGAGGAAAAAAAATGGTGAAATCATTCTGTAGTCATTGGGTATTCATGTGAGTCTTCTGCGCTGAGATAACACTTGGGTTTATTTGTATTATAGAATGAAAGATTGCTGTTATAATTGGAAACTGGTAAAGGTTTTGTAGCTCAGGCTAAAGGTTATCCAGGCTGCTGCAGCAGATATCCTATTTCTAACAAAAGATATACAGTAAGGACAGAACATTATAACTGGAAGAGAAATCTAAAAATATACATAGTGCAAGAATTCTACAGTGTTAGGCACTTGTTAGAGCTGATAAGAATTGGTGATTGTTGGTTTTGCCCCAATCCTTCAAATATGTGTAGGTATATTGAAACTGAATCATACCATTTTGAGATTTCACATATGTTCTTGTCAAGCAGTGCCTATTTTTCTTTCCTGAGTGATCTTTTGTGCCCAAGTCTAAATTCTCTTAAGGTTTAACCTTCTGTGGAAGAGTTCTGATAATAAACACAGTTAATGCTAATGAGTTATGTATGAGTGTAACAGAGGGGAATCAATTCCACTCAGAATGTGTTTGAGAGTGGGAACAGAGCCCAGAGGTACCCACATGTGGTTAGATTAATTGTCACAGTGCCTGGCATGGGATCAAGAGGAATGTCCTTCATAGCTCTGTCAGCTAACCTGCTTGGTTGAAACTTTAGGAACACACACAGCTGAAACCCAAAATGCATTTAACATTGCAAACTATTTTTGCTACCAGATTAAAATTGTTGCTGTGGGATCTGGTTTTGTGCATCTCCTTGCTTTTAGTGCATTTGTTCGACCCATGAAAATCTTCTGCTTATCTTAAAAACCCCAAAATGTTCTATGGCCAGCACAGCCCGTGCTAGAAGCTGTAAGACCTAAACTGTGCAGATGGATAACTTACCTTCTTGCAGGATGTAGCCAGCAATGAGAGATGCACAGGATGATACAGAACTGACACAGAGTTCACAGCTTGATCACTGGATCAGAGTCACTTTTGAGAGGGTTATCTATTGTTTGCCTGGAAAAATCAGCTATTTTAAACATTTGCTTTTGTTCTCCACTATAAATAAACATGAACAGGCTTCATGTCATCTGTTTTGTTTGTGTGCACCAGAGCACCTCCCTGGGCCATACAAACTCTCTGCCTGGCTGGTGCAGCCTGGAGGATCCACCAGAAGGGAACATCCCTGGGTTTGGAGCTGAGCTGTCGTAAGGAATGGATCCACTGCTGTTGCTGTACATAATAGCCCTGAGGCACTTCATCCTGCCTAAACCAAGGCTATTTTTTTCAAAACAAAGAGTAACTTACGTGGATAACATATAAACTGGGCTTCAGGAACCTTGTACCTGCTATGAATACCCTGCCAGCTGCTGCCAGGGCTTTAGTCAACGTGAGTGGCTTTTGCCATTCAAGATGCAACTTATTTTATTTTCTGCCTGGTTTTCTAGATTGTCAGTTTTTCCATACTGTTCTGTACTGGATATCAGAGGTGGTCTTGTCATTTACTCTCCTTTATTAATGTAATGAGATTTGTGTGCCTTGTTGAAAAGCCTGTGGCTTATGGAGTGAGATGTGTTTTCCATTCTTTTTCTTTTTGTAGCCTGAGACCAAAACAGCTGGATAGGAGTTTCAAGGGTCATTCTTCTTTTGCTTTAATCAGTGCTGTATGTACAGCTTCCCATGCTGTATGGTTCCATTGTTCTCAAATCAAAAAGCTAAAGCCAGTAGCTCAGTTAATGCACCAGTTAATTCTACTCAGGATGGTTGACATCCAGGCTCATTCATATATTCATTTTCCTGTACCACTTTTAAAACAGGCTCTGATGCTGATAAGTGTTTTCACATTTTAAGTTTGTGTGTAAAGTTTGCATGATGAGATCCCCCATTATCCTGAACTTATTTGGGTACAGCAACCAAAACCCAAACCACAGGTGCCAGTTTCAGAGGCAAAGCTCTCCCTCAGGACAATAGATGAGTGGCCAGGGTGCAGCTGGGCTCAAGCATGATGAGAAGACTGGCACAACCCTGGGCAGATGCCTTCAGCACAAAACTTGTGTTTCCATGCTGAGTCCTACTACTCTCTACCTTTCTCTGCCCCAGTTTGGGTTGAATCACAAGGTGAGCTTTGGAAGGAGAGGGAAGCTCAGTGCTGTAAACAAAATCCCCAAATGCCACAGACAAAGGACACTGTTAAATTGATTTGTGATGTCTCAATCTGTGTTTAAGAAAAAGAAAAGATGAAGCAAATCTTGTGTATCCAAGCAACTGTAAAACCTTCATTGTTGCCGTGGGAGGTTTTATCAGTGACACCATGGTTGAAGTTCTCCTTTTCTTCTAACTGAGGGTTGTAGTAAGTAGAAGAAGAGGGTTTCTAGACAGAGAGCCTGTTGCTGCAGAGTCAGCAAGGAAGAGTCTGGAGCCGTCACACTCACACAGACACAAACAAAGCTCTGATCAAAATAAGAAAAATAGAAGCCAGTCACACCCAAAATATAAATGTATTCCCTCTTGAGGCTTTCCTTTTGGAATGATTTCTCTTATTACAATCAGGCTACAAGTAAAGCAAATGTAGTATTTGACCCGAAAAGAGAATTCACCTGCCCTCACCCAATTAATCTAATACAGCATGAATATTTGTTATGTCTTTCCAAGCAGACTTACAAAAGCAAATCCTCAAACACGTGTACTTAATTAATGATTTTCTTCTTCGGTGCACACACAAAAAGGGATGGATTGTGGGTACCATCTGATGTTGAATACTGCATTAATATATTGTTGAATATATGCATAAATATAGCACTTATATGTGGCATATGGCTCCTGACAGGCAGGATTATCTTTTAGTGTTACAGATAGATGGATGAGTTGGAGGAGACCTGCATTTGGGGTTTGAAAGACAGCCAAGGAAAAAGAACAAATTCCTTGCATAATATTTGTTCAGAAAATAGATTTTAAATAAAAAATATGAAGTTACGCTGCTTTCTTACTTCAAGAGTAAAATGTTTTGCATGTTTCAAAGAGCAGATGCCCAACAAACATCTTTGTTCAGGAAAAGGAAATATTTCCTTAAACATCCTGCAGCAAACGTGACTGATTGCACTTCCTTTTCCCTCTGCCTGGTGCATTTCCCTTCTTTGCACAGACAGGATCTAACCAGATTTGCAGGGTATGAACTGCAGGTTACTTCCAAATTCATAACTATGAAATGGTTCGTTTAGCAGGACAAAGGCCAAGCCGACAGACACCCTTTTTCCAGCTCAGCATGTGCATAGCAATGGGAGGGTGGCAAGGAGCTTTTGTTAATCTCAACCGAGCTGGCAAGAATGCTGCAAAATGAAGGCTTTGAAGATGTTTTTTCTTCATTTTTAAAGCAACAGTTTGTTAGAAAAAAGCTTGAAAATCTTGCAAAAAAAAAAATCTGCAAAATATTGGATGTCTCTCCTGGTAGTCATATAACTTAGGCAAATTTTTTCACTAGCAATTAGTCTGTATAGTTTACCAGTCTTTATTGGTTTGGGGTTTGGTTTTTTTTAGGTTCTGTTCTGCTGCATCTGTGAAAATGTTTTTCCCCAGCTTGAATGCACTTTTGAAAAAAAAAGAAATGGTTGGCAGAAAGAATTAGGGTATCAGGTCAGGTTGGGACTGATCCAAGCAGCGGGATTTTTTTTCTTTTAGTTTAAACATGTAGAAATTGAAAGCTTTAAAAGCTTCATGCTTAGAGCTGTTCCCAAAATAGCTGGGACTCACACTCCACTTCCTAATGTGCTCACATCACAAGACCAACTGCTGCTACTTGCTGCTTTTGTCTGAGGCTTCAGTGGAGAGCTGAGATGCTGCCTGCTCTGCTCTGTGAGGGAGCAGCCCTTCCTTCCTCCCCAAAGGTAGCCCAGGTAATTTCATACCCACCTTCCTGAGCCCAAATAATCCAATGGCTTTCACAAAACACAGTGACCCCGTTCAGGGATTGATTTACATGTTTTTATTTTTATGCGAAAACATAAATACAAAGTAAAAATAGTAAACAAGTGCTATAGATTTCTCTTTTCATTGAGATGAGGTTCAGGCCTGATCCTGAGCACTTCCAAGTTTTTAAGTTCAGGACTAGATCTTTATTCTTAGAAAACAAATCGTAGCAAAAACCAACTTAGACTTTTACCCTGAAGCCAGTGACATCAGTAACAGCATTCTCTCAGGTTATCTTTAAAAGCACAGCAACAACTAAGGATACTGAAGGATGAGATTAAATATAAAAATATTTTTTAAAATGTGCCCTACTTCCTGCAAGTATTGTTGGGTGCTGCCCCACTGACCTCAGCCACAAGTTCTGGTTTTGGTAGGATGATGCTGTGTTTAGTAGCACATGCATGGTAAGCACTGGCTTCTTCCAAGAGGCCCTTCTGTGTAATTTTTTCAGATTTGGTTATAAGAGGATCCAGCACTGCCTTGATACAAGAAATTTGGCGTATTAAAATTCCCTTCTAAGGTGTGGGTTTCCTTCCCTCTCTCAAAGAGACCAATTTTGATTTGAAATGCTAATGATGCACTGTCCAGAAAGATTTCATCTTTTGGTCAGACCCCAAATTCTGCAGCACTTCTGAAGGCTCTACTGTTCAGTGGCATGCAGGCCTGTTTGTCAGCAGGATTTATTTACTTCTTTAACTTGAGACAAAAGAGAGTGAGGTCCAGAATTTGGGCTTATAGCTGTGGACTCATTTGGTAGACACCAGCTGAGTGAGGGTGAAGGTGAGTGACACATACAGTTGGATGTTACAATTTAAAATAGTCAGGAAACAAATAAAGGCACCAAACCGTATAACAAAGCAACTTTGGTAGATTTCTTGCAAAATATATGCATTTAAATACATTTACAGTTTACAAAGTTACACTGGTTTTAAAAAGTTGCAGTGATGAAATACAGTATGTTTCGTTCTTGTACCAAAACTACATATCACATAATAAAAACAATATTACAGTTTTTATTTAAGTGGAGACAGTATTAGACCTGCACCTCTTTATAGAGCAGAAATAGTTGTAGATGTACTGCTCTGCTTTTGTATTTTCTGATGGGCTCAGACCCTGCTATTTATGTGTTTAAAAAACAAAAGCAATTATCTTCAAAAGGATAAATCATGTGCTTGATACTCAACATCAAAATTTGAGGGGCAAGGCTTTAGTCTCTTATTCCAGTTTGTGAATTGTTGGTATCTCCAGGGTTTTAAGTTTGCTAAGCAAGGCAAGAACAGAGTCGGTGTAAATGTAATCCCACAGTTATGGTTAGTCCATGAGTGTGGTGTTACAGAAAGCTGTAAGAGTTAGTGCTCAGCTCAGGTGTGCACTGTATTGCTGGCTGATTGTGAGGACCTGTGAGGTGGCAGCGTTGTTCTCTGAGGAGCATAAACAGCACATTTCCTCACTAGCTCTTGGCAGAAATCTCCTTATGGCAATGCAGATGCTGCCACAGTCAGTAGCATAATCCTGTGTGGATTTACAAGTAATTAGATTGGAAGAGTATCACACCATTCCCTTAAGCCCCTCCCTTAACAAAGTTTGTCTCTGCAGTGTAAAATGAAAAAGTGTAAGCTAATATTTCAGGCTGTGGGGAAGTTCAGGAGGTGTTTAGCTCGGGAAAATTAGAGTTATGTTGTCCAAACTATCTTCCTTCCAGTCTGCAGAGTGTTACCAGGGCAATGAGAGGAGCTGAGAGCTGTGGGAGTCATGACTTCACAACTGATCACCTGGCATTAAGTCCCAGTCAAGATATTTTTGGTAAAATTCTTCTATCAATTTTTTGCTTGATTTGCTAAATGAAGGAAAGCACGTGTTAACAAAACCATGGTGGGGAGCCAACCAAGCACACGTCCAACTGAACACACATTTCAAAACTGGCAGCAAGCAGAGCTTGGCAAGAAGGCCACAAAGGCATCATCCCCCCCACCATCAGTATCTGGGACAATTTTTATGTTTCCAGTCTCCTGTAGTGCAGATGAGAGGAGCAGTTGCCCTGCTGGAGCCAGGACATACAGAGATCTAGAATTCTTAATCTAGTCCT
>JAHLSL010000041.1:4352515-4389359 GCA_025920805.1 Petroica traversi
CGGTGTGTGGGGACGGGAGAAGCGCGCCGGGGCCGGAGCCCTCGGACGCCGCGGTCGGGCCGTTTCGCGCACCCCGCGATTTGTTTTTAAAGCAAGGCAGGGATTAATTTGAGATGCGGACAAGGCCGCGGCGCTGGGGTTGCCGGCGATGCGAGGAGAGGATGGAGCAGGAAGTGCTGTCTCCAGTGGGCATTCCTCGGATGCTTTTAAAATTGCAGCACCCACCCTGGGACTGCGGCTGCCGGGAGCGGGGATGCGGCGGGGGGATGCACCGAGCGACGTGTACCTGCTTGGCCACGGACCGAACCCGCGCTACACTTGCTTTTTTCTTATTTTAATTTTTTTAAATTTCTTTTTTCGCCTTTAATTGTTGTTCACGAGTAGGTCAGAGACTTCATGCTTTCGTGAGGCTTAAGCATGACTTGGAAATTATTTAAATACAAATTTACCAGTTTTCTGTACGTTGCCAGTATGTGCACAATTTTACTTAAGCTCTGCTGGTGTGAGGCAGAGCTGCCTGTTTCCTGATGAGTGATCGTGACTAATATGTTTACCTTTTTAATTTAAAAAAGCCCCTGTTTTTCACAATTATAGGACCATTTAACAGTGCTTTTTGACACAGTAACACGGCAAAAATACCGTCAAAAGCTGCTTGCATAGGAACTTCATCATCCCTAAAACTGATCGTTTAAAAGAACGGTATCACTGCCTTCTTTGTGTGTTTCAAGTGACTGTATTCATTGAAAAAACAGTATGAAAGGAAGTTGTTTAGAGTCCTGCGTTATCGCTGAAATGGAACTTTAAATAAAATACTTAGGATTAGACCGTTAGGTTCATCAGTGCTTTTTCTTGACCTTTCAAGAATAGTGCTCATACAGGTGGTTGAACTCCTGCTTAGTCCTCATTCCCTTTGCTGTGCCTGTGTGTGCTGTTGAGTCACAGGCATGTTCCAAATTTTGATGCGTTCCCAGTCATAATTCCTGTACACTTTCCTTGGTTCAAATGCAATACCAGAAGGAAGTCTGTAGAACTTCCAAGCTCTGAACATTGTTCCAGGCCAGAGCAGTGGCTCACACTTGGCGTGGTCTGTCTGCAGAGGTCACGGCTGCATTGTTGCGTTTTCTGTAAATTCTGTGTTTGGTGAAAGTGATACTGTCATTTTCCTGAATAAGAATAAAGCAGAATTGTTAGCATGAAAAAGATTATTCCTTCAATTGATAGTGTCTGTTTCTAATGAAAAATGAAACCACCTGGGGTTGTTCATCGAGAGGGAATGAGGGAAGCAGGTTTCCCATGGAGGAGCTGAGGACATGCTAGGAATAAAGAATGGCACACAGAACAGGCTCTGCTGGACACATTTGTTAGAACTCAATGATCCAGACAATCATGTAATTATTTTCTATTATTATTGATGTGACTCAGTATTTGACATTTCTTTCTTGTGTTTTGTAGTTCTTTTAGAGAGAAACCACAAATAGTGGTATTTTACTGATATTATCTTGGAGTTTCTGTCTGCTTAAAGTCTGAAAAGTGACTTCAGAATGCTGGTGGTGTTGAGAGCATTTGCAGCACTGGGAAACCTGTTTAAGTCTTTACTGCTGTCTGTGGTTATTAAATACTGCCAAAAACATATCTGAGTTATATAGCCTCTGATGGAAAGAAGGAAGCCTCATTTGAGAAATCAGGAGGGCTGTTCTGCTTCTCAAGATAGTTCTAAGGTCACTCTGAAGGGATTACTTGAAAATGTTGTTTGATATCCTTATATGGAAACACTCTTTGTACATGTTTGGTAGTGCTTTCTTTGTGCTGGTTCCTATTAAGAAGCTCCCAGTCTGCCTGCTCCTCACAGTTTACTTCTTGCATCCTGACAGGAACAAAGGAAATGACCCATTTTCCTTCCCCTCTCTTTCTCTCTCACCGGAATCCTGCTCTTAGCAGAGGCAGTGGGATGGCACGTTCCAGCTGCAACTGCACTTGGTGGCACTTTGCTCCTTTGGATTGCCAACATCATGTTCTTCAGGATAGGAATTTGTTGAGATCCGAAAAGAAACTTTGTTATGTTATCCTCTGTTCAAAACCAGATCTGAACTTTCCTGTGCTGTAGCACAGTGTCCCTTTTTTTCTGCTAGGCTTGCTAAACAGGGCCCAGCATTATTTACAGATAAAGTTTCACTGCTTTTTACAAGTTGTTGCAAATGTATCTTATCTATTCTTTTTCCTTGAAATGTTTTGTATGTGCTGTTTTCCTTATCTCATACTGATTGAAAGAGTACTTTGAAAATCTAAAGAAAACAGAACAGATACAGCTCTTGCTCTGGTTTGCCTTAGTTGTGGAGTTTTTAAATACATTTTGTTCTGGACAATTGACAAGAAATTAGATGTTACAATTTCCAGTTGTGATACTACCCAGAGTGTTGCCAGACACTCAGCTTCACATTGTTTTGCTGTTTGAGTCAGCTGTGTACAGACAGAGCTGTGGTTTCCGTGGTCACTGATGCACAGCAAGGACTGGTCCAACATCAAGCTCTCAGTGCTGAGAGTGCTGCAGTTTTTTGGTTCTCTAAGAAGATTTAATATATGGCGTTTTGATAATTTTGGTGTTTTGATTTGTGCTGTATGGAGAGCTTCGGGAAGGCAGCACATGGTCATCCGGGGAAGTTGTTTGGTGGAATGATTTTCGAGGGACCCTCATGAGGGCAGTATTAGGAATTGCAAAATAACACGGCTGAGCAACTGAGCTCCCAAATGAACCCCAGTGCCTTAATGTTGTAGAACAGCAGGTGTTTCTCTGGGGTTTTTTGTTGTTGTTGAGGTAACTTTCAGCTAGCACATTTCTATTCTAACAAAAGACATTGGGAAATGAGTAATGAAGTGTGCTGGAAGTGTGAGCTGCAGGCACGATGTGATCAGAGCAGCTGGGCTGCTGTTTTGGCTACAGCAACTTTTCAGTCAGAGTAAGACACAAGGTGAATGTGGTTTGCCTTGCAGGAAACAGGTTTTGTAAGCTGCATTTGTGGAACAGGTGATTTTATGAAAAATGTTCTTTTATGAGATGACAGACTAATTTTGAAGCTGAATGTGTCATAATCAGTTGACAACAATTTTGACTTTTCTGCTTTTTAATCAAGTAACTTGAGTAATGCCACAATGGATGTGACTATACAGTCAGTTTAAAGTAGCAGTAGTTAGAGAATTTGCCATAGATACTGAAACCTGAGTTGTTCCCCCATCTCTCCTTTATCTCTAGACAGGTGGCCTGCGTGGCTTCTCCTCTGGCATTCTCATCTACAGTGAGAAATGGGTCAGGTATATCTGCACTGGCACTGAGTAACTATGAGCTTTTCTAAACTCTTGAACTAAGTTACTGATTTTATTGACAAGGTGACAACACAGGTGTCCAAACTTAGAAACAAGATGTGGACAGAGCAGTGAGGTACTTCTGTCAGTGATCTGTGGCCATGGTTGAATGGAGGCTGGAATGAGCCTTTGCACACTGGTCAAAGAAAAATAAGCTCTGGTTTTCAAAACCATTCTTATGGGATGTTTTCCAGAATGTTTTGAGGAATACACAATTAAAGGCTGACTGAAGATGATTAGAATCAGGACCTTCCTATTTGTCAGGCAATGGGTATGCACTGGGCTTTCATTAGTAAACAAATGAGCTGGGTATGGGGGAAAAGTACTTGGGGGAGGAAAAAAACAACTTTCCTTGCTTATAGGGGAGCTGGTACCTTCACAGCTGCCAGGATTTTAAATGCCTGCTGCAGGGAAAAGGGAATTCCATGGGAGCTGAAGAGCTGTTTTCTTTAAAACTCCAAGTAGCAGTTACGTTACTTCGACTTTTCCTTCAGTCCAGAGCTTAATGTGTCTCTGCCAGGATTTGACTGTCAAACTGCCAGTGTCAGACTCTGGACTGTATCCTGCTAAAACGACCCAACAGGAAAGTCTGAACACACAGGTGCCTGCATAGGTCACTTCCCTGCTTTCCCAGGCCAAGAGCTGCATTGTCAACAAACCAAGCTGTGAAGTGCTCCTGCCACTTCTGTGTTTCCTGTCCCTGCTCTGGGGCTGCTCCAAATGAAAGGGCCTTGCTATTGCCCTGATAACTAATCCATAGCACAGCTAACATCCTTGAGTAAAGAGATAAGGGCTTGCCAAAGTCCAGCTGTTCTGGGTGTCTGAAATGAAAGAACAAATCTTTTTTGATTGTCCTTCACACCAACGTGAATTTTTGTGTCCAGCATGGGTTAGCCAAGTGGAGTGTCCTATTCAGCAATAGCACTTTGAAGTCTCTGAAAATAATGTTATGTTCTGACCCTTACCTGGGAATCATGTAGGTGTCCTGTTCTCATGAGAATTTTTGGATGTGCTAATAATTTTCAGATGAAATGTTTGGACAAGATTTGCATTACATTTGCCTATCAGTGAACCATCCTTCTATAAAGACAAGGATGGGGGAAAGTTTGTTATGATACTAAATTTTAATATTTTGCATTTTAAAGGAATGTTTCTGTTTGAAATTTTTGAGTATTTAAGTACTCCTGTGATTTATTTCAGAAGCAGTTGTTTTGGTTATGGCTTATTTGTTCTGGTAATCCTTAAATATGTGACATTTCATTCTACTAGAATAAAATGTGATTATTACATGCAGTTGATCAGTTCAGAATGAAAAGTAATGTAATCTTCAAGTCAGCTAACATGCACTATGGCTTTTTTTTTCCCAGTGTCTGAAACTTGAAGTGAAGAATCATGTCTCAGTCAGGTGAAAAAGTAAAGGTAAAGAGATGGCTGCATAGCCAAAATTTTGTCTAGAATCCGTTCAACTTCTGAAAACATTTGTAGTTTTACTGAAGTGCTAAAATTGTGAATAAATGGTACTTTATTGCTTCAGATGTGTTTCTTAAAAGGAACTGCTTAGTAGAAACAGAGATTGTGATTCTAGTGATAGGCTTTGTGGTATTCACCAGCCATTCAGTCTCTGCTTACAAAGTTAAAATGGTACCTTCACCTGAGCAAATTTCATATGACAAACCTTAATTTCTAAGCTTTTTGCTCACATATATAGGCTTAAAAAGGATTTTAGCAAATAAATAATTACCTTTTAAGTGATTTCCCATGTATCCCCCCACACCACTGGAAGTGTATGGCATTGTAAAAAGCCTGTTCTCATCATAAACTCATCTGTGAAGAAAACATCAGGTTCCAGGTAGCCCATAGGTCCCTAAATCAGATGGTGGCTGCAGTTCTTATTTAGGCTCCCATTAGGTTTGCAGTCAGTGGGTAACAGATGGTGGAGCAGACTGCCCTGTTTATAGCCCAAAACTCTTTGATAAGTTTTTCAGGCATGTTTCTTTTTCCTGCTTTTGTGTTAGAAGTCAAAGATTGTGAAGATAGGTGAACAACTTAACAAGCAAAAGATACAGTCACACAGAGATGTATCTCAGTAATCCCCCATTAGTACAATGTTCTTTTTTTTTTACCTGTAAGCATATGCATTATTTTTATAGAAGATAGTGGCAGCAGACACCAGAATTTTTTTTTTTAATTTTAGCTGTATTTATTTAAGATTAATAGTAGCGAATTCTTGCAAGCTTGCAGATTTTTATTTTTATTTTATCCAAGGGGAGAGTTTTGTTTGTGTAGCCCAAGGCACTTATCTGATTTCTATTTATATCAGCCCACTTGGTAAATGAGCCTTTTCAAGGTCTGCCTTGCTATTGCAGCAAAAATGGTTGCATTCTCTATTCTTCCTTGTGCTTTATATACCCCTGCACTCTATTGTGTAGAATCAAGTAAACTCTTTTTCAGCTTTTTATGGGGAAAGGGACCTCATTGATATCCAACCTCTGTTTTCTTGTCAGTTTTCCGACTCTGCAGGCTATGTGGGGTTTGCTAATCTGCCCAACCAAGTTCACAGGAAATCTGTGAAGAAGGGCTTTGAATTCACACTCATGGTGGTTGGTAAGTGACTTCTTCAAGTATTTTTGACTCTTATACAACAACAACAACAACAGCAACAAAATTTCTGTCACATAGATGTATACATCTTCCTACTTAGCAACTGACTGTTACACAGAAGAAAAAGCTTTGAACCTCTATAGACTTTCTAATTAAATCTGTTACTATTTTGTCATGTTTAGTAGGAGGGAGTATTTATAGTGATTAAAGATGATGCCTTGGAGCCCACAGGACATTTTTGTATTCCTGATTCATTGTCAGATGATAGGGGTGGTTGTTTAATCTTTCTTTGACTCTTGTTTCCCCACTGAAGGCATGAATGCACAGGGTGAGTATCTTGCTGTTGAAATGGTGATGCTGCTGTTTTGTTTTCTGCTGTTCTTACTGACTCACTCTGGTGCCAGAGATAAACCTGTAATTTGCCTGTTCTGTCAATGAGCACCTCTGAGTCTCTTTGATGGAGAGTCTTTTAGGCACAAAGCTCTTCCAAGTGACATATTGAATTATGTTTACATTAAATCAATTTAATGTGCAAAGGGAGTCCATCCTTTTGTAGCAGTTAGTGAAAAATGAAAATGTGCTCTGTAGTACCACTTGTGGTTACATGGTGACAGTATTCAGCAGTGTTTGTGAGATAAACAGGTAATTTGTGATAATTGTAGAGTTATTGTGTCATATAGTTTGTGATGAGAAATACAGATAACTTTGTCATCTCTAAGATCAGGTTAGTAGCATCTAAAATAATATGGCCAGTTGGTCTAAATGCTGACTCCTTGGATTTCTTGGGTTAGGAAACAAGTGTTTTTTTTGAAACTCAGATTTAGTAGTTAAATTTCCACGTTTAACTTCATTTCTTAGATGTAGGACAGAATTTTTATCATTTGAAGTGACAGAATTATGAACCTTCTCAGGTGAATTTTGCACAATTTGCTTTATGATTTTCAGTTTCATAGAACATACATGGGTGTACCTGTAAGGGTGCAAAACTTGACTTATTTTGGGATTGCTTTAGCCATTCTTCTTCCCAGCAGTGCTCCAGATTCAGTTTCTAGCTTATGAAAACTTTCAAGCTCTCAGAAATTCTCAGCAGGAGAGTTACAGCTTCTGATTTTGTAAGTTTAAATGACAAAAGCTATAATTTCCCTAAAGTAACTGAACTATCTCTAAATCTATAGTCCAAGAGCTGTATGACCTTTCAGCTTTTATTGTGACATCTGTTATAATAAACTTACAATTTTCATGTAACATTTATGAAAACATTGGAGGCTTGTTTTTCCGGTGTTCTCAAAGTGCTTAGCTGAACCTTTGATGTTTTAATATCAAAAGTTAGGGTGGATCCTGATGAACAAATTATTTTTCCTCCATTATGTGAGCTTGGAGAAAGACAAGGTGCTTTAAAAATCTTAAAGTAAAAGGTGTATATGCTTAATAATCTGAATTATTTTGTTTGTAGGTGAGTCTGGCTTAGGAAAATCCACTTTAATTAACAGTCTGTTCCTGACTGATCTTTATCCAGAACGTTATATTCCTGGAGCTGCAGGTAAATGTGATTTTGCAGTTCCTCAAGCACACTCCACCCTATAAAATTTCATCTTCTTTCAGTTAATATTTCTTCATTCTTCACCCATTACACTCCTTTGTCATGCTGTATTTCAATTTTCTAAATTATGCTTTGTTGAGCTGTCATTTTCTTATTTAGACTTCCTTTCAAAGACTCAACTTTCATTTCTTTATCAGTGGTCATTAAAACACCACCTCCCAAACCTTTTAGGTATCAATATACCTAAATGGGATTTTGCTCTAATCCCTGTTTCTTCTTTTTGTCTGTAGTGCCTTTAACCCTGGTTAGAGGTGTAAATAACCTTTTGACAAAGCATCTGTGTTTTTGAGTATTATGATTTTATTTTTGCATATTGCCATAAGTAAACCCACGTTTTAGTTCATTGCTTCTTGTTTACCTACAGAAACGTAGTGTTAAATTTTGCCCACTATTTTTTGTGTTTTGATGAAATACTTTGTCATGCAGGTTACAACACACTCCAGCTTGCAGTTCCTTCTCTAATGCTCTCTCCTGAGGCGGTCTCTGCAGCAATTGATAGGCAAATAACAATGCAAATGTTCCTTTATTTTAGAGAAAATAGAGAGAACAGTTCAAATCGAAGCTTCTACAGTAGAGATAGAGGAGCGAGGGGTGAAGCTGCGTTTAACTGTAGTTGACACACCAGGATATGGAGATGCCATTAACAGCCAGGACTGGTATGTGTGGAAATACTGCTTTGTTAATCAAGTGTGTCTCTTACACAAACACTGCTCTAGTGTGTCTGGTGCTTTCTACAACTTTTAGTTTCAATTTTCTAACCACTTTTGATGTTTTAAAGAGTTTTGTAGGCTGTGTCTGTGATTCTGCCTCAAAATTAACAGCCTCTCCTTCAAAAAGTTTCTCTGAGCACTGCAGTCAGCTTTTTGTCTCTGTGGCCATTCCAATAGGACAAAATTCTGGTCGGGGGAAACTTTTTGTCTTTTACTTTCTGTGTCTCTGGCCCATGCTTTTTCTGTGTTTTTAAGACAGTTCTTTTCATTTCCTGTCTTCTGTATTTACTACCAGCAGTTTGGGTAGAACTGTGTTCTTTTTATGATGAAGTTACCACTTGGCTCTCTCTGGCCTAAATATCACTGACAACCTTTATTGGATGAAGTAATTGTCAACAAATACACTGGAAAATATATGGAATTGCTTTAGCATAATGATTGTGAAGAAAGAAATTTATAAAGCAGCTAGAAAGGAGCAGGGCAATTTATAAGAATTAGTAAGTTCATAAATATAATTTCCAAATAATCACATTCAGGCACTTCTCTTTAACTGTGGAAAGCTGATGACGTTTTCAAATAAAGATGAGGTGTCCTTACTGGGATGCTTCTAGTTGCAGTGGAGTAAAACTTTGAATTATTATGTTGCTGTCTTTTAAGAAGTGCTAACAATATTTATTTTACTTTGTTGTTAATTTTTTGACACTTTATTTGTGATGGTGGTGGTAATCCCAAGGCAAACAAGTGTCACTGTGCAGAGAAATGGAGCATAAAGCTAATGCAGGTTGATTTGAGTCCTTCACTATAGGTTAAAGAGCAGGAAAGAGACAAATAGCAGATAAAATAAAGATATATAATGCTAATAGGATACTTTGCAATCTTTCATTGTCAGAATGATGTATTTGCAGTGTTCTTATTATCAGACATGGTTTTTCTCTTCTTTCTGTGGTGTAGGTGTAGGAACACAGCAAAAGTGAAGGCAGTGAAGTTTTGTAAGGTACTAAATGAAAGTCTGAAAGTGAAGCTCTAGTGAGATTTTTGTTTTCCTCCCACTTTTCCTACTTTAGTTGGTTGAAAAAAATTGAACTTTTGGAATACACAAAGGCATCTTTCTGGGCTGCATCATGGTCTTGCTTATTTTGTGCACTGTTGACTAGAGCTTCCTTCCGCTGGAGCTGAGAGCTCTGCAGCCTGTGCATTGTGTTATAGAGAGCTCTTCCTGTTGATTGTGTTCTAATGCCCTTTGTTTATTCTGCTCAGATGTTTCTTAGAGACCTACGTGTTCAGATTTTCCCCTTTCTTTTGGAGCTTTTCTGACTGGAATCATTCCGTGGTGATTCAGACCTGAGCAGAACAATTTAAACGTAATTTTCTGTGACAAATCTGAGACATCAAATAACCTACAGGAACAAATAGTACTTACATCATACAAAACAAAAAGATGCAGTTAATGGTATCTCTTTAGTCTACTTATGTCACATGAAAAGCCTTTCAGCCATGGCAAGTGTCATTTTGACAAAGTCTGTTAATCCTTACAGGATGTCTCAGGGACTTGGATGGACAGACTCTTTGTTTTGAACTGTAGTGAAGACTAACCCAATGCAACCACCTTCCTTCCTTGGTAGTTCAGAGGAAGGAGCAAGTTCATGTTCTTGAACTTGTCTTTGTGTTCAGGAGCATTTACTGCAGTCATGGTTCTCTGGTAGATAGTGCTGTTTCTGATCCAAGTTTTATAAAGCTCCTTTTTTGGGGGGAAGGCTGCAATTTGTGCAGACTGCTTGTTTTTCAGGGTGACAAATTTTACTAAGGCTGTTTTTGAACACAGGTAAATCAAACTGGCATGGTGTCTCTAGGAGGTTGCAATTGCCTGGAGTGTTCCAAATGTCTTTGTCCTGAGTGGGTTCTCTAATGACTTTTAGTCTCTGTGCATTGATGAAAGGGTCAAATTTCAGTGTTTGACTTTCATGGTTGGGAGCTGAGATAAGTGTTTATATAGTTTGTGTCACAGAAGTAGGACTGATAAGACCTTTGTGGTACTAGGAGTGTGTCCAGATGATCTGCTGGATTGGGAAGTGATTTGTTATAGATTTAGTAGAACACATTTTCTGAAGTAGAGCAATTCTTGTTTTCTGGATGCTCTTGTACTTAAAACAGTACGTAAGGAAAGGTGGAGGTGAACCACCATTAGCCATAGTGATTTTTTATTTAGATTTTGTGTGAAGCTTTAGTGCTGGCTGGAGTTCTGTATTCTAGAATCAGACCCACACCTAGGATTGTTTATGACATCAGTTTAGGGATATGTTTGGAGAAATTCATTATGGTGGGAGGTTTGATGCATTCAGCATCTTTCCATGCATAAGTACATTGGGATCATGAGAGAAGCATGTTCTTACAATAACATCTTTCATGAGAAGAGAGAAGATCTAACAGAGCAGGAAAAAATCACTTGATCCTCAGATTTGGTTTGATATCTGGCCTCAAAAAGATGATTGACAAAAACAGACTACAGGTGAACTTGTTAGATACTACTGATCTTACGCTTTATTTCTTCTCACTTGCGGTGTCACAGGTCATTCTTTGGTAGCTGCTCTCTGCTCTTTGGCTGCTGCTAATTTTTTTTTTTTTTTTTAATGAGTAGGGTTATATTTTGTGGGTTTTGGCAGCTTGATGATATTTTCCCCCAGTGGGTTTAAACGCAGTGTTTGCGTTGTTGCTGTTACAATACAGGATGTGCTATCTGCTCAGTAATGACAGCACTGGGGTACAAGCCAGGTGTTTCCCGGAAGTCAGGAGGTACAGGACACTAACACCGTATTTATGGGGAAAATGAGAGCTGTTAGAGCTAGAAAACTGCACGTAAACTGATTACATTGCCAGAGAAATGGGTGATAGATCTCTCCCATTGTTAGTGTTGGGTTTCTGTCATAATATTTGTATGTTTTCAGTCTTGTTACCTTTTACCAGCTCAGAGAAGTATTGAAGATCAACAGGAACCAAAACTATATTGATTTGTTTCAGCACATTTAAGTTTTGAGATGCTGGTTCCTAGTGAGTACCACTAAGGTCAAAACCCAGTAAATTCCATCTTTTTATTCGTTGTCTTCTGTAGTATGACTTAGATCAGCTGAATCTTGCAATGATGTCAATGTGTGTATATATAGTCTACTGTGGATTTATTCCTTCTCAATCCAAAATCTTACTTAGCTTTTGACAATCAAATTCCCTCCAGGGTCTCTCCCATCATTCTTGTTACATTCTTTTATTATCTCCTTTGCAGCCATGCAGCCCTAGGTAAAACATTGCTACCTGTCGCAATATTTACCAGTATTTTGTGTTCATTTTCCAAATTATTAATTTTCTGTTATCTGCTCTGTTTCCTCCTTAAATATGTCTCATCAAATCTGTGCTTTCTCAGCATCAGAAATATGGATGTTCCTATTTCTCAAGCTTTCTGCTTAGTTTTCTCTCAAGTAGTTTAAGACATGTTCATGGTACACAATCATCTGCCTAATCTTATTTACGTCAGCTGTTCATTTCCCTTCCCCTGCAGGACCTAATATGAAGTGTCCTTTTATATTAATGGTGTTTGCAGGTGTCTGCATGATCTGGAATAGCTTAAAATTATCTTCTTAGTTATGTGTCGTGTTTTCTCTCTGTAGTCACAGCTCTCTGTATCTGATGGATCTTTGTGATCAGATTTTCTTCTCATATATTTCTTTGTAGGGAGTATTTTAAATTGCCTTGAACTAAGTAGGAATTATTTTTCTTTGCCAACAGAAAAGAATTCTGTAAGGTAACAAAAATAGCTTAATAAATCATGTGATGCTTGAGTGCATGACTTGCAAATGTATTTGTACTCAATTCAAACAGACTAGAATACCAAAATTTTCATAGGTAACTATAGAAACCTGGCTCTGGGGTCAGGGTTGTAAATCAAGAGGATATCCGGAATATGTCATTTGTTGACTGGTTTAAAAACAAATCTTCAGCCCCTACCCCCAGAAAAAAAAGGCAGAAAAATCCTCATTCTTCTGTTCCTGTGTTGTCTCAGCAGTGAGTGGTTTTTTCTGAGCTTGCACTTGAACTTTTTATCCAGTGAACAAAGTAATACTTGAAATTTGCTCTAGGCATAAATTGACACTTAGTGGTTGTTATGAAAACACCCTTTTTGCATTATCAAAATATTTTTCCTCAGTACTAGATAAAATGCTAGGAAGTTGAATTTTTTGTAACAGTAATGTTTTCAATAAAAATGTGTTTCTCTTTCTGCTCTTATCTTTTCGTGATTCTTTCCATATTATTTAAAGCTGATGTAAGATGTCTCTCTTTTCCCCCCCCTCCCATACCACAGCTTCAAAACAATCATCCACTACATTGACAACCAGTTTGAGAGATACCTCCATGATGAGAGTGGTCTGAACAGGCGCCACATCATCGACAACAGAGTCCACTGCTGCTTCTACTTCATCTCTCCTTTTGGCCATGGGTAAGGAAAAGCTTTTGTATTTTAGGCTGTTGCACCTTCATAACAGTTCTTAAGTCTGTTCATTGCTTGAACTGGTAACTTAGCAGTAATGTTAATTGAGTTACCAACCTGTCAGTTAGCCAGTGCAATTAAAACAGCCTTTAGGGATTAATACTGCCCTTTTCTTTGTTCCCTTTTGCATTTAATATTGTTTCAAGGCAGTCAGTACTGCATTGTTTATCACCAAAAAACATAAATGCTTTTAATATCTACTTCATTATATAGTGACAATTTTAATTGCAACCGAAACTTTACACAACTGAGTTGATAAGCAAGGGCATTAAGCTTAATGATTTAATTTATTATGAAAATACTGTTTATGTGGACACTTGAAATAAATATTTTTTAATACAGTTGATCTGTTAAAAAACAAACAACACAAGACCCCCTGCCTGTTTTAAATCTTCTTTTTTCCTGCTTGTTGGCAGACTGAAGCCATTAGATGTAGAGTTCATGAAGGCTCTTCATGGAAAAGTCAACATTGTCCCTGTGATTGCCAAGGCTGACACCCTGACGCTGAAGGAGAGGGAGAGGCTGAAGAGAAGAGTAGGTCTAACACTTGATCATGAGAACAGAGCAACCCATACAATATCAAAGTCAAATATAAAGTAATTTCAACCTGAAGAGGGGTGAATGATATTGGCCAAAGACCTAATCTACGGGAAGTGTGAGGTGGGAAATCTTCACTGGGGTCTGATGTGCTGTGCCAGTTACAGTTGCTAAGATGTGGTTGTTCTTGGCTTCTTGTGTCTTAGCAAGCAGTGCAGCCAGTAGGGCAGCTTTTGAGCACCAGGGTTTGTAACAAGGGTTCAGCCAATCCTGAAAGGAGAAGTGGAGATGTTTCAGACTGGCTCTCAGAGAGCAGTGGCCTGAGTGCCCCTTAGTGCTGGCAGTGCCTTAGGTGTGTTCTGAGGGCATATCTTCAGGTTCATCCAAAAGGTACTTGGCTTGTGCACTCTGCTGCATGGTTTGTAGCAAAATGTAAAGTCTAACGGGTTTGAACCCTACAAACCCTACAAATTTTTTCAAAGTTAATGACTTAACCCTTGAGTAGTGTAGAGATAATTAGTACTTCTTAATTGAGCCTGTATTTTACACCAGAGTAAACCTTTTCATGGTAAGATACCTTTTATATTACATTTTCATGCAGGGCATAACAGCTGTTTTAATTGTGACCCTGTGGAGGTCTTTAGAGTGGTTATTGGATCTTTATTTCAAGGATGTGTGTGTTGGGAGTATTTTTCTATTTTCTTGAAGAGGGACTACAGTTTTATTTAAGTAGGAAAATAGTATAGATAAAATCATGCTTGCAAAGCAGCACATAAACTGAACTCCACGTAAATTCAGAGGATTTGTTTGGGCTTCTTTGAGTTAACTGGTGGCAGGTGTGGCCGTGGTTTATGTGGGGCCATAAAGAACTACCTCTTGACAAGGTGAGCTACTGCTGGCGTTGCTGTGAGTTGTATAAAGCTCAGTGATGTAAGAAAACTAACCCAAGAGATGGAAAGATTCCTTTGTAGCTGAGTAAGTAAAAAGTGAGGACAGTCATGACTGTTAAACCTTGTCTGCAATGCAGGCAAACATCCACTGAAGAGGGGAGGAGATACTTGTACAGAAATGAGCAGCTTTGTGGTGACCCAGGTGAAAGGGGAAGGAAATAAAAAAAAAGTCCATGCATTGAGACAAGAAGGACCTTTAGATCTTGCTGGGAGAAATTCTGTCCAGGCTCTTAAACTTTAATTTTGTTCCTCCACAGATACTATAAAGTAATGTCAGGTGCACTGCATTCAAATTGAAAGAACTCATAGGGAAATAATAAAGCAAAAATGTGGCTGATGGTGCAGGTTTTATTACTTTTCCTTTTCTGTTGCTGTACTGACTTGGTGAAAGATTTTTATCTCACATTGTTTGTGGAACTGCTACTTTTTATAAAACCCCTGTATTTGCACTTTCAGCAGTGTACTTCAGGCTCTGTGTTCATAGTTGCTTACTTTTTGGTTCAGCATTTGGGAGGAGAATGATGTTGAAAGATTTGAAGGAGGCATTTAAGTGGTAGATGAATTATTTTAAAATATAATTCACTGGGAATTTAACTAACTAATCTTTAAAACAGTCTGGACTTAGACATATGGACACTACATTTATGCACTGGCTAAATACAACAAAATAAAGGGCATCAGTAGTCTGAGAGAGTGGTTAGAAAGCAGGTAAACAAGTTTTCTTTATTTTTATACTCCTGGCAAAGGTCACTCTGCAAATTGAGTTTATATTAAGTCAAATGTATAATGTGCTTCCAAAGCTTTGAAAATCAAAGCTACTGTATATTGTTCTAACTCAAAGCATCTTGGCCAACAGAGTCTCTAATCAAGAGTAGGAATCAAAGTCCTGCTTTGCTGACGCAGCTTGAAGTCTTACTTTTTTTAGATGTTTCTGCCATTTGGCCGTCAATCTGAAGTAAAATGTTTTTGTTTGCCGCTGTGGACTAAGCAGCAAGATTAGCTTGTGGTGCTTGCAAAGGAAACCCAGCTTGGAGTAATTCCTGTTTGGGCTTTCTGGAATTCAAAGTTATTTTTTAAAACTCTTGAGTGGGAAGAAATGCACGACAGTTTCACAAGCTGTGCCATGCAAGGCTGCTAAGGAAACATGCTCAAAAGAATGACTTCATGAGAGGGGAACTAATATTTTGACTTTTTTTAATTTCCCATGGAAAGGCTAATCTTTAGGAACACAGAATCCTCTGTGGCCAATAAAATTCAGATTTGAAGAAGCAAAACGCTGTTTCATTGTTAGGAGCATAAAATACAGTTTGTTTTTATTGCAATTCTTTTTCCTTTCAGGAAAGCACTAGGTTTAACAGCTGTAATATATTATTCTAGCACCCCTTGCTGTTGGCTTTCCCGTTATTGTTCCAGTTGCATTTTATCTTGAAGATCTCAGCTAGGTTAAATGTGCTTTCTTGTTTTATGCAACTGCTTAAAGGCATCGCACTGCAGCGCTGCCCCACCCAGCCCAGCTGTGCAATCTTTTATTGCCATTTGGTGACAGTTCAGGTCTCTTCCATTTTGCAAAACAGTAACAACATCCATTGATCTAAATGTCATTGTGTGAGTGTCTTAATTGCTTCTTGGCAACACTTATTCCCAGATTTCTTTTCTCTCTATAAAATAGTGTAGGTGGGGGCTCGTAGTGCTTGTTCAGCGCGTGTGTGAGTGCGGGGGATGTTTATATACCTGGCAGGAAAACATTGTCAGGGAACAGCTGTGGCTCATGCTTGGTCTTTCCTCTGCTAATGGTCTGGAGAATTGTTTTCTTTTAAGCACCTGTTTAATAACCAAGTTCTGGTTGGACATTCTTTTCTGCTGTAGCTGTTGGTTGCCATCATGACAGAGGACGGAGGAAGCCAACAATGCTCAGAGAAGGCTCATTAAGACCTCTCTGTTTGAAGTCTGCTTGTTTTCATGCTACCAAGTTAATCTCCAGTTATATACACAGTATATACACAAGTCCTTGCATAGGCTCTTCTGAATATATTTACCATTGCTTAGAAAATCTCCCTTTATTTGCCCAAACTTTGTCTTTGCTGAGAGCTCATTCAGCAGTGCAGCTGCTTGTTTCAGGTGCTGTTTGTGGGGTTACAGTTGCTGCTCTAGGAAGTGTGCACAGTTCCCCTTTACTGCTGAAACATGCGAGATCCCTTTGGAGAGAGTCATTGTGAAATCTCAGAATTCTTTGTGCTCTCTTTATCGACCACACTCCTTTTCTGAAAATAACTCGTCATTGCATTTGATGCAGTGACAAGAGCTGACTTAAGTATAATCAGCAGTGTGGCAGCAGAAACATTCTCTCTGATTTTGAAAAAAGGATTGACTTGTGCCACCTTCTGAAACTGCCAAAGGCCTGGAGTTATGCTGGCTGCTCACCCCTGCAGTGATTTCATTAGGAAAAGAATGTGCCCAGGAATACAGATACTGTATTTTTTACGTTAGTCTCAGACATTAATGACAAAGAAAACTGTTTAAGAACAGGGTCTTTTCCTTAGTGGATTTTTAATGACTTTCTCCAGTTTAAGTGGATAATAAGCTTTTACCTTTTTTGATTCAGAGGCAATAGGCACTGTCTTCTGAATTCTTGAACATAGAAAATGCACAAAAAATGTACTTTGACATGGGGTGAATGCTTTTGATTTCTGTAACTAACCTCACTTTGCTTCTGTAGTTGCCTTATAAATCTTCTGGCATTTTTAATGCTTTACTTGTTATGTTTTCTAAAAATACATTTATCTTTTGTGCCTTTTAAAAATTCTTCAAGCCTGTGTTGTTTTGCAATTTGGAGATTGACTCAGGTGACTGTTCATGACAGACTAGTAAATCAATTTTATATATTTTTAACTGAATATGTCTTCAATGAAATAAGAGTACTATTCTTCCTTTTTTTGCAAACTTTCAGGTTCTGGATGAGATTTCTGAGCATGGCATTAGGATTTATCAGCTCCCTGATGCAGATTCTGATGAAGATGAGGAGTTTAAAGAACAAACCAGAGTTTTAAAGGCAAGTTTTACTCTTAGTTTATAATTTTGTGCCGTGGTTCTTCAATCTAAAGTATGACTAAAGGAACTTTAGTCCTTTTACAATGTGATGAAAATTTCAGCTTCCTTTGTGTGTTGACTCTGAGATGTAATCCTTTTTATTCCAGTCTCTGCTTCATCAGAATTCCAAGTGCAGTGTGTCATGACTTTCTCTTCTTTTCTCTTTTAAGTGCAAGCCTCTGTTCACCATGAACTATTATTTGCAGTCTGTGTTCTGACTCAAACGTTTTAACATGTGAGCAGGGAGAGAGATTGTGTGTGTTACAGTTGCTGTACTAATTAACAACTTGCCTCTTGTTAAAGCAGATAATCAAGGTTTTACTGAAGTAATTTCCTCTTTGTGCTTGCAAAGGTGTTTGAAGAATGTGTCTGAAATTCTCTTTCTAGCTACTTCACTCTGCATCTGAAGTATGTTTCTGTTGGCAGTTCTCCATGCATGATGCTATGTCAGATGACACGTTATGCCCAAACTGTACTTGAACAACAGTCAAGTGTTCCTAAAGCAAAGCGTCATTTCCTTCTGGGCCTCTGTTAAAACAAACTGATCCTAACAAAGCTACAGGTGCTTATAAGGAGAGGTTGCCTTGTCTAGAATGGGATTTGTTGGTTTTCTGATGTGAAAGGATTTTAGTAGAGAGTGTTTGTCAACATTTCTTCTCTCCCTCTCCTGCCTGTCACTTGAATCTTTGTGCTTTCTTTAAAAGAAAGACAAACCAAAATCCAAACAATAACTTGTTTTTCCTCTGTCTCACTAGGCTAGCATTCCCTTCGCTGTTATTGGATCAAATCAACTTATTGAGGTGAAGGGGAAAAAAATCAGAGGCCGCCTGTATCCCTGGGGAGTTGTTGAAGTTGAAAATCCAGAGCACAATGATTTCCTCAAGCTGCGCACAATGCTGGTGTGAGTAATGGTAAAGTGATCCCATCTCCTGTGGTGACGTAACTCCACAATGACTAAAGTCCTCTAGCAACGATAGTTCCTTCATTTAAAACTTGCCCTGATGGCAGTGCAGTGACTTTTCAGTCCCCTGCAGCTTGTTTTCCTGCTGTATCCTCTGATTTCAGAAAATACTTTCTATAGTTTATGTTGCCAGATATGTGATGGTTTTATGCCTTATGTGAACTGATCTGATGGCTGTACATACCAACTGAAGTTTTGTTGTATTGTAATTGGTGAGGCAGAGAGGCAAATAAAATTATTCTGAAAGCAAAGTGCAATTTTCTTGGCAGTAAGGGAAATGCTTTGTTAAATATGACACCCCACCCCGGTATGATTTTAGCTGATATGGATATTCTGCCTGCGCAAATGGTTTTTAGTGAATTTTTTAAAAAACTATGTTTTGCTATTGTTGGAAATGAATTCCGTGTGTCATTCCAAGTTCAGTTTGCACTGGGCAGGGATTGCCCTCTGCTGGGCATTGGAAGCAAGTGGGTTTTCCTTTTTTGTTTTTTCTTTTTTGACAATTGAAAATTGTTAAGCAGTGTCAGCTGTTGTGTGAGCCAAACAGCTCCACCTAGTTCCCAGTTACATATTATATCTGACAGCACTTAAGAGTAATAAAATATTTTAGGAATTAAAATATCTTTCTGCATAACTGTCTTTGCAAGGTTCTCAACACTGCAAAAGCTGATATAAACAACTGGTCTAAATAATTACTGAGCAAGAGGAGGACAGCATATTTTGGGTATTTGAATAATATTGGTGGGGGCACTTAGGAATGAATTAAAGATGAATGAACTTGAAAGCAGAATTCTGGCTGGCTTGGTCTGTAAGGATTTACTTTTCTGCTAAACACATCCATTGGATAAAACAGAAACAGAAGATAAAAGGGTGTTTTGTTTGCTTTGCTGAGGATGGCAGGCTGTTCAATAGCCCTTTGCATGTTCTAGGACACACATGCAGGACCTGCAGGAGGTGACCCAAGACTTGCACTACGAGAACTTCCGCTCCGAGAGGCTAAAACGCACTGGCAAGTGAGTGTGTGCTGCCCAGGCTCTGCTCCTCATTGCCCACTGCCAGGGGACTTGCTCTTCCTCCTAATTAATTAAACAATTATTTCTGATGAGATTTCAATCTATGGGATTCTGAAATTTGTATGAAATGCTCTTCTTGAAGGGGAATAATATATAGCAAAGTGGTGTGCTAATAAACAGCTGTGTGTTCTGTATCCATCCCCTTTTCTCTGTGCTTTGAATTGGCATGTGCAGGAAGAAGTTGCCTGCAAGCAAAATAGGTTTTATGTAATGGTGTCTGCTTGGAGAAAATGAACACTAGTGGGCACATTTAAACAGGCCCCAGTCTATCTCCTTAGGGAGGTGTTGCTTCTCTTGCTCCTTCATATATAGCTAAAGAGAGAAGTTTAGTCCAAATAATCTTTTCTGATAAGTTCTGTGGTTTTATGGCATTTATTAGATCTTTTTTATTTCTTGGTAAGGTTGTCCTTGGCAACTTAATGCAAAAAATCCACACCTACCTTTGCTGCATCTTTTTGGATAGCAACTTAACTCTTGTCCACACTCGACGTGTTCTTTAAGTATTCAGCAATGCATTTTGATGTTAAAGAAGAAAGGAAATAGCCCACATAGCTTTTTAGTGGCTGATTTTTGTACTGTGGATAGATAGTGGAGGAAATATCTTCACTAAAGTAAATTGCAAAAAAACCCCATATAGCAGTGAAGAAATCATATTTTAAGAGAGTGAATAGCAGGAGTCTGTGAGGTAAAGATGGCCTTTTACAAAAGAGAAACATGATTTAAAAAATGTCCTAATTTCCCCTGTGTGGAAGCATGTAGACTTTGTTCATGTTATATTAATTGAAATATGAGTCTTGAATCTGTTCTTGGAGATTTTTAATTCTATATTTCATGCTATCAATGCATTCTTTTCTTCAATAGGCCTGTTGAAGAGGAAGTGGTAGACAAGGATAGAATCCTTCAGCAGAAAGAGGCTGAGGTAAGAGAGACTTTCTAAAACTTGCTCTTTAATATGACATGCTCTGTTCCCATTTCAGTTTTCTGCATCAGCTGCTGCCTGTGGCAGGTAGGATTGGAGTCGTGCACAATGGCAGATTAAGCTGGATATACAAATTGCCCTTACAGTGTTTTGTTTTAGTCACTTGCATTGGGGATGGTGGGTAGTGTGTGCACTCCTGCTTGTAGGCAGAATATTCATCACTTTGAGTGCTAATTTTCCATAAGGATATTTGCTGTTTTAGGTATTGAAATCAATTTGTTTGTCAGCTACGTATGCTGCCTGCTGTGGTGGGATAGACTGACAGTCTAATGTCATTTCAGATGTGCATGTACTTACTGCAAGCACATTACCAGTAAGTTTATTCCTATGTCTTGTGGCTGTGGAGTACAAATAGGCTCTGGAGTTTTAAAAATCCCATAATATAATTAATACATACGTTTTTTCATCTTTACCTTGACTTAAATCATAGTATTTTTATTGTACATGTCAATTTATGGATTTGGTGTTTTCAAACTCTGATTTCTCACTGTGGTTCTAAGTTATTGCTAGGCCTTTTAACTTAGTATTTTTATACTGAAGTTGTAAAGACTCAGAAATTTTTAGCCTGATATTTAAGTTCTAGCAGTACTCTGGCAGTGCTTATACTACTTACAGTGTGAAAGCTGAAGACTTGCTGCCAGTTTTAAGACAGAGGGCTTTTTTTCTCTTTATCCTTCTTTTACCCAATTCAGCCTGGATCCATCTACAAAACTGCAGGAAGGCATGATAGGAAAGACCATTGCACATGTGCAGTGATTTGGAATAAGAAATAAAAAACTACAGGGAGTTTTGTGTTTTGCTGAGGTGGAAGATTGACTCCCATACATGGAAATTTTTGAAATTTACTTTGGTCTGTGCATTTCCTTTTTCCCTTATAGCATCCATATTTAAAAATAGCTAACCCTGGCATGTTGATATAAATAGCAGAAAATTTTCCTGAGAGGAAATGCAGAAGCAGCTGATTATCACCATAATTAGTAGTTAATAATGAGAATTACTGGAGATTGAGTGAGCTGCATATTTATCACTATATAACTTCATTTCAGCAGCATAAGCACACTTGATGGCTGTGCATGTAAAAGAGTGGAACTTCTGCAAGTGTTCTGTACACAAATTAACTGCCTCCCATTTACTGGGGCATGTGTAAAGCAACAGGAGCCCATCAGCTGATAGCCAGCAGTACTGGATGCTTTGAAAATGTCAAGAGCATTTTTTGAAATTTTTTTTTTTCCTTAATGCTTCCAAGCAGACAAGTAGACTTAAAGAATTTAAGTTATAACTGTTTCTCCTGTTATTTAAACTAAGTAAATTGCACATGCCTAGTAGTTAAGTAGAATCTTGTGTATCCTTGTAGAACTATTTGTTTTAATATGCCTGAAAAAGGTCTCCTATAAATATTTTCCCTGGAAACTGTTGATATGACAGACACATTTTATTTATATGTATATATATGTCTATATATAAATTCTATTTATGCATTGGCACAGAATGGTCAAAATAGAACAGTATATAAATATGTAATGTGTCTTTTATATAACATGGCCGAAGGGATGATACTTTGAATTTCTCAGGGGACAGTCTTTGAAAGCTTCCTCTGGGGCTAATCATCTCTGAATAATTGCTGCTGAAGTTACGGGGGATTATGTTAGAACTTGAAAAAACAAATACATTTTTAACTTCTGCATTCTATTGTTCCAAAGAGATCAGGAGGCTTTGCTGAATCTTCTGTAGATAAGCTGGTATGAAGTCTGTTCATCTCCAAATCATCCCTAAGGTTCAGACTGGGAAAAATCTGTGGAGGAAAGAGGCACAGAGGAAATGGGCTTGCATTCCATGGCCTTCACAGAGAAAACAAATATCCATTTCCCCTCCTGTTCTGCATTCCCATCAGTAACGGTGCTTGATGTTCTATTTACAGTTTTGTGAGGTTTATATAACCTTGGAAGGAATGAATGCTTGAACTGGTGCCAGGATCATCTTTATCAAGGCATCACTTTTGCTAAATGGTCTTTTATTATGCCAAAGGATGTGGTCCCCAGTTCAGCCAATTTGGAATTGCTAATCTGTCATTTTGGATTTATTGCTTAGTCTGGTTGTGCTTTTACTCATTTGCAAGTGATGACCTGTTTTTTAGAGATGAAAAATGAAAATAGGCATAAAGATATTCTTGTTCCTTAGTGTAAATATGATGCAGAACAGATTATTTTGATGTAGTGTAAGTGGGCACAAACTTAAGTTTGTAGTTTTGTGCCATGTTTTTCCTAGCAAGAAAACATCTTGTTAATAAAAACCTTTTGAGGTTTTGAGAGGTAGTACTTCCAGAAAAATGTTAGGGCTGTGATTACATGAAAAGCAAGGAATAAACTCCCCAGGTTTCTGTGGTGAGCTTCCCTTTGGGCAAATCCCTCCACTCTTCTGATTTCAGTGGAGTTGGTCAGCAGTGGGCTGTGTGTGATAGAAAGAACACAATGTTGAAATTGTTTTCTCTCTGTCCTTCTGTGTTCTGACCATGTGTAACCCTTTTGCAGATGAGATAAAGAGCCCTGGGATAGTGTGGGAGTCAGGAGGGGGAACTGCAGTGGGGTCACCAGGCTGGGCCCTGTGGGGAGTGAGGATGTGAGTGATGTGTGCTGGTAACTGCCTGCTGCTGCTGGCCTTTGGGAAAGCATTGGCTTGAAAGATAAGGGGCAGACTTCCATGGGAAGAGACAGCATGACTGCTGATGAAGAGCTGCAGACCTGAGAGAAATAAGAACAGGGCTGAAGTTTAATTTGTTTTGTGTGCTGTTACTGACCAGTGTAGGAGGCAGAACGCTTCAGCCGCCTTAGCCGTGCAGTCTTAGTCCTGGAGAACTTCCTAAGAAGAAAACCAATTAGCAATGGGAATCCCAGGGGATTTGTAATGAAAAACCTTTTTTTTTTCTTTTTATGAGTAATTGCTTTTTTTTTTGGTCCTTTTGAGCTGTTTTTTGAAGGAACAATGCATGCTGCTCATGTACTGCAGTGGCTGTGGCCAGAGTGACTTCTGCTCTTTGTCAACACGCCCTGTGGAAGACATTTATCTCAATGGTAGCCCCATTTCCAATTTATCAGCAGTATTTTTCTTGTCTTCAGTTAACAAAATTATTTGTGTTCTTTGGTATTGGAAGTATTTTTAATCAAAAGAGCTCTTAGGGGGACATTCACTAGAAAATCCACTGTCTGCAGTTTTCCATCTTGCCCTATTCTTGCAGCCTCTTCACTTATGCCTTTCTTATGTAAAGGCATGGGCAGAAATAACCAGACTTGGTAGATGGAAACCATATCAGTGGGAAGTAAATACTGTTTGTTTCTTAATATTTCTCCTCCTGTGATACCTGCATGTTGGTGACTGAGAAGCTGTTCACATTGTTTAGAGAGGATGGTGTTTGTTGGTATTGTGATGAAATCCTGTAGGTGCAGCAGAGCTGGGTATCTGTGGTTTCTGTTAAGGGTGTGGAAGCCATTAATAACATGTATGGTTCACTTCTAACTCTGTAACCTTAGCTCTCATTTTAAATGTTTGTTTCCTTTCTGGTTTGCTGCAGTAGTTACATGATCGTTTGAACTAAATTGTAAACCTGACAGAAGTAAACTAAGGGGCATTTATACCAAGGTTACGTTTATTCTTTTGCCTTTTGTTATCTGACAATTCACAGGAATTATTTGTTTTAACAGATTTCCAAACATTGTTTCCTAACTTCCTTTTCACGATGTGCATTGGCCCTATGCTGTCATGTTGTAGCATCCGTTCTTTAGGGGATGAACACAAATATATCAATGCTGCTCTTGCAAGTGAGGGGATTTGCTGCTGAGCAAGATCAAAGTCATTTTCTTCCCTTCGTGCTTGCACTCCCCAGCAGCAAAGGGAACACAGATATTGATGTGGCATCAATTTCAGTCTTCGGTGTGATTGTTTTTACATTCTCATTTATTAAGGGCAGTGGTTTTTTCTGTCTATTCAGTAGGTCCAGTAAGGTGAGGATGAGCTGGTTTTGGTTTGTAGTGTAATGTGGAGGAAGGCTCTTGTGTCCTGTCATCTGCTCGAAGAGGAATTGTTGAAGAGACTGGCATGGTTACCACTTGAGCACAATACAGCTTGATTCTCTTTTTTAAATTTTACAGCCATGTGCCTAGTTTTTTCCACAGGCCTTGTGCCTGAAAGTGTTTTTTTACTGAATTATTCTAAATTTGCCATTACTTACCTAATGGAAAACACTGAGACTTCACCACAGGTCTCAAAAAACCACATGAGAATGGAAAAAAAAAAAAGCTCTTACAATCTTAACATTAGAGCAGTGTAGGTTTCCTGGGGCTTTTGTGCTACCTTATATTTGTGTCATATGCAGCATCTGATTTAATTTGTGCTATGGGCATATTTTTACCAGTTAAAGTTAAGAAAATGCAATTCTCAGTGCTGTATTTAAGTCTTAAAAGATGATGTTGGCTATTAGCAGAATTCTGCATTTGAGCAATCACCATAATACATGTGCAGCAGCATCTCCCCCTGTGATTACTGAATGGTTTCTATTTTGGGAATGTTTCATGGCTCAGCTTGGAGTGCACTTGGGAAAGCTCAAGTAGGAGAGCTTCCAAAAAGCTGGTTTTATTCTGATGGTAAATCTGCAGAGAGGCAGTTCAAAAGACCAGGTGTCTTACATTTTTACAAGATCTTTGAAGCTTTTCTTTTTACTTGTGTCGTGAAATCAATGCAACACTCATTTCAGGAACTTTCTGCTTGTTTTTCCTCCTTCCTTCAACATTACGCCGCCTTCTTGATCAGAGGCTTTTTGTTTTAAGTATTTAGCAGAAAGATGTAGATGGGTTTGGAATAATCCTCAGAGACTTAGCTGGATCTCAGGCTGTTCCTGTGCGAATCTCCTTTTGTCAGAGGCCATCTCTGCAGCAGTCACAAGAACCTGAATTAGCCTCTCCTGAACCCTGTGCTGCTGCAGCAGGAGGATAAGTACATAAGTACAGCAGGTTTTAGGCTGTGCTGCAATCTTTTCTACTCTTTAGTTAATCTTCAGTTTCTTACTCTGTCCTAAATCTGTATCTGAGAGCAGGCAAGAAAAAGTGGTGTAGGCACCTGCAGTTAATTTTTCTTGCTCTGTGATGTTTCTTTCAGTTTGTTAGGGTTTCTTAAACAAAACAACAGCTCAACACCACATGCACGTGTTCAAGCATTTGTCTCAGGTTCTTTTGTATTGAACCTGGTGGAGTAATGAGTATCACAATAGTTAATGTGGCTGACTGGATGAAAATACAGTATAATTGTTTAGACATAGTGCTTTTTCAGTTAGTTTCCCTCCTGAAAATAAATGAAAGCAGTTCTCTACATAATTACAAAAAAAAAAAAAAAAAAAAGAGAGAGAACTTGCTGTACAAGCCTCAGATTTTTACATGATCTTTGGTTTGAGGTGGACTCATAGGTTATACAAAGTGCATGGAAATAGCAGCCTGTTTCCTTCCCACTTTGTGAAATGGGGCACTTGTAGTTCTGAGTGTGGAGCTTCCCCACCTGCATTTGGAAGGAAGTACCCAGTCATTTGTAAGGCAAATTAGACATATTTGCATACATACTTTGAAAATCCATATTAGTGTTCTTTCTTCTGTCTTAGGAACGTTTGTTCCAACTAATATTATATTTTTGGAAAAAACAACCAGCAACAAAGCATTATATATAAGTGGCCTTTTATGAGATGGAAACTGACTTTTAAGTGTTGTAAGAAAATGCGTTAAAAAAACAGTTATTCCAGGAAAAGTCATTGTTTAGATGGAAAAAATACTGTGCTTAATATGTTTAGTCTGGCTTTCCAAATGTTATAAACATCTTTCTGTGTTTCTTTTGAAATAGTTTTAAATCTTGTCTTTATGTTTGGCTGTTACTGCTGCTAAAAATTTGCAGAGTTCTCTGATAGTCACAGGATGAATATTCCTATGCTTTGAGCACCTGTATCAGAACAAAGCTGCTTCAGCTCACTCAGGTGGAGCTCTGTGCACACCTAAAGGACATGTTTTCCTTGTTCTGGGTTAAATGTTGATTCAAAGGTCTGCAAGCATAGCTGGCTTCAAAAGATTTGGACTCATTTTAAGTATTCTTACAAATCTTTTGTGAAAATTATGTGTACTGACCTGAAGAATACAAGATGGTGAAAACCAAAGCATTCAGTTATGTGAATTATTGAACACTTCTAGTTTGTGAAGAGGAAAATAGGATCTGTGCTCTGCCATGGAAGAGGAAGTTTTAAGGTTTCCTGGATTTTTGGGCTTCTCATGAAATTGTTGTAACCCCTTGGGTGTCTTTCTCTTGCAGCTGCGCCGCATGCAGGAGATGATTGCCCAGATGCAAGCCCAGATGAGGATGAAGCCTGGTGATGACTAAGGTGCTTAACCTCTGGATCCATCAGGTATTGTTTTCTGACTTGTTTTCACCTCTTACATAAGATTTTGACAATGATTCTTCTTAATTTTGCACTTTGGACTTGCATCTACAGTACTTAACAGGAAAAAATTGATGTTATGAGTAGACTAGAAAAGGTATATGCCAGTGATACCTTCCAGCTGTTTTTATGACCTGTAAATCCTTCTCTTCAGTGCCTAACTTTTGGATCATCAGGCTTTGCTTCTGTTAGTTAATTTGATATGTAAACAAAAGTTAGAGTGTTTTGGGGTATGTAGCCTGCTGGGTTTTTAACAGTTTTCTCAAAGAGACAACCAGAATTTTGGTCAGGAATACTGAATACAGACTCCCTTGATGATATGTGTGATGTATGAGGGGGGATCAGAGTGAGTGAAGAAAAAAATTTGTGTTGCACATACTTATTGTTTCTTCTAGGGGAATTTTTCTTTTACATGCAAGAACAAGAAGTGGAAGGATATGAGAGTCTTGTTGCTTAATACTTCAGTTTAATACTCTAGTTGTGATTGCTGGTCTTGTGGAATGTAAAGCTTGAATAAAATGGATTATATTATCCCTTATGACCTTGTGTCAGCTGCCAACAGTCCAGGCCTAAAATAAGGAGATTTTTTGTTGCCTTTATTTGAACCTTCAGTCTTCCTGTTTACATAAAAAGAAAAAAATAATTAAGAAATAAACTTATTCACTGGATTCTCACTTAAGCAGAAGTTGATGGTTTTACTGGTATGTGCACTGTTACCTTTGAGTGAAGTACTTTAGGAGCAATAAGAAATTCAGTCTCAGGTTTCTTACAATTTCAACTGTTGCAGATAGAGGAGTCTTCACATCTTGTCTTCCAACTTCCATACTAAGATATGTTTTCCCAGAGCTGGAAATCTAAACACTGAGGATAATTTTGTGGCTGACTACACAGTGTATGTGATAGCAGTGTCTGACAGAAGCTCTCATTCTCCAGACAGGAACTGGTCATTTTGCAGCCTGTTAAACATTGTTAAATATTATAGTCTGAATTGAGGATTCCAAGTTTTCACAGCGACTTTGTTGTCATGTGGCCAAATTCTGATCTCTTGTGGAAATTATTATTTTGATGCAGGAAAGCTTCTTTAGTGTAAATGATTGCTACTGTTTTTTGCTAAGGAGCTCTGTTCTTTGTAGGAGTTAAAAATCATGTTTAATCACATGACACCTTCAAACTGATCCTCAGTAGGAAAAAAACACAATAATCTACCCTTGTCCACAGTTGTTGGCAGAGCAGAGGATGGCAAGGGGTACAAATATATTCAGAGTTCTTTCTTCAGTTCCTAGATGCTGGCTTTGCTGTGAAATCAGTAACTGAGGGCTGATGGGATGTAGTATTCCCACTAATGGTTAGCCAGAAATGGCCCTAGATCCCCTGTGTTTCACAGCTTCTGGCAATACTGGATATGGTCTTTATAAAAAGGAACTGGAGCATGGTTTGTCCCAGGCTGAAGTTGCAGCCATGGCTACGTGAGTAAACAGAGTTCTGAGCATGCTCCTGGCTGTCCAAGGGAAATGTTCTTCTGTAGATACCTCACACGGCTAATCTGGAGTGCAGCTTGGGCCACTCTGTGTTAAGCAAGAGACTTTGCAGATTTAACTGAGTGTTCCCATGATCTTGTTGTGATTTGAACTAAATCTTGAGGTCAAGTTAATTGGGCTGGAATACTGAGCATGGATGATTTTGAGAAGGATTTGAGCGAGATCCTCATACATGGAGGTCCTGCTGTTACTTTGGGATTTGCCAAGCTATATTTCTGCAGCTGCTGTGGAAATCATTCTTGACAGATTGCTTTCAGGAAAGACTTTTGAACCTCTGATTTTGTTACGCTTGAGAGAGACAGAGAGAGTGAGAGATAGATTTTTAGTGTAGTTTGTTGGTGAGTATGCACAGTCAGAACTGCAGGTGCAGGCTTCCTAAGCCAGGGTGTTGCTGTTTGATCCTGGCAGCATCAGGGAATCCTCATCCACAGCTTAGCCTTAGGGAAGTTTCTCTCATGCAGCTTAGGAGGAGTGATGAGTTCAACCTCCACCATTCCCATCAGATTTATTTGCTGTATTTTACTGAACTCGCTATTTCTAGAGAAACTTGTAATTAACACAGTGGTTAACAGAACCAAACTGCCAACAAATTTAAATGTAGTTGGTACTAATCCTCTTGTTCTATCACAGTTTATCTTGAGCATCTCTCAGGTTCTAGTTTTACAAGAACTTTAAAGGATCAGCTGTGCTACTGAGAGCACAGTTTCTCCTCCCATTGCTCTTTTGCACCCTTACTTTGTGCTGAGAAAACATGTGACTTTATAAACCCAGAGCTTATGTAAAAATAAATTTTTTGCTCTTTTTATTTTGGATACATACCTTAATTTTGTGTTTTCTTCAAAAGTCCCTTAAAATATTTTCCCCTGCATAAAGCACAGATATAAAGATGTTTCCAGGTGCTTTGGGAAAAGAGGGGTGGGGTATGATATAAAGATCTTCATAGGTAAGTGCTGGAGAATAAACAGTAGGGTAATGAAATGGATTAATATCCAAATATGTGAAATACCCACTTCTGATTTCAGATGTATTTTGGGGTGGGGAGGAAATTGCTCAATGCTTTGGAGTTTTCTAGGAAGAGCATTGCATAATGATTAAAAAGGGCTAAACTCAAATTCTTGCCAAAAAGACTGACAAGTCTGTGTTACCAGAAAGTGCTACACAGATGGGATGACTGGAAGATCTGGTTTGCCTGATCCCTTTTGAATAGGGCCATCTTTAAAGGTTTCATGGAAAGAGCAAAGGGAGAATTCACTTCAAGCAGTTTCCTTTACTTTCAAGGCTGGAGTAAGAGAAGAATAAGGGGTGTGACAAAGGCAAAGATTAGACACAGGGAATGCATTCAAAGTTTCCAAGAGGGTGGACAGATTCCTTGCTGTGGAGAAGTAAATCCTGAAAGGGAATGAAGACAAATGCTGGTGGAGACTGGGTTAGAGGTAGGAAAGGAAGATGATTTTGGCACACTTGTCATTCCTGTTTCCAACTGCAGTTTCTGTCAAAAGCCTGTGGGAACAGATTGTGGTGATTAAGATCTTTTGAGCTGACAAAGCTGTGTTGACCTACACTTTTGTCTGTTTCCTCTAAACATTTAATAGCTTCTGTGTGCAACCAGTGCAGGTGGAGTAGGCAATGAGAGCACAGCTAGACACCAGCAGGTTCTTAGAATAAGCAGTAACAAATTTTTTACCCTGACTTTTGATACACTCACTTTACTACTCTTCCTCAGATTTTTTTTTTCCTAGTAAAACACAAGACACTGCTGTAAGGTGTAGGAGCTTTTTGGTTCTTGTATTTGACAGTTCACATGAAGGATTGAAAAGAAAGATGGAAGGGTGGAATAAGGCAGCAAAACCTAAAACAGGCTTAGTTTTATTTGGGTGCTCAAACATGAAATGTTTTTGAAATAAGCCTGCAGTAACTCCAATAGCACATTTACTAGTTGCTGAACTTGTCCATCTCAAATGACCAATTATTATGAAAAGCTGGACTAATTGTGTCAAGTAAAATGGCTATTAGTTGGTGTTTCTTTCCTTTCCTTCTCTGTTTCTCAAAGTGTAGCTCTTTGCAATCTGTTTTCCTCTTGTTATTCTTACAAATCTGGTTTGTCTGTCTTCACTCAGTTTCAAGATCATACTGGGACAAATCAGTAACAGAAGCCAGGCTGTGGAACGCTAATACAGCCATCTGGAAATGTAGTTCTAGTTAGGGAAATGTGTTCAGACAGAAAAGAAACCCAAGCATCTTGCACTTAAAATATCTGTAGGATGTTGAAAATTCTCTTAGTATAGCTTGTGATTTCCATAAGTATTTTAAAGCCTCCTGAGCACATTAACAGTGTTCTGATTCTTGATAAGAACAGTGCTAAAGACACCAAACAGCTCCTTTTTTCTACCAGTGAATTGACATCATTTAACAGAATAACACAAAGCACTGTCATAGCAACCAGCCTTCTAAAGCTGAATGCTGAATTGATCTGATGAGAAATATCATTTGAGGAAGTAGAGATGATGTTGTAGTTTTTTGGCAGCTGAAATTGGGAGCCTGGAGAATGTGAAGCTTGGCCAAATTTGTAGTATTTGGAACAACTGCCTGGCACTGCCAGTAGATGTTTCTCTGGCTGGAAACAAGACCAGGAGAGTTCTGTCAGGCTCCAGCTCTCCTCAGCTCTTCTGACTGTGGAGTTATTCAGCAAAACCTGCATTGATGGGCTGGCACAAGTTTTTTCACCCTTAGAAAACAGACTTCTGTTGGTATAGAATCATGAGGAACCTGAGAATGTGTCAGGGCCACTTTTTGCTGAAGAAACATAGGAACATTTCTGATAGTTTTGAAGCTTGGATCTTGGTATGTAGATATGACTCTGTGGTTATCAACTCTTTTAAGATATTTAACTGATGAGCATTGGAAATCAGTTCAAAGGCCAGCTCTGTAACTTACTGTGAGCTTCGCTGATGTTTGCTGTGGGGAAGTCAGGTCTTGCTACAGAGTAGCAAAGGAAAGGGAACAAGCTCGAAGCAGTGAAGTTAACAGAGGGTGACTGAAACAGCAGAAAACCAAATGTGTGGGGTGCGGTGACAAAATGAGTCAAATCTTACAGCAGGGCGCTGCTGTTATCCAGTACTCTTCTGCATTTTGGAAAGATGCCATTTCTCAAAGATCTTGCTGATGATGGGACATTTAATGGGCTGTAGTTATAAAATGAGTGCTATTTGAAGAAAAACAATTTAGGTGAGTGAGAAAATGCAGCTGCTTATAAAGCAGATTTCTCTCTTTGGGATTCAGAAGTGAAACATAGAGGTGTCAAGTTGCCCTGCACTGGAGTGGTGTTCTTAGAAGAACTGAGGGAGAGGCAAACTAATTTCCTTTACAAAGTTTTCAAAACCTTCACAAATACAGGATTCTGAGCTATGTGACCGCATGATGAGGGTGCAGGTGTATGCAGTTCTTGCTAGTTATGCTACTTCCTGAGAGAGTTGTATTTTAATGGCACACTGGAGAAACAGCCTCTTTGTTAAATGATGGTATGAACTCACATTGCAGATGGAGGCATTTGTTAACTCCGTGTGTTGGTGAAATGAGCATGGGGTACTATAAGGTTGGTCTAGTAAAGCTGGAGGTCAAACTTGTCAAGAATAGTATCAACCTAATTGTATCATAAAATCTTGCCTTACAAGGAGATGAGGAAGAAAGAGCAGTGAAATGAATCCACATTAAAACTGCACAAACATACTTTGCCCAAATGTGTTCTACGAGCTTATAAAATGTAGGTGTTGTGTAGCTAATGCTGCTCACATCAATGCACAGCTGTGCTCAGAACCCAAGCCTTCATGTTTATTGGAAATTCCAGTCTTTTTGTGAGCTTGAGACATGAGTTATAGTTTCTTCTTGAGGTATCCTCTGTAACAGATTGGTGTTGGGCAGGCAGTGGCAGACATCAAGTTTCTCTTTCAAACTCCAAGTAGCAGTGTAGCACAACAGGTTAAATTTGATTTTGGATATTGAATTTGCTTAGCAATTTATGGAGTCTAGCTTTAAAGCCTTATTGCTAGCTCACTTGTTTTAGTTGTTATTAGAAGTGATGGGCTCCTTAAAATGAAAAAGAACTGTGTGTTGAACAGAATTCCCACAGTGAGAATGCCAAAGAGGCAAAGTATGTTGCTCCTTATCCCCATTGTAGTCTGGATGAGTGTTACACTGTATTTTAAATATAAGTTGGCACAACAGTGTTTTCTGGGATAATGATGAGCATTTAGATTAAGCTATTTTTCTCTGTCAGGAATGAGTATTTTTGGGACTGGAGAATTTGAGGTGTTTCCCTGAGTTCCAAACCTGACAAAGCTCGTGAAGCAGGATCCAACTTTCAGGGAAAGTTGGGATTCTGCTTTCTTTGTAGCAGCCTTTTTGATTAGCAAGTAGCTGTAGAAATACCCAAAGCTGATAGTTATTTTTGAAATTACAGATCAGTATCCCTTTTTTTTTCAGCCACAGGAACACTGCTGTATGAATGCTTGAGAAAATATCTGCTCTCCAGCTTTACCTTAGCAGTGCTGGTGCATGATGTCAAACTTGCAGCCTTCTGCTAGCCCTGCTTAGCTGAGTGGTTTGTTTCCCTCAGCAATAATGGTTCATAGAGCAAGCCAAGGTCGATGTTGTGTGCAGGACTGTTGAGAGAAGCTGTTGTACATTTCTTGTGTTCTTGCAGGCTCAGGGGGTGTGGGTGCCTAAGAAACTATGTAGCTAAAAATAAGCTCTCATTTATAAGTTCTTATTAGACAGTTGTGATAAATATTTGGGACCAAACTGCTCAGCTGATCTAGTTGTAATGCAGGTCCCTGTGCTGCAGGAACTGAAATCCCTATTCCTTGGATTGTACTGCTTTGTTCGGGGGGGGCTCTGGCTGCCCCCGTACTCTGACAGTGCCAAGAGTTTGTCCTTTCTAATGCTCTGTTTCCCACTTTTGTTCCCAGCAGCACACAGTTCTCTAAGTGGATGGGTGCTCTCTTTTCTTTGCCTGAGTGGTAACGTTCAAATGCAAAAGCTGGAGATGCCACAGACCAAGACCTGCGTTAAAACAAACACAAAGTCTGAAGATCGTGTTGTAAAACTGCTTGTTTTATATAATCAATGTTATTCAACTTATAGTGTATCTTTTTTGATCATTTTGGTAACACTGTCTTCATACTTACCAATGTGGTTTTATTATCCTTCCTATATCTTTTTATTCAGAAACTGCCAAGAGTACACTGTTTGGACTAGTCATTGTGGTGGGTTTAAGGAATTAATCATTTATCTGCTAGATTGTTCTGAACGGTTTCGTGGTTAATACTAAGACTTTGTGGTCTGTTTACAGTAAATGTACCTGTGTTTGCACAGTATTATAACCTCCACCTGCCATTTTAGATTATTATGTATCGTATCAGTTTTCAGAACTTTCTCTGTGCTTTTGTTGCTTTTGAAGCTTCATCTCTGGTGATTTGCATTTGTGTGATGTATGAGAAAATGTAGGAAACGCCGATGATTCACCAGTGATTGGAAAAAGCTGACTTTTCTAAATCGCCGTGCCTTAACACACCATGAACACTCCACACACCAACAACTTGTGTGGATGCCTCTGGAGCTTTGGCTTCAGGTCTCAAATATTGATGGCAAAGATTTGTCACAGGCATTTCTATCTGTCAGCTGAGCAATGGCATGTACTGAATTTTTATATATACCACAGCACTACTTTTCATTGAAGTTTTGTAATAAATTGTATGAATGTGGAAAACGTTGGTTTTCTTTTTGGGGTGGTTTTTGTTGTTTTACTTTATTTGGTGTTTTCAAGCTAATGTATGAAATGGCATGCACAGTGCATGTTCAAAGGAATTGTGATGTTTACCCTGGGGTATAAAGGTGTTTTCTAAAATTTGTCTACCTGCAAACTGCTTTGATTTAATTTCAAAACAACTTTAGAAGTGTTTTACTTATAAGTTGGGTAGCAAAGCTTCACATCCACTTTTTTTTCCAAAGTTCATTAGGCACCTACTGATGTCGTTAGGTGGGCGAATATCTTGGAAAATCTGATCACACACCTCACTTTCTAAGTTCATGAATGTTGCTATTTTCTTTATGTCTTTGCAGAGTTATAGCTCTTTTCTGCATGCTTTTGTAGTCGTGTGTTTTATATATGCACAAGTGTAAATTGCTTTCCAATTATGGGATTGAGACGCTTTGTCTTCTGTACTAAATTGAGGTGTCTTTCATGTAGTGATTACCCCTAATTTTGCTGTCTAGCAATGAGTGTTTAATCAGGATAGGATTCACAAATGATTGGCATCACGAGGATGCATATTTAGCTTGCTTGGAGTTGAACTGCATAAAATGGACGTTGCATTGTTACTTCAATGGCTGCTATAACTAAGTTGAAAGAAGAAATGGAGTGGCAGATTTGCATTTACACAAATTTTCTACCGTTTTTGTGAAGATTTGAATTTATCCATGTCTGTCCAGAGGGCCAAGGTGAGAGATTTAATGGCAAACTTTTTCTCATCATTTGTTTGCTGTTATTTGCACCTTTCTTGTTGTTTTTCTTCCAGGATTTTGCATCATATTTTGCAACCTTCTTAATTGTGTGCTGTCTGTTTGTGCTTGTGAAAGTCAGGACAGCCACACCCCTCCTGAGAAACCCAGACTTCAGTTGGAGACCTTAGTTACGGGCTAGATTAGCTCTCTGAGCAAAGGTGGCATGAAAGCTTTGTCTTTCAAAGCCAGCTAGGACAATGGGGAAGCAGACTATCAAAAGCATCTAGCCTTTAATTTTATTGAAAGCAGAGGGTTTTTCTCTCTCTCTTTACAGCAAGGCACCTAAAGTCACTGTCTCAGTTCTTGTGTGGCAAGCTGCAGTTGGAAGATTTTTACTAGGGAATACTGAGTACTGATTGATAGGCTGTACTTTCTTTGGGTTTGTAGATTCCAGATGGAGCATTTTGGCTCAAAATTTGAGATCTATTTTAATAATTGTCCAATAAGGGCTTGTAGAGCTGCTGTTTCCATATGTGAGTACTTTCCTTTCAATGTAGTTTTATTTTTTATGCCTTCTACCACTTCTTTGATGTTGACTGATGTTAGTTTTCAGTTACATTTGAACTTGGTTTTGTTAAAATACTTAACAGCTTACTGGGGGAATATATGGCTGTTAAGCCAAGTCTTTGTACTGTGGAGCTCTCTGGATAGAGGACACTGGCTAGAGCCTGCTTTCTGACTTTGCATTTCAATTCCCATAGGTGTTGGCAGGGCCAGGGCCTTGGAAGACAAGTCCCTTTCTCTGAATTTCATCCTGGCCTTCTCCAGACTGATGTTTTCCAGCACTGGGACAAAGTGCCCACATGTAACTTTTTTAATGACTGTTCAGCAGGATCAAAGAGCATTTGACTGCAGTCCTTTCAGTCTTCATTAGTTTTAAAACACTGTGGTAGACTATAAAACAACTCATGAAAGGCTGATTGGCTCATTGGTGCCTTTAACTGTGGTGCAGACTCTCTAATGGTCTGTGGCTCTCTAGCATTTAAATACAAGGAAATTTGCTGACAATTACCTGATTTATTTTTTTCTGGTGCTTTGAATCAATGGCTAAAAGTGAACTCAGGGTGAGCTAATGCAGTTTAAAAATGTATGTGCCTCTGATTGCCAGGCCTTGGAAGTGTCTCCTTGTTTGTTATGAGGGATGTTTTGAATGAGAAGGTGGAAGAAATGCCAAGATAAATGCTGTGATGGCTACAAGGGTTTGAAAAGTTGGTATTGTGGTATTGGTGTCAGATTTGTTCCCAGGCAAGCCAGTGCTATTCAGTTATGCTGCCATCACCCTGCCAAGCTTACCCTGCCCTGTATTCAGAAGAGTTTCAGGTCTGATAATTTGCCTGTCCTTGGAAGGGGAAAGACAAGACCCCTTCCTGCAGCTGTGGAAATCAGGGGAAGGGTCTGGGTGTACTTAGACTTCACATCCCATTCTCCTTCCTTCTCTACTGTTGAGTTTTCTATGAGCTGTTCTTATGTCGTGTGCAACTGCTGCTTTTCATTTAAGTCCTTTCTTGCCTTGTCTTAAAGAGTTACGCTGACAGCTTTTACCTAAAATAACTTCCCATATAACCTCTAAAATTTTTTAATGGAAACAGAGCACACATTCCTACTTCACACAGCATGGTTGCAGTATGATTCAGGACTTCCCACTGTATTTTGAGATGCTAAATCTGGGAACGCATTTCCTATTTATTCCATTTGTGTTTGGGTTTTGTATTTTTTTTTCAATACTGTATTCCTCCTCGCTACTGCATTTCTGTTCGAGAGCAGGGAGTGCTGCCTTTTATAGTGTTTAAAGCTTCGGGGAGGTGTAGCCTGCCCGGCTCCGGGTGGCTGCGGGGGGATTATTCCTGCCCATCGCCCCGGGGCTGTGTTCGGCATCGGGCGGGCCCGGAGGGGGAATCG
>JAHLSL010000041.1:4389759-4416099 GCA_025920805.1 Petroica traversi
CGGCGCGTCCCTCTCGCCTCACGGTGTCTCCTTTTCTCTCCCCGCTGCCGGTCCCCGCCGCGGGCATCCCGCCCTGGCCGCGCCGCCCCGCAGAGGAGAAGCAGGTAGGTGAGCTCCCTCCGGGCACTGCTCCCCGCGGGGATGCGGCGGCTACCTGGGCACAGCGGCGGCTTGGCTGCGATCATCCGGGAAATAGGCGCTTCGCCTGCCGCATCCCCGCGGGTTTTGGCTTGGGTTTCTTTTTTGTCGCTGCCTTTGGGTGTGTCGAGCGGGTTCGGATGGAGAAAGGCAGCGCGGGGCTGGCCGAGGCGTTTGGGTATTGGGAGCACGTCTCCCATCCCTCTCCCCTCCGCAGCACAGATGCGCAGACACAGCCCCGCTCCTGCCGCTCCCTGGTGCTGCAGCCGATCGGCACCTCGCAGGCGGCCAGGATTTGGGTGTTAGGGAACATCTGGTTTGCTTTGCAAAGCTAGTAGCTATTTGGAGATATGCCTTTGGGTTCTGGAGAGAGAGGAGGGGTGATGCAATCAGATGACATCGTCAGATTTATTTGTTGTCTATTTGGTATTTGGAGGGATTTAGGATGTTTAAAAAGGAGTCCTTCTCTGCAGAGCTTGAATCCTTAGGTAAGGGGTTATCAGGGTCCCGTGTATTCCTCAGCCCCCATCGTCATGATATGGGCAATATCTGCTGTAAATGGAAGAGCCTTTCTGTCTCACAGGGGTGGGGATGGAGATGATGGTTAGCACAGCAGAGCAGTGCATGGGAAGAATCTCGTCGGTTCCCAGCCTGGCTTACACTTGATTTGAGTCCAGTCTTTCTCTGAGGCTCCACATAAAGCAAACACCTTGCCTGCTAAGACCCTAGTGCTGCACAGCTTTTTCGTGCCACAGAAAAGCAAACTAGCAATGTAGCAGCTTGGGGATTCACCTGACCATGGCAAGAGATGGTGTATATATAATGCAGACCTAGCACTGTGCATTTTTGTGAGCTGCTGATTGCAGTGATGAGAAGAACAAAGTAAATCTAGGGGTAATAGGATAATTGGATTTTTTCCCAAGGTTCTTGAAATTTTGCTAGTTTTTTGAAGTTATTTGTGAGTATTGCTATTATTTTGTGTTTTATTTCTGAATGAAAGCAATCCAGAATGTTTTCTGACATGGTGCAACATGTAGTGCAAGCTGTGAACTGGGGAGAGGCTTTGTGACCCCCCCAGAAACACACTGTTCTTCAGTTCATGTTTTTAAATTAAGAGGGAAGCGGGTTATGTATAAGGCTCCTTTTTGTGCATTCCCCAGGGGAAGAAGCAAGGTAGAGATCAGAGGAGTCTGTTGTAGATATTATCATAACTCCTGAAGGCTCTTGTCACACTGCATAGGCAAAATTGGCTGCAGTCTGTACTCCAAAGAGCCCATGTGTGCAGGGCAGTGCAGTTCCTGCTGGGGCAAAGGAGATGTTTCCTCCAGCGTGGAGGGTGTGTGTATCTTATGTTGAGCGTACAGTGGGTCTTGCATGACAGAGCACAGTTCATTATGGATTTGGGCCAGCCCTGTTACTTGTGCATGGAAAGGGGAAATCAAGCTGTGAACACAAAGCAATCTGTTAAAATTAAAGTCAACATGCAAAGCATAAATTATTTTTATTTAGCTTTTTTTAAGAGCAGCTTTTTTTCCAATTTTCTTGCATCTGACAGCAGATAACATTTTAAAGGATTTACTGAAGCTGTAGTTCTTGTCTGAATTAATTTTTTAAAAAATTATTATAAAAGCTCTTTTTAAATGAGTATTTAGGAAATGAAGTGAGCTTCTGAGAAGGCAGTTCAACAGATTGCATGTAAGTAGGGTTACCTTTGGTAAAGTCTTAATAATATTCATGACTTACCAAGTCCATAGAATGGAACAATGTGGTGTCAAAGAATCCTCCCTTCATTCTCCCTCACAGCACAGTCAGGGCTAATGCATTGTCTGGGTTCAGGGTACTCTGATTTGCAGGTTGGGCTCCTAATCACTACCATTCATCAGGAAAAAATAACGGTGGATTCTCCACCTCTCTGATTTCCAAGGAATGATCTCTTAATTATTGAAGTCAGTGGAGGTTTCATACTGGTCTCTGTGTGCAGAGCATCCAGCATTCCCAGGAGAAGGGCTGTGGTTAAGAGTTCTCTGGCAGATTGCGTGGTGACACCAAGCTCCTCAGGTTTATTATACCTCAGTTCAGCACCTCTTGGAGAGGGATGGTTTCTCTCCTAGCAATTAATTTACGACTGGATCACTAAGGGGGATTCTCATGGTGAAGCTGGATAGGAAATGAAGCAATCACTAATGTCACATGTGCAGATGACTTGGCCCTGGATAGGGAACTCCAGCAATTTGCCAAGAGTATTGACCTGAGAACCAAACAGGGCAAGTGCAGTAGATGATGCTCTGCCAAAGCCAGAGGTGTTGCTGTGGGAGGAGTAAAGGTGAAACCTCCCAAGTACCTGGTTAAACTGGAGTCTCCTGGCACACTCCTCCAGAAATGCCTCCTAGCTCGTGTTGTTGGCGTGTGTGTGTTTGGGGTGTTACCTTGCCGTGTCTCTGAAGCTGGCTCCTACTCATTCAGGCTCATGTCTCTAATGTTCTTTGAAGTCATTGTTTCTTTTTAAATCAGGAGGATGGGAACCTCTCCTTCCCAAGTTGATCTCTCCCCACCCCATCAACTTGCAAAGTTGTTTGGGTGTGGGAGCAGAGACTATCTGGTGGATCCAGTTCTTTCAGTGGGTTTGAAATTACAGGGCTGTGCCTTTTGCATTCAGCTTAGTCCTTTTTTTTTTACTTGAACAGATTTTGAAGTGGTCTGCTTGTCAGTAAGAATATATATGGGGGGCTGTATGTAGAGAAGATGCTGTGCAAAAGGTTTGATTGAAGGAGTGGTTTCAGTGCAAGTCATTGAGAACTGAATTCATTGCTTTTGTGTTTCAGATTTTGAGAATCTGGGTTTTATATGTTAAAAACTTACATTCGGACTCCTTTGGTTTTTTCTTATAAAAAATGGAGCAGAGATTTCTATCATTCCTGGATCAGCAGATATTGCAACAGCAGAGAAGTCTTCTATCTAAAATAGCAACTGTGCCAACACAGAGCATCATTTTTAAGGTCAATTTTCAAACCCAGCCTTGCCTACCAGACACCACTGGCTGGTGGAAATCCCCCAGTTCCCTGTTAATGTGTGCTGAATTGCTTTCTCCTTTTATCTATTGTGCTTAGGGAGTAATAATCCCAGGTGGGCTTACAGAAAGTGTATCCCCTGAAAAGCTGCACCCTGCATAGAGCTGGGGCAGCCAAGGTGGTTGTAGATACTGCCTGTCACACTGAGGACAACTCCAGGGCAGGCAGCTGCTGATAACCAAGAGCAGATTAAGAGGAGGGAAAAGTGGTGATTTCTTGTGCCTTGAGCTGGTTGAATATGACCTAATGTGACCCTCAATTTCTATGTAGATACCTATGTGGGGAATACTGATTAGCTGAGCTCTGTGAAATATGTAATGAGAAGTATCATCAGAGTGGTAGGTTCTCTTGTACAGCAACTGTACAGCACAGACCATAAGCAGAGCTTATTCTTTACAGAATCTCCCCAAAGTCTCTGCTGGAGTAGCTTGGGGGATTTGTACCTGCACTGTACCTTTGTGGTATTGCCATCTTTCACCTAAATGTTCTTCTTACAATAACAGTTTTGTAGTCTTGTGACTAGAGGAAAGTTCTTGTTTGTGCAGAAAAGTATGGAAGCTGGAAGGAGAACAGGCTACCACTGACTTTTTAATTTTCTCAGAATTAAACCAATTATTTTGTTATTGTGATTTTTTTGAGTCATTGGGAGCAGCAGTATGGATCTGTGTTCTTGCTCTGTATCAATTCAGGGTGGTTGTGGTGAGGTGGCTTTTTTTGTTTTCCCCTCAGAGAAAGCAAAATTATGTTTGCAGCTGTCTAGTGGGATATTTCACCACAGCTGGATAGTCTCTCACTGTGTCATAGCTTGCCCTGGGTGAGGCTGTTTCTCTTTGCTTCCCCACATTAATGTCTCTTCCAACCTCTGTGTTTTCCAGCCCTGGTCATACATTCTGGCTACCAAGATGTGCCTGCCAGAAAGGGAGTAGCAAATTAGTCACAGAATCTAGAGGTAAATACTGGAAACACTCTTAAAGCAGCACATCCCTGCTTGTTTTTCTGGTGTCCCAGTGTATCTTGGCCAGATGTAGCATAGGAGTGGAAGCTTTTACTTCTCCGTGAAAAGCCTTGTGTGTTTCATTAATTTTTTTTGGCCCATTTCAAAAGACAACACTGGTCCCTTGCCCTCCGAGCTGGGCAGAGGCTGAGTGCTGAGAACAGTGAGTTGGGAGTGGGCTGGGACTGCCAGCAGGTCAGGAGGTTCAGCCCTGCCTGTCTTTCTGCTGTGCATCTGTCTAAACAGCCTGGCTGCAGGAGGCCCTGTGTCACAGATGGGCTGTCATGGGCTGGGAAGGGAAGTTCATCGTGGGCACTTGGACTTTTTTTTTTTTTCCATTCTTTGTCTGCTTGGCTACTTGGAAAAGGGCTGTAAAAAGAGGTCAGTGCCTGGACTTCCCAGTGAAACAGAACTGCTGGAGAGCTGGGCACAGATTCTGTCTCCTGCTGCTGTTGCTGTCTCTCTTCAATTATTTATGCTCCAAATGGATGGAACAGTTGTGAGTGCAGGGCAGGGGAGAGGTTCAGCCCTGTCGATGCAAGTACCAATCTGCAGTTTATGGAAAGGAGAAGTAAGTGCTTCCTGCACAGGATTTTTGTCACTTCAGTTTTTCTGCCCAGCTACTTGTGTGCCACTCCAAAATTCTGCTGCACTTGTGAGAGTTGTGCAGGGCTGTTCCAGGCACATTAACCAAATGTGTAAGCTCAGCAGATGTTAGGGCCTGATCCTTGCTGCTAAGGAAGTAGGAACAACCTTCATTTAACCCCAAGAGATGCTGGTGACACTTGTTCAGCTGCTGGGTTCCAGACTGCTGGGGCTTTGCAAAAGATGACTTACAGTTGCAGAGGGGAATATGTGGTTGCCATTTGAACAAAGGAGAAACACAGTCCCTGGGTGCCTTTAGTCTCCAAAGTCAAGGAATCTCTCACAACCACTTAAACTCTCAAAAAAGTTACTGACTTTATGCTGATGCTGTTCTTCATTTGATGGTTTTAGCAGTAAATGTAAGGTGCTTGTGTTATGGCAGTTCCCTGGAAAACTTGAGCAAAGGCAAGCCAAAAGAAAGAAACAACTGGTGGCGTTCAGTGTCTTCTAGAACCCATATTGCCCACTTTCAGCCTAAGGTGCTGTTCATTAAATACCCAATGAAGTGGATATTTTGGATATCCAGAGGAGATTCCATGTCAGCCAGCTGGTAGGTCACTGTGCCAGACCAGGCTGGTACCTGCTGTGTAGCTCTAGAGCTCTGCCAAATTAGCATTGAATGTTCAGTCCAAGGGATTTCCCCAGCTGTTTGGGTTATAGGAGTGGTGGCTCCTATAACCATGCAGCACTTACTGCTCATATGTGCTGAAACCAAGCCTGGGAAGCTTGGCTCCATCCTTAATACTTCAGGTACTTCTTGCTGAGATACCTCTTGGCTAAGCCAAGAGGGTTCCTCTCCCATTCCCATTTCTCTTCCAGTTCCAGTGGCCTCTGTGTTACCTTTTTGCTTGAATAGCTGAGCATGAACTAGAGGGCACATTCTTTGCTTGCCTGTAGTGTTTTCTTGCCTGACCAATTCTAAGTCTTTGTCCCCTTCTTGCCTAAGGCAGAGGTTTCCCTGTGACAGTGAAACCACACAGGATAATGCTCTACTCATAAAAGAAACGTGTGGTACCTCTAATATGTGTGTGACTTCAGATGTTTGTGAAGTGCATGCAAGTTGTTTCATAGCATACTGGAATAATTCCCATAAGGGCTGGATTTTGTGTGTGTGTGTGCATGTCTGCAGTGTGGTTAGCCTTGAAGCACAGGAAAAAAATGTTTGTCTGCTGCTACACATTCCTTTTCTCCCAGAGACTTGTCCCTGGAGCTGTGAAGAGGTTTGCAGTCATCTTGTTCCCACAAAAGTGTTCAGGAGCTGGGTTTGTGTGTGGTGCTGGGATCAGATGCCAGAACATATGCTCCTCATCAGCACGTATGTGTGCTGCTCTTCATCCATGACTTGGTTTTCCAGAAATGCTGTTCAGCATGAGCAGTGGAAGGCGGCACTGCACGCTGAGAGGGAAGATTTGGATGTTCAGTGCTGACCGTAGGGCTGGGCTGCAAGAAATGGAACAGATCTGTTGCTCCTGACTTCAGTAAGAGCTCTCTTTGTTTTAGGACTGAATGGGGTGATATTTTTCGTTCCTTTTCTTTTGTATTTCCAGTGCATTAATTGAAATCTGTTTTGACCTGCTAACATTCAGCTCTAGACTGCTCTTCCACCCCTCAGTCCTCACTCCCTGCCTGCAGGGCTGGTACCCCAGCAGCATCACAGCAGCCAAGTGCTGGGGGTGGCTGGAAGGAGAGTGTGCTGAGAGGATGCAGGGACTGTTTTGCTAATAAGGAAAGCTTGGTGAAGTGTTGGCCAAGAGCTAAAGAGGAAGTGAAACCCTGCACAAGCATCTGCAAGGGTGTAACACCAAGAGGGGGAGGAGAATTGTTTAGTTTCTGGCTTGAGTACAACTGTCCACTCCTGAAGTCAAAAGAAATACGAGAAGTTGAAGCTGAAGGTGAGCTTTGGAAGAGGGATGCAGCTGTGCTGGGCAGAGCAGGGCAGTGCAGGGATGCTCAGGGTGGCAGAGACCTCTCTGGACACAGCTGAGGAGCCCTCAGCCTGCCCTGTGCCATGGCAGCCAGGGCTGAGGGAGGCTCAGGGTTAACACTTGGAATTGTAGCACTTGGGCTGTGGTTCTTGCAAGCCTGGGGCTCTGTGGGTGTGAGCCAGTGTAGTTGCAAGTCAGTCAGAGGTGGGAAGCCCTTACTAGAAGTTAACTCCAGGTTCACTCAGCTCTTGAATCTGGGCTGTTTCTCTGTGCAGTGGCAGTGGCTGATGGCAGCAGCAGCCGTGCTCGCCCTGCCCCGACTCCTGGGCAGGCTCTGAGCCTGAGCCTGAGCCTGAGCCTGAGCCTGAGCCTGCCTGTGCTGTGTGACCACTCCGTGCCAAGGAAAGGGAGCCCTGAGCTTTGCGTGGCTCAGCCCTTTGCTCTTCTGGGGATCTTTGGGAGTGCCCTGTTTGTGTTGCAGCTCGTTATCCAGTGTTATCCAGTGTGGCCGGGGTGTGTGTTTGGAGCTGGGATGGCCCCGCTCTGCCTGACCCCACCCGAGGCAGTTGGTGCCTTTCTCCCAGAAGGACTCTTGGCAGGGAAGCTGGGAGCTGGGAGTGCAGGCTGAGCAAATAAACCTCAGGATCATGAGTGCTAGCTCCTGGAGACTGGCCATGAGGAGCGAGCCCGTCCCACTGACCTCTGGACGTTCTCAGTGCAGCAAGGAAGGGGAAAGAGATCCACTCAGCTTGTGGGAAAAGAGGCTCCAAGGGCTTAACATCTTCCTTCTGCTTTCTGTAAGGTAAAGCCCACGGCAATACAGATGTGGCTCCAGTGACTATGTTCCATTTTTCCTTGCAGACCCCTGGTGCATGAAGCTGTGTGAACACACAGGAGAGCACAAGTCAGACCTTTTACTGCTATAGTTTGTATTGCAGTTATTTTTAAGATAACTTCCCAGGCAAGTCACTTTACTTTCAGCTTTTTGTAATGTCTCCTGGCTGTTTCCTCAGTGTGGGAACTATTTTAATACTTCCTGATGCACTGAGCTCATTCTTGCTGTGATCTGTACACACATGTAGTCTCTTTAGATCCTGCAGTCTTACATCCACTTTTATTTTCAAATAGATTACATACTACATTAATTATATATTCAGGTGAAATGAGTCACAAAGGCATCTGCCTGCCCTATGCATGGTCCCCTTGGCTGTGCTTTCTGTTTGGTTTAAAGCTCTCCTGAGTCTCTGCAAGTGATATGAAGTTCTATTAATGTGGGTAGGCAGTATTGGAAATGCCTATCTGAACCAATAGTAATTTCCCTGTGCCCAAGGCCTGCTATAAAAAATGTCAGGGAGATTTATGGCTTTTAAGATCCCATAGATTGTCAGAGGTTCCTGCAGCTTAGGGAGTCTGGTATCAGACTGGATCAGACAGTAATGGAAGAAGCATCAGAGCCTTCAGGAGCTGGTATTTGCCCTGTTTTGTAGGCAGTGGGCTGAATCAAGGAGTTAATTCAAGAGATGCACCTGGTGTGCAGCAAAGCCTTGCTGTGATTGCACAGGGCCAAGATGAGCAGGAATGTGCCATTGGGTCAGTGAGAAATGCTGTCAGGGATGATCTCTTGTCTCCTGGTGGTTCTTGCAGTCCCGACTCTCAGGGGTGGTTTCTGTGATGCAGCTGGAGCAGTGCACTGGAGCTGTAGCAAGCAGAAGAGAAAGTGCTGTGTCTCATGCCAAGGTTTATACCTGTGCTGTTGGGCTGCTTTAATGAGCTGCCCTCCCCTTGAAAGGAGCCCTTGGCAGCATTTGTATTTATGAGGGAAGTGGGTATTAGGAAGGACAGTAATTTAGCAGAACTTGGTGCTTTTACTGAGCAGTTAATCCAGGCACGTGCTTGGCAAGCCCTCCAGGCTCACTGAGCAGCTGGGCCCTCTGGAGCAGCTCTGGTCTGCAGCAGCCCTGGGGCTCACAGAGCAGACCCACGGAGCTGTTGGTGACCTGTTAGTGCTGTGTGCACCCCAGTAGGGCCACATGAAGCTGCTTGGGCCCCTGATGACCATCCCTGTGCAGCAGGAGTGTGTCCTCTTGTCACCTGGATAAGCCTCATCTGCCCTGCCCTACATGCTTGGCTCACACAGGCTCACAGCATTGGATCTCACAGCAATTTGAGTAAACCAGAAGCAATGGGATGGAGCCCAGTGCCTCAGTGCCTGCTCTGTTCAGCTTCCAGTCCCCGAATGGAGAGGCTGCTGCCATCTCAGAGCTGTGGGATGGCATTATTTGCAGCAGCTCTCATTAATGTCAGTGAAAGCCTTTCTGTTTGAGGTGGTAGGGCTGGTTCTCAGCAGCTGCTCAGACGTTCCAGCCAGTGCCAGGCGTTTTGCTGCCTCGTTTGAATGCCCAGTGTCATCTGAACATCTCCCTGCTCCTCTTGTGGTCGCACTGTCATGGGCAGGTGTCAGGCAATAGCAGAATTGTTCTCTTGGTAAACAAGTGATGTGTTATTGGAGCTGCCCCTCATGTGGCAGCAGTGCAGTGTGTGCATGGGGTTGCTAATGAGGGATATCATGGGGCTTGTTAGTCTGAAAGCTTAATGAGCTGTCTTCTGGTTCTTTGCAAAGGGTGTGGATGCTTCTTACCATGAGCTGTTCCTGTGCTGCATCTTGCACTTGGGTGTGTTTGGTACTGAAGTGGTAGAGGTAGAGCTCACAGCAGATATTGGCCATTTTGGAGTACTCAGATCCCATTTATCATGACATTAATGACAGTGGACGTCCAGGAATGACCACTGCTCTCATTTCCTCGAGGGCTGAGCTTATTTGTGGCTCCAGTGAATCCATGTGAACTGGGTACCTAGAGTTTGTGCCTCAGCTGATTAGGGAGCTTTCTTCATGACAAATGACTATTTTTCTTTATTGTTTTCAAAAAATAAAATAATTAGTGCAGCCACCCACCTCTTGGCTGGCATCCTGCAGCATAGGCCAGCATGTGTTTTCTTCAGAAGAGGAAGCAGGTCTTGCTTTGTATTTGCAAGGCAATGGTTACAAATGAGCCTGAAAGGCCTGCAAGGGGCAGTGGGATGAGAACCCACACAGAGAATAAGTCTGAGAAAAGAAATCCCAGAAAACACATCCCAAGACATCACTGTTTGGCCTGGCAAGTCAGAGCCCAGGCTGGAAGCCCAAGAGAGCCCCTCATCATTTCACATGTGACACTGGCTCCAGGCTTTGCATGAAGACAGTTATCTTTGGATTCCTAAAACATATAAAGGTTTGACTCCATGCCGTGCTGCTAGTCCCAAGAGCTGTTCGTGGCTATCTAATTTGATTTTGCACCCAGTTCTTGTTAAAGAGCTGTGAGTGACAAATCACTCCTGGCCTGTTGTGGCTGTCTCTTGAGCTGGCATTGCAGGGGGGTGCTGGTTCTCTGCTAAGCCATTGACTGAGTGCAATGTTCCCCACCCTGCCTCCCTCCTCTGCCTCACCTATGTGGCTGTTTCCATTTCCTTTGGGTTGCCTCGTAGGAAAACAGTCTGGCAAATGCAATTTTTTCCACTCCATTGCTTCCAAATTCTTTCTAACATTGCGTGTTGCTGCCCCTTATGTGTCCAACAGCCACAGCATTTACAGTCAAATGACTTTCTGTCTTCTCTAATATCTTTTTAATCTGGTTTCATTCTGACTTCTAGAAATCCATTGTAATCATCTCAAAGGTGACATCTTCATGAACTCTTCTATTCCAGTGCCTGCCATGTTGGCATCTCTCATCTTACATCCCATGTACTTTACCATTTTTGTTGTTTTCAGATGTGCCCAGAAAGAAATTCATGAAATCAGCAATACCACTGAAAAATTATCAAGAGAGAGGATTCCAGAATTATCTGTTCCTTACAATCAGGACTGTATTAGAGAGTTGCTGATAACAGTTTTGCTATGGGGCAAGTAGAGAGTATATTGATCACTCTGACTGGATAAACTTTGCAGTGGAAATCGAGTTGCAGAGTTGGGTTGTAAACCCAGTGCCTTTTTTTTTTTTTTGGAAGATCATAACAGCAGCTCTGATCTTCTTGTTCCTAGTATGAAGCTCAATGGGGCCTTGTGACACGATGGCAGAGTTATTGAGTGTTTGCATGGCAGTGATGTCTGTGGAGCCTCTCCTGGGCCACAGCCTCGCAGTTTCCCACTGTGCCAGCGCAGAGCTGTGGGTTCTTCCTGCCACAAATGAAGTGATCCTGCTTGCAGTGCCTCTGAAATTGTTGGCACATTCTGGATTAACCAAGGAGCTGACACATTCCTCTGGTCTGGGTCGGTGGTGTAGAGATGAAAGGCAATAGGCTGAAACATGAGCTTTTCCACAAAGGCCATTGTACAATGTAGTTATTTAAAAGGCAATTTTTTTTAGGCAATTTGCAATAATAGGAACCAAGGGCCAGCCTTCTTTTAATACAGATGAAAGTGCCCAACTCCTTTGAAACTGAGAGGAGCCAGATACCTCCTGTATTTTTATAAATTTGGCTCTAATGAGCAGCCTTGTCACTGCTCTCCCCCCTCCATCCCTCTCTGATCTAAGCTGCTGTGTTGCAAGAGCTCTCACCATCTCCCATGAGGAGGCTGCTGCTGCCTCGGCATTTACACACCTGGTGCCAGGCTTACGGTTGCCTTTCATGTGCTGTGGTCCATGGATTAGGTCCAGGAAAGGGGTTGGTAAAGGGAAATAACTGAAAATACTGCAAGAGGTATGTTCCAGGCTGCTCTGAATGGCCCTTTCATCTTTGCCTCAAAAAAATCAGCGAGAGTCGTAGCTCTGTGAAAGGATCATGGTTGTTCTGAAGAGTGACAGACCCATTTAACATTTTGGTTTCTGTATTGGAACTGAAACTTTTACAATGCTGCTTCTATTTTAGGGAGATGCTCCACTGCAGATTAATGCTCTTAAGCTCATCCCACCTTCTTTTGAAAATTGTCCTCTTTATTTTCCTTCCAGCGCTGGATCCTTAAGGGCTCAGCTGACAACACTGGCCCAGCTAGGGTTTGCAGTGAAGTTCTCTATGCTCAGAGGTCACAGAACTGAAGCTCAGGATATAACAGCTCTGTCTAGAGGCATTTCTGTCTGGAGGCCATGATTTTTAGGGATACGCAGCATACTTTGATGAAGGAGTGGCTCTGCTCCCCTGTGAGTCAGTCACACCACAAGGCACTTGAGCCTCAGGATTCCCCTTAGCCCAAATGTTCAACTTCAGACCTGTTTCTTCCATGTAGTGGTTGGTGTTTCTCAGGGCAGTGGGTGTGAAGCACTGCTGTTGGAGCTCTCCCATGGGGAACTCACAGGCACTGCTGTGTAGGAGCTCTGTGGTTCCTCATCTCCCAAGGGCAGCCTGTCTCTTGGACAGTCACTTCCCCACCAGGTCCTCACTGTGTTGATGACTTCTGCTGGGATCTTACTGAGTTACAGGTGTGAAGCCAGAAAGAAGCCGAAAGAAGCTGGAATGCAGCCAGGTGGAGCAGACTGCTGCTTCCTCTGCTGAAACCTCTTTGTCCTGCAGTGTATTTATTCCTAGTCTATGCTGAAAAGGAGCTACCTGAACAGCCCAGGTCTGTGCCTGGGGCCAGGGGCTGAGAGAGGTTCTTTTCTCTGTGCCCACTGCTTCTAGAAGGGCTGAAGCTCACAAGAAAGAAAGGTCACACTTCGATTGCAGTTTTGACTGGTTGTTGTCCAGGGCTGGCCTCTGGAATAGCAAAGTGTTCTCTGGGAGGTGCAGTCAAGCTGTACTTCTCCTGCTGTTCAGCCCCAAGGTTGTTGTGTGATCCAAAGAAACTTTCTCAGGATTGGCAGCACACACAATCCAGTGTTCCATCTGCTTGAAGGAAGTCTAAAATGCAGCATGTGATCCATAGCTGCACTCGAGCATGCTCTGCCCTCTGTTCCTCTATGCACTGCATTTTCAATAGCTCCTGTCGTGCTGTGGGGTAGTGCCCAGTGTCACTAGTGAGGCCAAGGCCCTGTGCCTGGGCTGCAGCTGGATTGCATTCCTAACAGTGAATGGATCACAGCAGCTGTATTTGCTGACAAAATGGCCCCATCCAATGGCTACCACTGCAGTGAGACTGGAATTTTGGAAGAGACCCACAAAACCTGGGTGCCTTCCTGTGTTGAGCAAAGTCTGGGGCGAGGGGAAAAACCCATGACTGAGTAGGAGTATGTGTGCATGACAGTGATGTGTGGTGGCTGTTACAGCCTGAGGCACTGCTGGGTACTGTGGTCGGGTTAGAGCTTCCAAGAATGAGACACTGATTCATCTGTGGTCAATGTGTTTTTAAAAGAATGCCACTAAACTGTCAGTCTGGTTTCTCCTGGCCAAGTGTGGCCACTGCAAAGCTCTTTTCCTCAGGACTCCCCCATGTTGATGACCTGAATTTTCATTTTCCTTTCAGTCTGCTTCCTCAGGCATTTGTGCTGTCTGATCTAGGTGGGAGAATGCTGCTTTCACCTTGGCCAGTGTGGCCACTTGTACAGTGGCGAATGGGGCTGTGCTGGAGAAACCATAGGGTTGTGGTGCTGGTGCTCAGTGCTGCATTGTACAAACCATTTCCAACACTGTGTAGGGAGATGGAGCTGGGCTGCTGCAGTTGGAGGTCAGCAGTTGGAGCTGGCACAAGGCAGAGCAGTGTGGCTGAGCTCATCTCACAACACCAAGCTGTGATTCCTCCCCACTGCTCTGTTTGGTTTTGGATTTGGGGAGCTGGAGGTCGAGTGTAGTCCTGTTCAGCTTGTGCCATACCCTGCTGTTAACTCAAAGCAGTTTCTGCCAGGTTTGTTCTTACAGGGGGAGGAGGGAGGGTGGAGGGTTCGGATGGCAGTCAACTGGGAGGCAGAGATAAATGAAGTGTTGACCTCTTAATGGGGAACATGCTCCATTGGTTTGGGTTTCCCTCCCCACCCATCCCACTCTTTTTAATCTGTGGCATAGTCTTGGGAGCTGTTTGAGAACGGAAGTGATTTCAGACTGGAGGTGACCTCATCCGTCTCCAGCTCTGAGGTGGAGCAGTGTTTGGAGGCCCAGCCAGAGCTTATGATGCTCTTTGAGTGATGCAGGCAAGAGGCTGAGGCTCCAGGAGTGCCTCCTGCCCGGTGGGGTTCAGCTCTGTGAGGGGGTGAGAAGTGGGTGATGGTTCTGGGGGTTTTTATCTTTCTGTTCTCATCTCTCTATATGTTGAGGGGTGGAAGTAGGAAGGAGAAGCAAGGTCTCAAAAATGCAGCTGGGCATGTCACATTTCAGAGCAGTTGGTTCCTGATGCAAAGTCCAGCCCTGTCCTGCAGGGTGCCCAGCTGGAAAACACACTAAGTGTGATCATGTGCTGTGTGGAAAGATGCTGAAGGTATGTGCGTGGATGGAACACTGCTGGGTTCTTGGAATCTGAGGGCCCTGTGGATCAGTGGAAAAGGGAATCAGAGCCTTCCTGGAGGCTTTGCTTTTTAGGACCCAAGATGTCAGTGAGAAATCTGGGAGATCTGAGGATCTGGAGCATGGGGTGGGAGCCAGCTGGAGCGTCAGCTGCTGGTCCAGACAATGATGAGGAGCGCATGAGACCACAGATGTTGCTTGCAGAAACTACCAGAAAATTGTGCTTCCTGACATGGCAAAGGGCCCTTCCTCTTGCCTTGATGTCTGCTATTTTGAGGTGGCCAAGATTTTCTATTGCACAGCTGGAGCCTGGAGTCCTTGGACTCTGGTGGTGTCCAGCAGGCCCAGCTCTATCCTGGATGCAGGAGCTGGTCTGCCAGATGCAGCTCTGGACTTCAGTAAATGTCCATGTTTTTCAGTAAGAACAGCTTCCAAGTGCTGTCTCACAAGCTGTGTGGGGGTGTCCAGCCACTTCCCCTTAAGCTTAGTTATCTTCTGGCTCCAGCTCAAGCTGAAGAGATGCTGGGCTGTAGTAGGCTATGGCTGGGAAAATAAAAGCAGTCTTTTCTCATGTCTGTGGTTGTGTGGCTGCAGAAACTCCCTGTAGCTGGGTAGGCAGTACTGGAGGGGGATAAATTAACTGGAAGAATTTGCTTTTCGCTTGGCCTGATCCCAGGTGGCATCAAGACTTTTGGAGATAAATTCCCCTCCCACCAGCTAAACAGGGAAAGTTTTAACTGTGAGATTTAGCAAGAGACTTTGTCCAGCCCTCCTGCCCCTCTTCCCTATTGCACTGGGAGCAGGGACTGAAAGTGAATCCTGTTGTGGCCGTGTCACAGTGAGGACAAGAGTTTGCAGTCCCACTTTCCTCCTTCCTGCCTCAGAATTATCTCCATGCTTGTATGTGATGAAACAATCTCAAAGTGTGTGGACAAACAGGGATTTTGTGTTAAAAACGTCCATTTTTGCCCCTCTGCTCAGCATCCCACAGCTGTGCCCATGACACTGAAGTGCAGTGACAGGTGACTGGCACTGGCTGGGTGTCAGAGGAGCTCTGCCATGTCTTTGAGAAGGAGTTTGGGTCAGTGGAGCCCCAAGAGAGGCTTGTGCTGCTGTCAGTGGTGATGGACATGTGGTGCCAGCGTTGGCTGCCTGGCAGGGCTCAGGGCCTTGGCAGCGCCTGCATCTGCAGCTCTGTGTGTGAGCCTCAGCAGCATCGCAGAAAGGCACCATTATCCTGAGCCTTGCCTGTTGCTGAAGTCAGGAGGGCACAATAAAGATGTGTCCTGGCAGCAGCCTGGAGCAGGCTCGTGTGTCAGGAACAAAGGAGGCTTTGTACCAGGCGCTGGCCCTGGTGGGAGGTTTGTCAGCTCTGGAGCTGGGATGGTAACTCAGGGCCCTGTGCCCAGCCCTGCTGTGCTGCTCAGGGACTCCCCCGATTCAGGGCAGGGTCACTGGTTCTTCCTTCACTGGGGGAGGTCTTGGCAGTAGATCCTGCCTGCCTGAGCACAGCTTTGCCCGGTGGGCCAGGAGCTGCAGGAGGCAGGGCCCCCCTGGTCTCCCAGGTTCAGCAGCCCTGTGCTCTGTGGCCTGAAGCTGGGTGTGCTCTCTGCAATGTATTAAGCCCCCAGGAGTGGCCTCAGGATGACTGGGACAGGACAATGCGATTCTGTCTGGAACTGTGAGGAGGAATGTCTCCTGGGAAGATTTTAGCAAAGCAGGGCTGAGTGGGACAGCTTGACAATCTGTGATAGCAAAGCAAAGGCAGACAGGAGAAGCAAGGGAAGCTCCTTTGCTTGGGCTATTACAGCAGACACATGAGCTACAGGAGGATGCACTTCAGAGAAAGCTCTTTTCCAACTATTGAACCTGAGGTCTGGCTGCTCTCCCACCTCTGGCTGCAGCATCAGTGCCAGGTTGATGTGAGGCTGAGCATGGTGGTGCCTGCCAAGTGATCCAGAATTGCCCTCTCCAGAGGGGTGTGGTCGGAGATGAGATAATTAAAAACACAATGGGGCAGAGAAGCTGGGGATGGGATTGGAGCAGTAAGATAAGATCATGTTGGGAAGGATCCTTTCATGAAGCTGTGTAGGATGCTTCAAGATTTTGGTTTTGTGGCAGTTTTGTCCAGCCAGTTACTGCTACGGCAGTCTCACTGGGTGTTACTGTTGCTGTATTTTGTTCGTGCTATGTCCTGATATTCCATCCTTTCTCACCTAAGAGCAATGTTCTGCAAGAGCTCTCAGTTCTGCTCTCTCCAGTCAAGATTAGGAAGATTTTATTGTGAAGGGAACGAGAATGTAGTATATGTTCTGCTGCTCTCTGCTGTTGTTGTGAGTCCACCACAGGCAGCAGCTCTTCCAAATGGAAGGAATCTCTGAAGGGAATTGCAGGGCCCATGGGTAGGCTGAGAGGAGCATAATATGTCTTCTGGCTCTGAAAAAATGTGTGCTCAGAGAGGAAGCAGCAAACACAGGAAAAGGGTAGGTGCTGAACACAAACTGCCAAGAATTAAGCAATCTGGTTTATAGTATGAAACCTCCTGTTGAGCAAGACTATTTTCCCTCCCGAGCAGGTGTGACTGGTAAAGCAAGGTGGTGAAGTCCTCCCAAAGTTCAGCTGCCAGGCAGGACCAATACTTTTGTAGCCCTACCCACACAGGGTGTCCCCAGTTTTTATCCCTTTCCTCCTCCTACCTTTTTTTGGAGGCTGCCCAGACTCTCCCATGGTACCTGCTGCCATTTGCATCTCCACACTCTGTGCTTTTGTGCTGCATAGGCACCACAAGCTCGTTTTGCTCTTTTGTGAGGCAGCTGGGTACACAGCTGGCCCAAGCAGTGTGTATGTAAAAATGAATGCATGGAAAAGGTGTCTGGGTAAAGATTTCTTTGCACAACATGATTTCTGCAGGACCATGATATAGAAAAAAAGAGGGCCTGGTAGCTGTTAATTAGGGGATCTTGGTTTATCAGTGGCAGATTCCTTTTGGCTTTGAGAGGGCAGGCCAAGAGATGTGGGGACAACTTTATCAATTCCTTCTCTGCTCTGGTGCCCTGCAGAGCAGTAATTTGGTGTAATTGCACTTGGGAGCAAGTCCTCTGTGCCTTCAGGGAAGTGGCCTGTAGGTGGATATATGATGGAGCTTGGTCACACAATTAAAGGGAGAGGGCTGCAGTGCCTCCCAGGTGTTCACTTTGCAGAAGGGAGGTATTGGGTCACTGAGGAGGGTGAATTCAGCCTCTGCCCCAACTGGCTGCCTGTTCACTCCCTGTGTGCTCAGGAGAGCAAACCCTCTCTAGAGTCCTTTGCTGTGTAGCTGCTCCTGTGAGCCAGCACGTAAATGGAAACAGATGGCTCCATCTCAGCGGTGAGTAGGAATCTCACTGCTGCAAAACTGCTAATGAAGTCTGGGGCTGGACTGAAGCAGGCAAGGCTGCTGTGCTGTTGGGCTGTGCTGGCTCCCAGCTCTGTGCTGGGGTCCCTGTTACTGCCCCTCTGTCACAAGAGCACCAAGATTGCTGAGCTGCCCCCCCCAGCCCAGCAAACTGTGCTGTCCTGCAGCAGTCTCAGACAGGGTGTTCATCTGGGTACTGCAGAGTCACCAGGACCTGTCAGTATCCGTCAGTCTTGGTCAATGATCTGTGTGGTCATCCTTACTGTGGATTCCAGACCGTGCAATTCACACCTGCACTATGGAAGGGCATGGGAAGCTCTCCAGTATCTGACACAATTCCTGCTGAGACTCTGAGCCAGACACCTCTTCATCCAAGGTCCTTTGCTCTGTTTCAGTACAAACTCAGACCAGCTATTCTTACTTTTACCGTGTTTGCCAACATCTCCCTGATAAGGAGAAGCAACACTCAGCAGTTACTGACTATTACTCTTAAGCTTGGAAGAAACTTTGTTTAAAGTCCCTTTGACAGCACAGTTTGATTTAGATGTTCAGTGACTTGAAGTTTTCTCCCATCATCACGTAAAATGTGAATCTCCAGTCACACTGCAGGGCACGGGGAAGTGGTGAGTTGTGCAGCAGAGGTATAACCAGGCTTGGTGTTTGCTGGAGCAAGTAGGTGATGGAGAAGGGGAGAGAAAGGTGTTGGAAAACATTTCTTGATTCCATTTGTGATTATTCTGACAGCTCCCCAGCAGGCACGGTCTCAGAGGCTGCGATGGCGGGGTACAGGGAACCAAGGTGAATGCTGGATGGCTGCACAACCGCAGGAAAGTGGGGAACAATCCTGCTCCCCAGCTGCCTTGCTGCCCTTACCTTCCTTGCCAGGCTCTGCATCTGCCTGGGTGGTCCTGCAGCTGTCCTGGTGGCCACACCACAGCTGTGCTGGGGACCACCTCAGGCAGCCAGGGCTGTGATGCCCTTTGGGAACACCGTGCCTCACTCACGGGATCCAGCACCGGGCTGTGCCAGGGCCTGGGGAGCCCGGCCAGGCCACAAATGGTGCAAGAGGCACTGACTGCTCAAGGGCTGCAGTGTCTCAGCCTCGTGGCCTGCGAGCCTGGCACAGCTGGGTAATGCTCCATCCAGCTCTTGGTGGGCAGCCAGCAGTGGGCTGGCATGGATCACAGGGGACAGAGTCAGCTGCGAGCCCCTGGAGTCTTCTGAAAGGCATTTCAAAGCCCCTTGCATGGAGCAGGCAGCAGTTTGGTTTTTGCAGCCAGGTGCAGAATAGAAGCTACTGGGCCCAGGCAGTGCTGGAACGGAGCTGCTGGAATGGTTTGCAGTGGAGAGCTGTGAGGTCTGTGCTCTGCATGGATTCAGAACATTGCCCATGGAGAACACAGGATGTCACAGGGTACCAGAGGTCAGAATTGTCAGATTGTCTCTGAAAACTTCAGTCTGTACATCTCCTGCGAGGGGGAAACTGTGGGAAAGTTGTGGATCCCAGTAGGATAAGTCCTGTCTGGTAGGTGGAGCCGATGTGTCTGTGCATCTCTGCAGGTCCTGGGGATGCTTGTGCAACCACCAGGTATCAGCACTGCTTCCAGAAAGCCACTTCTTAGTGGCAGGGGAGGACAGACAACCTTGTATGCTCAGTGGGGATCTCTTTGGATACTTCATCTGGGCACACAACCCTACCCTTCTCTGGGAGCTCTGAGAGACAGCTCTGTGATGAATTACCCCAATTTCATCATTGCTCCATCTCTTCCTCAGGTTTCCTGCAGGAGGGTGTTATGATCTTTTTCTGAGAGCATCTCACACCATGGCTGAGAATCAGGTACGCTTCTTTAGGCCCTGCCCAAAAGGAGTGTTTGGCACCATTGCTCATAAATGGAGGTGTGCTGCAACCCCAGTCCAGCTGATTGCTATTCCTGCTCATTAGCTAATTGCTTCCCATTGCCAACAGCATCACGCTCATTGAATTCATGCTCTGATTTCTGTGTCACCTGGGGAAAAGGGGCAGGGTGCAGGTATGGGAGGGAAGCCTGTGTTTGCCAGGCTGAAAAGGACAAAAGCTACTGCAACGAAGCACTCAAATCATCACGCAATTCATTCTGCTGTTCATATTGAACCAAGAACAACATCCTGGGGAGGAAGGGAGCAGAATTTCCCTCTGACTAATGCTGCTGGATTGTGCAGGGCTGTGGGGGAACTGCCAGCCAGAGAAACCATCAGGAGGGGAAGGGAAATGGAAAGGGAATCTAATTATCCATCTGCAAAGACAGATGCCAGTCCCGACACAGGGCCCAGCCCTGGGCAGACTGATGTGGGCAGTGACGTTTGCACAGACTGTTTTTATGGTGGGGCTGGGAATTGGGCTCCTGGGGGACCCTCTGGGACAGCAGATGGTCCAGCACACAGCACAGCGCCCCGGGGGAGGCTGCAAGGCACGGCTGCTTTCACCAGGAACACTGGCCTGTGCTGGGCTCCGAGGGACGGCTCTTTGCAGCCAGGTACAGCTGGGTTGTGTGGAGATGGAGGTGGAGCACAGGCAGAGCTGTGCTGGGGCAAAGCAGGGAGGGTGAGTGCATGGCTCCCTCTCAGCAGGCTCACCTCGGTCAAGTGGGCTGGGGCTGCGAGCCCAGGGGTGAGGGAGGGAAGGAAGGTGAATGTCCCTGTGTGCCTCTGCCATCTCAACGTGCACAAGGAGTCTGCTTCATGTTACTGAATGTGCAGGGCAGCTGACAGCAGGGAGGGAGGGTGTGTGCCTGAAGCCTGGGCATCTGAGTTCTTGATGAGAGACCTGCAGGAGACCCCCTAGGAAGGAGAAGGTGCCTCTACCTCCTAGTTCTGCAGAGCTTTTTGGCATTATTGCTCACAGTCTGAGGCCAGCTTTTCTCTCCTTGGGTGCCTCCCAGAACTGAAGGTTGCTTTAGAGAGCTGCCTTTTCCCCCTTAATTAATGGAATTTAAAATTATTTGGTGAGCTGAGTGGGCTTATTCTTCTCTCTTGTGGGCATCAGCTACTTCTAAAGTTATGTTAATTGTAGGTGGAAGATAGAGATTGGGAGTTGTCCCAAGATAGTTGGCTTTTGTTCTCCCAGTATGATTTCCAGGAGCCTGCTGGGAGGACAGTGGGTTTAAGAAAGATCTCCTTGCAGACCTGGGAGTATCCATGAGATGGGTGAACTGGGAATGAATCTGGAGAATTTCTGCTTGAGTGGAGCATCTTTTTGTCCACTGCCTTGTTCTCCATGGTCTGTGCTCAGTGTGCTGTTTGCAGGTGTGGTGCCCCAGCCTGGACTGTCTTGCCCTGTGATGCTCTTGGATTAGCTCCTGCTGGACCAGGCGTGAGTGTCTCACAGTGCTGGGAGGCCGTGATGCCCTCTCCAGTTCAGGATTCAGCCTCTTTGGTAGACAGGCCTGATCCTGCATCCCTTACTCACGTGAGCAGTCGTCTCTATTTCAAAGGGACTACTCGGTGAGTAAGGATCGCAGGATTGGGACCACTACCTAACTTAAACTGCACCTGCTGTAGGATCCTGTCCCCAACCTTTTCCTGTTCATGTATGTTAACATGCATCAAGAACTTCCAAAACTGATGTTCTTGTCATTTGGATGGAGAACCTGAGAGGTGAAGAAGCAGTGCCTTTCCATTTCAGAGGATAAATCACTATTATTTTCCATCCTCTTCCGCCAAATCGCTCTCAGCCCAGGCAGCTTCTGTACCCCAGAGCAATGTGTACCTGTTTGTCTCCCAAACATTGCTGTTCCTGGGCTGGCAGGGCTCTGCTCTGCCTCTCCCTGGTTTTCCCAGCTGTAGCTTTGAGATGAGAGGCCGGGCATCTCTTCAAGCCTGATTTGTGCTGCAGAGCTGGAGGATGAATCAGAGGGAGAGATGAGCAGCAGCAGTACCGAGACTGCCGCAGACCTTCCTGCACCACCTGGTTTCTCCTTCTGTCTTAACCGGCTAAATTTGGAAACCTCTGTCCTGTGCTAAGGAATTGTGTTCGCAATCGGAGGAAGCAGCGAGGACGGCAGGTTCGACCTGCACGTTGATTTCCGTGCGGCCCTGGCCGGGGAAGGCGCCGGGGCGCTCCCCGCTCGGACACGGCCCTTGCGCGGACCCGCTTCTCCCTCGCGCGGACCGCACCGGTACCGCACCGGTTCCGCACCAGTACCGCACCGGTACCGCTCCGGTACCGCACCGCGGCTGCTCCCGCGAGGCAGCGGGCACTGACCGAGGGGCTGCTGCAAGACATCCAGCCATCTCCGCGGCTGCCCAGCGTGTTTCATCGTGCAGATTATCCTAAATGAGGAGCTGCGTGTGAGAGCTCTGTGAACTCGCTCCAGAGCAAGTCACGAGTTTAAACGAGCAGGAGGCAAATTACGGTCGTAGCTCCTTTTTAAGAGCTGGAAGTGGAGGCACGGCATGAGTCACACAGTGCTTCTTGGGAAGCACGAGGCACTTCAAAATGAAGCAGGGAGCATAAGTACCTTCGAAATGGAATTTGATAGATTGCTGGAGGGATTATGTGACAAAGCAGCAGTGATCCTTGAGCGGAAATTAAGGTTTGACCTGTGGGATAGGTAAAAGATGAGATCTGGCTGCTGTGCAGATTGTGCTTGTGGCACTGAACATTCAGAGGATTTAATCCCGTGCTTTGGGATTTCTGCATTTCTAGTTTGGTATCTTGCTTTTTCCTGGGCATCACAGGATGAAGCCTGGCTAAAGCATCAGGGCTCTGATGCTCCCAGAAGCCACTTACATGGAGCTTTGCTTGCAAGATCATGGTTAAATTATTCATCAGCGTTTAGATCAGCAAGGCTTTTCCCCTTGGATCAGATCAGCAGGAACGTCAGGGTGAGTGTGCAGCTCTTCTGGTGACGGAGCAGCAGAGCTCAGACCTCGTGATACCCGTGAGATTCATTTCATCTGGAGTCAGCACGTTCCTTGTAAAGGGAGGGAAGCACTAGGAGAACGTGATAACTGAGCCCTGGAGGTTCCCTGGGAATCTGTTTTTCCTCAGCCTCCATTGCCCTGGTCCAAGCTGTGAATGGGTTTGCTGCCTGCTGCTGCTCCTGCTCAGCTTGAGCAAACAGCTTCTCTGGAACTGCTCATCCCTTCGTCCTAGAAAACAGCCAGGAAGAAAATTTCCCTTCTGTGGGGAATTCTGAAAATAGCTTAGTTTGCTTCAGAGGAAGAAGCATAAATGCTGTTATTACGTGACTGTGCTGACCCTGCCAAGCCACGGATGTGCAGTTCCACCACTCTTCCGTGCAGGCCAGGCTGGCTGGGTGCATCCCTGGTGGGACCCTGTTGCCTGGCTCTGTGCTGCTCAAGAGCATCTGTCTGGATCAGGCTGAAGATTTTTCCTTGCACGACATGTTCTGGTTGTTCACCAAGGAAGGAGCCTGAGCACTGCAGTTCCTAGGCCACAGCACCTCTGCCTTAAAACAGCTCCCCTGCAGCTGGGGGACTTCTCTGCTGTCCCAGTTTGACAAAGAAGAGCTGGTCCATGAGGTGGGAAGGATTTGATGCACCCCAAGCCTGTGCAGCCCTTGCTGACTGTTGGGCAGGTTGGACCTGGGCAGAACCTGAAACCTGGATCCTGCAGCCAGTCCAACCCCCTGAGCAGCTGCTGTGAGCTCCTGCCTGGAGAGGAGCTTAGAGGTGCCAGTGGAAGAAAACCCTTCAGAGGTGCTCTAGATCTTGGAAGTGCCAAGGTCTTCCCTGCTGAGCTCTCCTATACACTGCACATGAAATGTCCTGTGTGCTGTTTTTCTTCTTTTAAGGATGGTGTACATCAGATTTCTTGTTGGAGAAACAGGCCAGGGTTTACACCGGGCATTTCTAGGGGCTGTGTGGAAAGAGGAGTGTGATCAGAAAGGTCAGAGGTAAAACCAGATTGGCTTGGCTGTGTTTGGGAAGTTTGGGCACAGATCAGCCTGAGCCAACAGCTCTGGGTATGTGATGTGGCACATCTGAGAGACAAAAACAAGTCTGTCATTTATGGTTTGATGACTCTGAGGATGCCAGCTGAGCATCTCTAGAAGGGACAGGAGAGACTAAGTCTGGGACCAGTTGACTGTCCTTCAGCATTTTGGAAGCCATAACATTGGCCATTAAGATGATCTCTGTAGCCAAGACCTATTCTTCTGTTTCTTTTCCTAATCTGCTCTGAGTTGTCAGGCATGGCCTTCTGACTGGAATTCCTCCCTGGCTGCCAGTCCTGAGAGCATGTGTGATGTGTGAGAACTCAAGGCACTCAGGAGACAGTAGTTCCTTGTTCCCCTCTGCACTGTCAGCACAGCCCCTGTGGCCATGAACAACACTGTGGTTTTGTCGCAACCAAATTGTTGTTGACTTCATCTGTGATCCCAGCCCAAAAGAATGTTCTGATTTGGTGCAGTGGGCTCGTGGGGATGCAGCATGTCTCCATGTGCCTTTGGAAGATGCTTGTGGTTGGTGGCCATGTGGCCTGTGGCCCTCAGACAAGGGTTTTCTTGAGACCCTTGAGAATTCATGGGGTTGCAGAGGGTTTGCTTGCAGCTATAATGGTTTATGGTGAAAAAGGACTGGTGAAACCTCCTGTTGTCTCAAGGTTTGGATGCACCTTGGGTGTGCCACAAACCATTGCTCTTGCTGCCCAGTGCAGGCAGCATGGTGCTGTCATCGCTCCTCAGTCGTGTGCAAGTTGCAGACCCTGATGGAAGAGTCCCCCAGTCCTGGAAAGCAAGGATTAGGTGAATGTAGGAGGAAGAAGAGGTGTCATGAGCATGACCTGACCTGCCCCTGAGCTGGGAAGCCAATGTAGGGCTGTCAGCTCCCTGGGGAATGGAACAATGCTGCTGTGAGGGCAGAGCCTCCAACAGGGACATGTTCTGAGCTGTGGCAATTCCTGCCACACCTGGATCTCAGTCCTTCAGTTTGACTGCTACACACAGAAACAACTGGGAAGAAAACTCAGTGAGTGTAATTAAAGATGCTCTGGCAGGACAGGGTGGTTTGGAGAAGGACAGCTGTTGTATGGCAGGAGTTTCCCTGTTCTGGGAGTTTCCCAGTTCTCCTCCATTTATTTTTATGAGACTTTAGGACCTTGTGCCTGCAGCTTCTTACGTCACCTTCCGTCAGCTTGCAGGATGGCAGTGTAGGTAAAACACTAGGGAGTTTTTTCCCCTCTCCTCTCCTTTGCACACTCACAGCTGCTCTCAGATTTCAGGCCACTGGACCTTATAGTGACTCAGGTCATTATAGGAGAGCTTAGTGTCAGCCAGACTTGGGGTACATGGTGGAGGCCCTGGGCTGTGACCAGGGCTGGCCCTGCTGGTCTGGCACTCTGTGGAGCCACTGCTGGAGCCCTGCAGATCCCAGAGAAGCAACAGCAGCCGTGGCCAAGAGTGAGGCAGGAGCACGGCTGCACAGAAAGCTGCTCGGGAACCCGTGGGGCAAGGGACAGGTTCCTCCAGCACCACCAGTGCTGTCATCTACTGTCACTTCATTATACATGCTGTGGTATTACCCCCCTCCCCTCACAGTTTCTAGAATGGTGTGATTATATTAAATTATCAGTTTTTGTCTGTTTTATATAAATTCCTGTTCAGTTTCTATGGCTGCACAGAAAAGCTGGAATGCATATTTTATAGAAAGGTTCAGAAACCAGACTTGAGATTTGAATGACTTCCTAGGTGTGCTTGGCTGTTGTTGGGTTGGGCTCATCTGCTTAATGAACACACGGATACTTCCTTATTCTGAAACGTCTTCAGAGCTTGAATGGTTGCTGTAAGATCCAGAATGCATCTGCTGCTGTTCCAATTGGATTTAGAGATGAGGCTGCAATAGAGCCTGGACTACACAACAGATCAGCCTGCACCACGTGGGGACAGATCCACGTCAACCAGGACTGGGATCTGGGGGTTATATTTGAACCCTGCTTTTTGGGGATTTGTGGACCCTTGAGACCTTCACCCACACAGCCAGTTTGCTGAGGGCAGGTTTCCTCCACCAAACCTTTGTCTCGGCCGCGTCGGGCAGGATATATAAGAAATCCTCCAGCTGAATAGGCCCATCTGTCACGCGGAGTCAGCCTGATGGCAGGGACAGCATCCGGTACGTGCTCAGCCTCTCCGCGGGACACTGGCGGGGCAGAGCCATCGCCTCTGGCCTGCGGCCGCGGTGGCCTTTGTCCTGTCCTCGCTGGCAGGCTCCTCCCGCGGCACAGGCGGAGGCAGGAAATCCCGGGCAGCTGCCGGGAGCCTGCTCGCCTTTCCTCGCCTCTCCTCGGCTCTCCTCCGCGCCTCGCCTCGGCACCGAGGCGAGCCGAGCCAGCCCTGCGTGTGTGTGCACGCGTAGGCGGGGGGGCTGCCGCATGGATTTAGCGAAGGCTGGGAGGGAACACATGGGTTGGGGTTTTTCCCTTGGCCCGCGGTGGCTGTCTGTCCGTCCGTCCTGCCAGCCGCGGTTATGGATTCGATCATTATTCAGGAGCGGTTAGTGGAGCGGCTGCTGTCTCCCCGGACGCAGGCACAGCGAAGCCACCCAGGCAAGCTGAAGGTACAGGGATGTATTTATAGCACTGCGCGAGCCGGGGAGCAGCGGGGACAGGAGGGGGGAGGATGGTGCCCGAGAAGACGCGCGCAGCACAAGATGAGACCTCTGAGGAGCAGAGGAGCGGAAAGACGCCGGTAAGGGAGGGACGGTGGGCACAGAGAGGAGGGGAGCAGCCCCCGCGGGCGCGGGGCGAGGGGCGCGCTGGGCGGCTGCGGGTGGGGTAGC
>JAHLSL010000041.1:4416499-4435960 GCA_025920805.1 Petroica traversi
GGGGGGGCTCAGGGCAGGAGTCAGCGCTGTGTGTGCCCACACGCAGTCTGATTTGTCTTAATTAACAGTGTGCTAATGCTGTGCTTTGCTGGCCGGGTTCCTTCTCTTCAGCAAATGCTGGTGGGCGAGTGATTTTGCCGATACTTCTGTGCTCAGCCCTGGGCCCGGGGAGCAGATGTCCATGGCAGTTGCCTCGGGGGCTGTTTGTGTTATGAATTTATGCAGCTTTCTGCGATGAAAGGAAGCAAAGGGTCTGCTTCTCCTCCAGGGCTGGGCTGTGCTGGTTCGTGCAGACGCGGATGTGGCGGCCGTGTCTGGCCCGAGGGGAAAGGCTGGAGGAAGGGCTGCCTGGGAGGGAGCTGGATGGCTTGTGCTGAACGCTGTGACACCGAGAGGGCCCCTTCCCCCTGAAGAAGCAGAGGCAGAGGCGCCAGGGTCCTAGCACAGCTCTGTCATTCCTGGGGTTTGCTCCAGACCTTGATAGGGACTATTCTTCAGATTTGCTGTGGTCTCATGATGTTTAATTTTGGCCCTTTTGAATGTACCCAGCAAGGCCCCTTTTATCCCCAGTCTGAATGGTGAAGTCACGTGTGATCTGGGTTTGTTTAAAAAGCACCAGAAAGGACAAGAAGGAATTGGGAAGGACTGGAGTGATGGAGGCTGTACTCAGACAACCCTGTGAACACCTCAGTACCAGGATAACTTCTCCTCTGTGCAGCAGATCCTGAATGCAGCAGATCCTGTTTCTATGCCCCCAACAGGAACAGGGTTTGAACCCACCCAGGGCTTTGTTGCTTGGCTTGAGCTCCCAGGGAGAGCACTGGCTGCCAGGGGAGCCCTGGCCACCCCGACCGGGTATTAGAGGATGCGAGGATGTGGCACATTGCTGTTGTGTCTGCTGAACCAGCAAGCGTGTGCCAAAGGAGAGTATGGGTGTGTTTTGCTTCGCCTGGGGTGCTTTGGTTTGTGACAGGGTCCCAAAGATTGGCCACAGCTCTTGGTGGCCACTGCAGTGGTGTGTGGGGCACGTTCCCAGGCACGTGTTAGCGGGATGCCAGCAGGAACAAAGGCAGCAGCATGGAGCAGGCAGTGGGAGAGGGGCTCCTTGTGCCAGAGTGCTGCTGGCTCGACTGGCTGAGGCCCTTCCCGACAGCTGGAGCTGGCAAGGGAAGCTCAGTGCAGGAACCAGCTGTCCTGGCTTTTGTCAGCTTGATGGGACCTGGCTTGTGAGGGTCAAGAGCACAGGGAGGGGGCTGTGATGCCTTTGGGAAGTCCCTTCCTCCAAGCCTTTCAACTAAGTCATGTTTTTTAGCTTTTCATAGCCCAGAAAGCCCCGTGTCTCTGTCAGTAGCCCTCTCAGGCTTCTCCACCCCATGCACAGTTGCTCTGCAGATAGTACCTGGAGGTGGTGAGTGGTGTAGAGCTTTGAGCAAGGCTGTTTGGGCTCCTGAAGTGCCGCGTTGATGTTGCCTTGCTGGCAGAGGTGGTGGTACATGCCTGACATCGTGGCCAAATTTGGCTGGGATAGCACAGTGTCTCAAAGCAAAGGTGAAGAACTGTGAGTTAAGGCTGGTGCAGAGTCCACGCTGCTGTTCCTGAGAGAGGGCTGTTATAAGAAGGGGATCCATCCTCACAACTCCCCTTGCATTTCAGGCCATCACCTGTGCCAGGGCTCTGCACTGTGTCCATGGCTGGTCCAAGGAGACATGGCTGGGGACCGGAGTTTTCCTCTCACAGGTCTGGCTGCCTCCCACAGCGAGGGAAGCTCTTCTGTTGGCATTGCACCCAGCACTGACCTTCCTTTCTGTGAGGGAAATGACTGCATGAGTCATGGGTAAAGAGCAGTGTCCTGTACCAGCTGGGATATGCTCATTTTGAATATCGTGGTTCCACAGAGCTATGGGGAGGCAACCAGAGGTACAGCAAATCCACGCTCTCTTGGTTGGGCTGAACAGAAATGAGAGATCAGGTTCAGCCAGTTACACCTGGCAGAAGTGGAGTTGCACCGGAGCACACTCCCCAGTGTCGCCAGCCCTTACTCATCTAGGTTAAAAACCAAACAAAACAAGAGAAACACACCCCAAGCCTCAGCTATGGATTCATTCTCACATTACTAGTACTGTTTCGCACATCAAGTCACTGGAGAGAATGGATGATTGTTGTCTTTCCAAAGTCTGGTAAAGATCAGGGCAGGAGAAGCACAAATGGGAAGTCTGTTGTATATTTGTGGTGCTTGCTGGGAAACCCTGGACCTTTTTCTGTGAGGTGCTGGCTGTTACATGTCCACTTTGGCTGTGCTCATGAATGTGTTTTACCAGGAAGTGAGGCAGCTGCGAGACAGCTCTGGTACTGAGGGAGAGAGACTGGAAGCTGTCTTTTCTTCCTTGTTTTTGTGACCTTGCCATTATCACGTTTCTCACTCTGCTTTGCACACCTTGTTTGTCCTTTATGCAGCCCTTTGGGGGGCAGTTTGTGGTGGCTCAGGCAGGCATTGCTTTGCTGCGTGCGGCTCGTCAGAGCTGCCGTCACTTATGGCCCGGGGGTCTCGCTGCTGCTCGCTGTGCTGCTGCTCAGGATGTCACTGCCTTTTACATCAGTCATTACAGCTGCCAGTGGAGCACTTTGGACACTCTCTAGTTCTCTCCATTTCTCTAATTTTATTTTCTCTATCCCTTCCTGCCTTTCTGCACTGTGGGGTGGTGAAACAACATTGCTTCAGCTATGGGAGGTGAGAGAGATCAGAACCCACAGTCACTCAGGGCTAAAATGACCAACTTTCAGACCCAAACCAGGCCTCAATTGCCAGAAGGTAGTGACAGTACTGAAGGACCGAGTCCTTGGGCCATGATGGCTGTCAGCACATTTATTCCATCTGAGTGGGCAGCTCCAGAGCAGCCATAAATTGGGAGGAGGAGGAGACTCTCTGTCTTCCCTGCTCAGTGCCCCCAGTGGAACTTTGCAGTCTGTCTGTCTGAGGATGCCCAGGGATTCTTACACAGGTGGACATGCAGCTGTAGAGAGCAGCTTGGGAGTGACGCTGCCCACCTGCAGTGTGGAAATAGGTGCAAGTCAGCATGGCCCTAAGCTCGGTACCCTGGATCATACTTTGTGTTTCTTTGACTGTGTGGCCCAGGACTGGAGATAGTTAAATTTATGAACTTAAACTTCCCTGTGCCTGGAGAAGGGTGAGGACAGTCATGTGCTTGAAGGCATCCATGGAATAGGAGCTAGGGCCAGTTTTGAGGAACTCCTGGCTCTGTGGATGTGTCTGTGGGTGTGAATCCCAGTGGTATGATTTTATTCAGCAGTGTTGGAAAGCAGATTCTATCATGTCTCTAGCTCAGGCATTTGTGAATGGCTTAGTGTACTTGTACAGAGCGTGTGCCATCCTTGTGGGGTGCCTGTGAATTTTGGGTTGTGAGAGAGTGCTCAGTGACAAGGGGCTGTGTCTGGAGGGGTGGTTGGGCAGTAGGTAACACTCCAGTAATATGAAGTGTAGTAATACCCTACCAAAATCATCTTAGTTCTCTTATCAATATTTCCACATCTTTCTACTTCCCATGCTCCTTGAACTTTGGTCTCTTCAGAAATAACACAAGAGATTACTCAGGATTTCCTCTTATTCAGCCAGGAGTGGCTCTGACACAGCAAGAAATAATCCCATCTCAGATCAAGGAGAAGCCCAGCCACTGTACCTTTCTCTGACATGGCTCAGGACAGTGCAAGCCCCGGGGTCCTAATTACAGAGCTCTCCATCATGCAGCTCACATGGCTGTGGTGGGAGGGATCTGGAAATGACCTGAGGAGAGGTGGCGTTTGGTGATTCTGCTGTGAGGGGAGCCTGTCACTGTGCAGAAGAAGCAAAGAGTCAGGAAGGCTGACTGTCAGCAGCAGCCCTGGATGTGCTCTCTGGTGGGAATGGTGGGATGTGCCTTTTCCCTTGTGCTCTCTGTGCTGGGAAGCTGCTGAGAGAGCACCCAGCAGGGCTATGGCTGGGACATGTCCCTTTGTGCCCACCTGTGGGAAGGGCTGAGTCCCTGTGCCCAGAGGAGCCGTGTGCCTCGACCTGCACTGCTGCCAGAGCAGGGACCAGCCTCTCCTCCTGCCCTTGGCTCTGCCCCAGGGGCTTTTTGAGTCCAACTCCCTGTCAGTGCGTGAGGCTCAAGCAGAAGGGGTGGCACACCCTGACCTGCTGCCATGCCCCTCTGCCCCGCAGGACCATGAGAAGCAGTACGTGGGCTTTGCCACTCTGCCGAACCAAGTCCACCGCAAGTCCGTGAAGAAGGGTTTCGACTTCACCCTGATGGTTGCAGGTGAGACTGTCCGAGGATGGAGGTGGCTGGGCCACATGGTGGGTATGTGGAGGGAACCAGCTCTCCTCATTTCCCTTAGGTGCTCCCACAGCGCCTGGATCCTCCCCTTCACTCTGTTCTGGGTCTTGTCTCAGGCCTTGCATTGCTCCCCAGCCTGGGCAGTTCCCCCAGGACAAATGGGCCCATTCTGACCCCTCATAACCCACCTTAGCAAGCTTTTCTCCCAGCAGTGACTGCTCTGGGTGGTGAAGGCAGGGCCAAACAGGGATCGAGGGAAAGGAAGGAGAGGGAGAATGGTGGAGCTGGGAGATCACATTTGTACAAGGACTGAGACATCTTGCAGCAAAAGCCTTTCCACTGCTGGAAAAATATAGTGCCAATAAACAGCTTCTGACAGCTCGTCTCTCTCACTTCCTCTGGCTCAGGATTCAAAGCCTTGTTCAGAGTTTCATTTGTAAGTCAATTAGTGGGTCATGTTGCTTGCTTTTTCCTCCTCCCCTTTGCGCTCTGTCAATTAGGAGAGTCGGGTCTGGGCAAATCCACGCTGGTGAATAGCCTGTTCCTGACAGACCTCTACAAAGACAGAAAGCTCCTCAATGCAGAGGGTAAGTTGAGGGCAAAGTGGGGTGAATGGGTCTGTCCTAAGGACTGCTGCTTTGGTTCCTTGCTTCTGCAGCAGCTACGATCTTGGCTGGATCCCAGCCCTCTTGTTTGTGGCTCTGCTCTCCTTTGTGTCTGCAGAGGCACTAGTATTGAGCAAGAAGGGTTTGGCTGTAGGGCTCTTCTGTCCTTTGAAGAGAAGATGAGGCTGCAGAGCAGCACTAACCCTTTGGGATGACGTATTGAGATTTTGTTCTTGGATACTGTAGCGTGGTTGGTAGGGATTCCCCTTCCCCAGTGACTGGGCAAAATGTTGAGAATAGCTGGGCTACAGGCACTGCAGAGGTTTGTGTATATTCTTGGAGTCTATCAGCCTGCTGCTGGCCTCCTGCAGTGCCACCCCCTTGAGGCTCCTTAGAGCATAATCCAGGGTTTTTGAAACCTGTGTTACTCCCTGGGTTCAGTGGTAAGGAGGAGCTGGCTTGTCATGGGTGCAGTGGGGATCCCCAGCGTCACTGCCTGGCTTTAACTCACATGTTCCTGTTCAAAGAGAGGATCAACCAGACAGTGGAGATTATCAAGCACACGGTGGACATTGAGGAGAAAGGTGTCAAGCTGAAGCTGACCATAGTGGACACACCAGGCTTTGGAGATGCTGTTAACAACACTGAGTGGTAAGCAGGGCACTGCTGCCTTCCTCTTTGTCCTTGACTTCACAGTCATTAGGAGAGAGGAGACACTACTGATGATTTTGTTTTGATTGAATTGCCCTTCCCAGCTGGAAGCCCATCACTGACTACATTGACCAGCAGTTTGAGCAGTATTTCCGTGATGAGAGTGGCCTGAACCGGAAGAACATCCAGGACAACAGAGTGCATTGCTGCCTCTACTTCATCTCTCCCTTTGGGCATGGGTGAGGGCCCACACTCCAGGCCTGGGGGGTGACTCAGTTTGGAGGGAAGACCCTTGTGCCCCAGGATTGCCCCGTAGCAGCTTGTACAATGGCAGGGCTGTTGGCTCAGGAGAGGAGCTGGCTGGATGCTTTCCCTCTGCTAAGCATCACAGCACTCCTTCCCCTCACTGGCAGGACAGACTGCCTGTGAGCAGGCAGAGCAGATCTCCCTCAGGCCTTACAGCCTGATTCGAAAATCAGGAGAAATAATGCCACACAGACTTGTATGTTCCTATCTAGCTAAGCCAGAGTGATGTTTAGGAAAGGGAGTTTTAAGCTGCCCTCAGTCCCTGCCCCTTGCTGGCTCGTGTGTCAGCCTAGCCTGGAGCAGCTGAAGGGGCTGTGTTGGCTGCCTGGGGTACAGAACAGCTGGAGGGAGACCCCAGGCTGTGGCCTGGGCAGTGTTTGGCCTGCAAGGGAACAAATACCCAGCCTGTGTCCATATGAGACACTCAGCAGCTAAAACTGGAGACAGCTTTCCTGAAGGTACAGGCCTAGCTGAGGGCTGTCCCAGTGCTGCTGCAGGCTCTTGTGACAGTGCTGTCCTCTTCCCTTTGTGCTGGGTGCAGGAGAGGGGCTGGAGGGCTGGAATGTGTCTTTGCTAACAGTGACCCTCATCCCTGCTGCAGGCTGAGGCCTGTGGATGTTGAGTTCATGAAGGCTCTGCATGAGAAGGTCAACATTGTGCCCCTGATTGCCAAAGCCGACTGCCTGATCCCCTCTGAGATCCGGAAGCTAAAAGAGAGGGTGAGATGCTTTTTCTTTACAGAGTTTACCTGATGTAGTGGCAGGAATGGGCTGAGGAAGGAGGGGAGATATATATATATATGTATTTATGTGTCTGTACAGCGTGTTTGTGTGTGTATATACACACGCACATGCTCAGTATATGCACATACAGCTGCAGCTGTGCTCTGCTCTGAGAAGGGAAGTCAGCAGAGAGGCTGACTAGAAGAAACATCAAATCCTTTTGCCATCTGTAGGCTATAGCAAACCATGGTAGCACAAACAGAATAAACCCAGCATTTTTGTATTGTTCCGTTTTACATCCTTTTGGTTTTGTCTTGCATGGACACAGATTCGGGAAGAGATCGACAAATTTGGCATTAAAGTGTACCAGTTTCCTGAGTGTGATTCTGATGAAGATGAGGAGTTCAAGCAGCAAGACAGGGAGCTGAAGGTAAGGAATCTGCTCAGCAAATTCAGGAGTCAGGCTCCTGGGTATGTGGGTCAGGCCAGAAGGAGCCAGAGCTGCCCTGCTTGTGCTAAAGGCCTGTGCTGCTGCTGCCCAGGAACAGCGTTGGCTCATGTGGTAGGTGGCCTGGAGAAGGTGCTGATGTCCTTGCTGGTGTCATGAAGTGAAGTGTGGCATGACCACATGGCCCTTCTGCTCTCCCTCCAGGCAGTGTCAGTCTTTCCTCCATCTGCCCCAGCCTGTGTGTTTAAGATGAAGGCTGGGCTGTACAGCAGTTCTGAGCACCTGTTTCTGGGTGATGCCATCAGCAAGGAGGAGAGATTTGTGAGTGATTAGGCACCACTGTGACACATTAGTTGCGCTGGGGGACACAACATGATAATACAGGCATATCTGGATGCCCAAGCAACCCAGTCCTGACTGCCTCCCAAGCCTGTGTGTGCATGCAGTATGGTCTTTGTTTCTTCTGTCAGAGGGGGGAGTTGGGCTTTGACTCCCTTCTGAGCAGAGAGGAGCACAGCCTGTACATTCCTGCTCTTGGCCAACACTGTCCCACTTGCTGGGTATCCCGTTTCTTTGCTCTGGCTTTCTTGTAGAAGGAATGCAGGCACCTGCAGAGACACAGCTTCCCTCAGGACAGCCAAGGTCAGGCTGGGAACTAGGCTGCCTGTAAATCCCAGTGCTTTAGGCTTTTCTCTGCAGCTGGGTTGTGGTGCCCTGCTGTGTGGCACGTGTGGATGTGTCTGTGCCTTTCCTACCAGCACCTTCCCCCTGCTGTTCTGCTGTGCCTGAGCTTGGCCCTGAGAAGGGATCAGTGGGCAGCCCGGGGCTGGGCTGGGCTGGGCTGGGCTGGGCTCAGCAGTGCCTCCCGTTCCAGGAGAGCGCTCCCTTCGCCGTCATCGGCAGCAACACCGTGGTGGAGGCCAAAGGCCAGCGGGTCCGTGGACGGCTCTACCCCTGGGGCATTGTGGAAGGTAAGCATGGATGGAGCCTGGGAGCACTGGGAGGAGGGGTGATGACAGACAGACATTTCCAGCAGGGATGGCAGGGGAGAGCTGGGACTGTCTGTGCCACCTTTGGCACGTGGCAGGGGACAAGGTGGGGTAGAGACAGAGATACTGGGACTGGCTCAGGAAGTCTGTTACTGGGAGAATATGAACAACCCTCCCATGGCAGACTGAGGAAGAGGGGCTCCAGTTTGAATGGAAGAATGCCTGAACTTTAATATGCACTAGGACATGGCTTCTTATTAAGTGGGGGAGGCTGGGCCTTGCCCATATATTTTCTGGGGAGAAGCTGTTGCCCTCAGCCAAACGATCATAAACCCTCCTGCATTCCCTCCTCTGCTGCTGCTCCTGTAAGTGCAGGAATTGCTGGGCTGGAGGCTGTGCTGATGCACAGTGTTTGTCTTCAACTTTCTTCCTTTCTAAAGGGAAAAATTCCATAAAGCCCTTAGGCAGAATAACTCTGGAATGGCTTTTGCTGCTTTTGCTGATTTGCTCTTGCTGGCTTGTTGCTTTAAGGCCTTGAAGCTTTAGATCCCAAAAGCTTGTGTTTGCACTCATGGGCTGGTGCTGGCTGCTTGGGCTGCCCAGCTGTTGGCTCTGCTCCCTCAATGGCTTCAGAGGGGGCTGTGCCTGTCAGGATGCTGGCATTTGGCAGTACAATCAACTTTGTGAGCCCCTGTGCCTGATACAGCTGGTTTTCCCCAGCCCTGCAGAGAGGCAAAAGGAGACCATAACAGCAGCACAGGGCTTCCCACAGAGCTGTCTGGAGCCAGGCTCCCCTTGGCAACAGCAGCTCTTTCAGCTCTCCATTGCCTGCTCTTGGCTTTGCCCCTCAGGGACTGATTTTTGTCTACAGGGGCCTTTTGATAAGTCCTAATGTCTGATGACATAAGCAATTTACCTCCAGCACCAGCTGTGCTCACTGTAGTTACAACAGTGACATCCCATGTGCATGGGATCCTCTCTCAGGGCTCTGCTGCATGTGCTTAATTAATCCTTTTACACAGAAAAAGTCCTGGGAGCGCAGTGCCTTCAGCAGCCTGGCCTCAGTGTGGAGAAGTGCAGAGCACCATTGAGCCTGTGCCAGGGTAGTGGTGGGGGGGAGCCTGGGTGGGGTTTTAGTGCAGACTTGGTGTCCAGGGCTGAGAAGGGGCTCTCTGGAGAGGCCTGGAGAGGTGTGATATCCAAGCACCTGCCGTTGTTGGTCCCACAGTGGAGAACCAGGCACACTGCGACTTTGTGAAGCTGCGGAACATGCTGATCCGGACACACATGCACGACCTGAAGGACGTCACGTGCGATGTCCACTACGAGAACTACCGAGCTCAGTGCATCCAGCAAATGACCAGGTGGGTCCCCACCTCTGGTGGAGGGGTCTGTCACCCTCACTGGCACTGGGGTTCCTCTCACAACAGCTCATTGGTCAGCAGGCTGTGGATCTGCTGGGGACTTGTTGGGCTGCAGCCTCAGGAATGGCACTCGGAACTAAAATAGCAAATCCAAGCATGTTTCCCATGCTTGAACCCAAGCCTGAACCCAAGGTGGGAATGCTTCTGAGGATCCACATTCCTGTCTGAGGATTCCCCATACAGATATAGAGAAATAGGCCTAGAGATTCTTTTGAAGAGCTGTTCCTAGCAGTGGATGAAATACATCCAGACTAATAAAACAGGATAAACCATATCTCTGGTGAGTGATAGCTGTGTGCATTGCTGAACAGGAATGCATTCTGTGGCCTGCAGTTATGTCTAAATAACATCATGACCCTTGGGATGCCACTGTTTCTCAGACAACAGGCCCCAGGCAATTAGGAAGACAACACATCTCCAAAGATTTCTCTGCATTGTCTTCCTTTTGCATTTGATGCTCTGTGGTTTTAGTCAGAATGATCAGAAAACAGAAGAGACAACACTCACAGGCTTCTCATTTGAGACCTCTATTTTTCCTTCTCCCTTCCATGACTGATATACTGGTGAAAAAAATTTGGTTTAAGTAGGTCTTGGCTCCTCTCTTGTGAGCCATTCCCCTCACTTCCTGCCAGCCCTGGCTGGGTAGTTCTGTGCTGCCACGTTGCAGAGCAGAAAGGCTGTGCTTCAGCAAGGAGCAGTCCTATGTGTGTGCCGACGTGCAGGTTGGCACATTCTCCTGACACACAGTGTATCCCAGTACTTTTGCATAGCAGTCAAGCCTGTTTTTTTCAGCAGCAAGTATATGGAGTCCCAAAATAACTATGTTAAATGTTAGAGCAGTGTCACAGCTGCTATTTAGGTAGGCTGTGTGTCTATTAAAAGAAGAGCACAGTGAAAAAGTGGTTACTAAGCTTAGAGAAAGCTTCAGTTTGGTACTGTTTCTCACACCATTATTAGCTCCTTGCAAGTGAACAAGTTTCAGAAACTCAGCACAGGGCCATTTCTAGAGTCGTTTTGATAGGACATCCAAAGCTCCAAGGCTGGAATTGCCTCAGTAATGAGCCAATGGTGACTCCAAGTGGTGAACACCTGCAAGTGGCATCTTGAAGTTCCAGTTTCAGCCCAGACTTCTTTGGCTACTACCATTCCCTCCTCATGTACTGAGAGCTCCTGTCTTTTGAAAGAAAATCACCTCCTTCCTGTGTTCCCTTCCTGCAGTCACAGGTACCCCAGCCCTCAAAGCAATGCTCTGTGCTGTGCCTGTCTCGTGCCTCCCACCTCCTGAAAGGTTGTCTCATTCTCCATCCAAGTGCATGCCACAGCTCTGGGCTGGATTGCCCCACAGCCCCTCTGCTTGGCTGGCTGTGTGATGCTGCATTGCTGGTGGCTCTGCCATGGGGAGTGACAGCCATTGTATGGTGACACCAAAGCCAGCCATCCTGAACCACGACTGACTGCTCTTGCCCCCTCTCTCCATCTCTCTAGCAAGCTGACTCAGGACAACAGGATAGAAAGCCCCATTCCTATTCTGCCTCTCCCAACTCCGGACACTGAGACAGAGAAGCTGATCAAGATGAAGGATGAGGAGGTGAGTACCATTTCTGCCTGTGCCTCCTGGGAGCTGGAGCTGGAATCCAAGGAACTTCTCTAGGGTTGCCACATAGAGGCAGTTCTGAGGCTTCCCACTCCGTGTCCCACCATTGTGGAGTGCACAGGGTGGAGAACAGGGTGTGGAAGCTGTGGCTTCCTCTGTCAGGGAAACAGCTCCATTCCACCCCAGACACAGGTGCCTCTGCTCAGACAGGAGGTGATGCTCCCTGAGGGATCCCCTTGGCAGCTCCAAGGGGCTGCCCCAGCATGGATCCACTGGTCCCTCTCTGAATATCTGTTCTTTGTCTCCTGCAGTTACGGCGGATGCAAGAGATGCTGCAGAAGATGCAGCAGCAGATGCAGGATCAGTGAGAGGCAGGTACCCGGAGGCAGAGGGAATCCCCCAGTGACCATCTGAGACCTGGCAAGAGCTGTGAACGTTTAGAAGAGGTTTCCTGTTGTATAGAGACTTGTGGGCAAGAGCTGCACCTGCACCCTCTAATTTATTAGCAGCAGTGCTGGCTTTTCGACCAGCTGGATTGTGGAGGAGGCTGTTCACTTAACAGTTTACTGATGTGTATTTCTTTTTAAATAATTATTCTTTAATTTCTTTGGTTTTCCTCTTTTTTTTTTTTTTTTTTTTTTAAGAAACTAGCCTGGGACGTCTCTAAGACATCCTAAAAAAAGAAAAGAAAAAGATTCCCCTTTCCTATGTACTAATCTCTTGTTTGGGAATGCTCTGGTATTTAAAGTCCTGGTTTCTCTGGTGTACAAACTTAAAAAGTATCTGTGTCAATGCACGTAAGTGTTTACTCCCAACTGAGGTGCTGTGCCCCCATCCTGTTCCCCTTGTGTGGGACCACCACGAGTGTTGTAAAGGCAGCCATACCCTCCTGTGAGTTTGACCTGTGCTGCTGGGGCTCCTCAGCCTGGACACAGTGCTGGCCCAGAGAACTGGGCTGGGGGTTTCTCTGTGCACTGACCTGCTCAGGAGTCCTGATGATTGCCTGGTATCCTGTCCAGGTTTTTATGGGTTTTTATTTAGTTGGTTGGTTTTGTTCTTGCTATCAAGAAAACTACAGGATGTTTGCACTGAGCAGCAAGAGACTGAGTGCCTCGAGGTTGGTTAGAAAAAAACTGCTCTCAGTTACATCTTTCTGGCAGAGAGGTTGTTTATTATTGCCTGCAAGGAGGTGATGGGAGTGAGCACCTTCCCTGCCATGGTTTCCTCCCACGGCAGGCTGGAGGCCTTGGTAGAGGAACCCTAAGGCCCTGCAGCAGCTGGGTGAGGGTATTTCATGGTTTAGCTCTGGTCATCAGCTGCAGTGTGTCTTCAGTGTCTGCTCTGAAAAGCACTGTGGCATCCAGAGTGCTTAGCCAAGGCTGCCTTGGAGAGGATAGAAACCCTAGGGCTGAAATCCAATCCCAAATGCAGACCTGTCCCCTGCCCCCAGGCTTTGCAGTCCCACGAGCACATTGCTGGCTCTGAGTTTCTCCTGGGTGAAGGGGCAGTTTCTGTAGGCCTGTACCTGAGATCTGCAGGCAGCCTGTGTGGGCAGGTGTTGGGTCAGCCTGGCAGGTGCAGGACTGTCACTGCATGGGGCTGGGCACAGCCCAGCAGGCTTGGCTCTGCTCCCCTGCCCTTCCCCCGGGCACTCAGCCCTTCTCCCCCTCCTTATTCCTTGGCTCTTCCTGTCCTAGTGCTGGGAAGGCTGGTGGGTCTGCTGGGCAGAGATAAAAGCAGTCTTTGGGCAGCAGCTCCTGTCCTGTTCTTGCTTCCTGCAGTATTTTTAACTTGAGTACAGCCAGAGCAGAGCCCTGGAGTGTGATGTGCCTGACAGGGCAGGGCTCAGCAGCAGCACTGCCGTGCTTACAGGAGTCAGGGCTGTTGGAGGGAGAGACACTTGGTTCTTCCCTCTGACTCCAGGGAGTGCAGCCATGGGCTGGGCCCTTCTGCTCCTTGGCTGATTCTTCTGTCCCCTTTCCCCTTTTGTATCTGCTCCTTCATCTCTGACTCTCCCCAGTAGATCTCCCTGGGTGGGAAGCGCAGTGTTGGCCAGGAATAGCCAGGCCCTGGATTCTGTTACTAGGTACTGCATTTTTCTGATTCCTCCATGGGGCTGTAGAGTCCCAGTCAGGGTTTGTCCAGTGGTGAGTAGGTTGGCTGGTTCCAGTTATTCACTGTACAGAGCCTCTGCTTGGCCATGGGGTGTAGGGGCAGGGGAGAGACCCTGGCACCATGTGGAGGACAAAGTGAGGATGGAAGCCCTTTGACAGAACTGTGCAAGCTGGGCAACAGCAGTGTTCAACAGTATTTGGGTTGTCTTTTTTTCATGCTCCCCTATTTTGGGCTCATAAGTGGCAGTGCCATCCTAGGAGAGCAGAAGGGTTCAGCTTTACTTCAATAACATGAAGGACCAAGGCTCCTGAGAGGAAGTACAGCCTTTCTTTGCGTGATGAAACAGAGGCTTCCTCCGGGTTTTCCAAAAAGATGGACAGTTGAGTTCTTGGATTTGTCTGTGCTAGCATAACAGGAAACATTTTGAAGAACCTGACCCCTCTTTTCTTACATTAATCTTGGCGAGGAGTATGTTCTGTTGCAAATGAGCCCTGTCCACCTGGAGATTTGCCTCCTCCAAACAGATTCATTCCAAGAGGATAAAGGAGACCTTTTCCCTTTAGCATGGACATAGAGCAGCTGACACCTTTCATGCTGGGCTGTGCCCAGAGGTCCTCTGTGAGAGCACAGGGTACCCTGGCACAGGCAGGCAGGGTTGCTGAGGTGGATCTGCCCATCCCTCACCTGTGGGAGTCTCCATCAGCTCAGTGCACGTGGCTCCCACATCAAGTCAAGAGTCACAGCCTGTCCTCTACAGAGAGCTGAAGCCTTTGGCTACCAGCTGGCAAAGGTGATTCAAGTTGCATTTAGGAAAAAACGCACAGGAGTGAGGCACCAGAGATGACTTCTACATGATTTCAGTGGCCCTGAGTGCCAGAGTTTGGGGACTGCTTGGAAAGGGATTAGAGACTGATTTTGGGGGACGCCAGGGGTTCAGAGTCTGGCCTGGAAGGTGTCATCTGTTTATTTAAGGTGTGTGTTGTATCGTGGCATCAATTCTCTCAGTAAGTGGAGAAGAGACTCCTGAACACATGGACCTTGGCCATATGGTTCTGGCAGTGAGAAGTGTGGATAGAAAAGTAATTTAACACCTCCCCTCACACAACCCTCCACATCCTCCCATGCGATCCCTGCACCCCCTGGCACATTCCCATGCCTCTGCCAAGCTTTGCCGTGCTGAGTGAGTGGCTGCAGGGATGGTGTCCCACTCCACAGCTATGCCAGGCTGCAGCTGGGGCTGTTGGAACATCTTGGCCCCTGTGCCTGACAGGATGGATCCATGGCATGAACTCCTCGTGTGCTGCTGCTGTGCTGGTCCTGCCTGTGCAGTCCTTGCTGCCTCCTTGCATGCCTCCCCTCAGAGAAGGGGTCCCACTCCTCGTGCTCTGCAGTGGCATTCCCTGCTCCTCCTCACAAACTCCGCTGTGCTTTAATGCTGGCTTGCTCCTGCCATGCACCTTCCTCACCCCCTGCTCCTTTCCTAGGCTCTTTGTTTCCTGTCCATCTGTTGGGTTGTTATTATATTTTTTTGTAAATTTCTGTTTGAACATTTTGTCATTGTGAACAAAGAAAATGAAACCTTTTAAAACATATCCATTTTATTAAATGATTATTGTTATTATTATTAATGTTTACTACCTGAATTGATCAGTGAAATAAACACATTCAAAAGTCCGACCTCTTTCTGTTTAATTTTCAGCCCCCCTGAGCAGCATTGGTGATACATTATGGACAGGAGAGAGCAAAACTGACCCTGTTTCTCCTTTTATCTAATTCAGTCAGAGCAGGCTAGAGGCAGGCTTCCTGCGTGGGATTTCTGGCCCGTTTATTCCAGAAGCTAGCAAGATGATCTTGAAGGTTATATATTCAAGCTTTCCCGTAGGAGTGGTGTCTAAATCATCAATGGTCAGCTGGACAAGTCTGTAAGTAGCCAGGAGAGCATTGCCAAGTCTGTGCTGCATGCAGAGCCACAATGGGTCTGGCTCTAATCAGCTCCATGCCCCACCTGGTCTGGACACCTGCCTGTGAATAAACATAGCACCAAACACATGAGATAAGGTAGGTTTGCTGAACAAACTTACCCTGAGATAGTCGAGCTGCTCCCAAGTGGAAAACAGACACTTCAGGAAAAACTGGGTTAGTTTGTTAGTTTAAGATCTCTTTCCCACTCTGCCTGGCTACCACAGTGGAGCAACTGGAGTGATCTGCTCTAATTTTGTAGAAATTTTAATTGTTTTCTTCAGAGCATAAAAAATTTCCCTTGGTTAGGGCCACATTCTGCTATTTTTTGCACCCTCTGTTCTCTTAACATGAGCACATTCAGAGCATTCATAATCTCTGTTCTTTAGAATGTCCACAGTATGAGGTAACAGAGTTGAGTTCAATGGGGCAACAGTTTCACAACTTAATTCTGGTGGCCTTAGGCTAAGGAGTGTAGTGTATGCCTGGTCAGGCTGATGGCAGGGAAAGGTCTGTGAAGATGTGATGACCATGAGAAGACATGATTCTGCCTGAATGTAGTTTTGACCCTTGGACTTATCTGTTCAGTATTTGTGTAATTCAGCTTCTGAATAAAGCATGTGGTCAGTGTTCCTCAGTAACTGCACTTGTCAAGGGCTGTGGCCTCACTTGGCTGCCTGAAGAGCTATTCCTCAGAGCACTGTCTTCCCCAGTCTGTTGGCCCTCCTGTAAATCCAACTAGTTTTATTTTGAAGTAGACAGTGAAATGCCAATAGTTATATTTTACCCCTGTAACAATCATGAGAGGATGCAAGAGTCTGAAGAATCTTTCTCTGGAAAGATGGATAGACTGGAAGACCATTTCTATCAGCAGATTGTGTGGCTGCTTCAAGGGAAAGCTGAAGGTCAGTACCCAGAAGGTGTCACCACTCTGCCAAGTTTTCCTGATGAGATAGGGAACCAAAGACCACAGTGCTCAGGGAGTTTGGTACAAACCAGCAACATCACCTTCCAGTGTGAAGTGCATTTTGAGTTACTGTGCCATTGAGACTTTGTGGCATTTCTGTTGGCTGAGCCTGTGAGCCTGGAATCACAGTTATCAGTACTGGCAGCATCTCTCCCAGCAAACGTGTTCTTGTGAGCAGTGTCAGCTCCCATTTCTTGGAAGAGTTGCTGAATAAAGCCTCAGCTTCCGGTGACTTGCAGCAGACTGGCAGGAAGGCCTCGTGTGGGAGGTGTCCCTGGGATGAGCCTGACCCTTTATCTTGCCAGCCAGCTGCAAGGGGATTATCCTGGACTGCCTGTGTGCACTCACTCCTGCACTGGCTGTGCTGCCTCGAGACCTTTCTCTTGTGTTGTAAAGAAAGCAAGGATTGAACTACTCTGGTAAGTCAACATTGCTAATTTTTAAATGATTGACAATTATAATTTGTCAAGCACAGGAAAATGCTGCCTTGTTGCACGTATGTGTGGTTGTTCTCATGGAGAAGTTACAGCAGTTTGTGTTCAGCAGTGGCACGAGACTGTAACAGAAAAGACTTACTGACCCATGTCTCCAGCACAGGTGATTATTCACCTGCTGGAGCAGTGTCTAGCATGAAAAACTCCACTGGCTTCCATCCTCAGTGGTCAGCACCCTCTCTGCAGCCAAAGACCATTTATCACTTATTTTCAAGACTGGAAAGGCTATTTTTTACTTGTGGTAACAGTAAATTTGTTTCTGAGTCTCCTCTTGGAGTTTGCCTGAACAAAGCATTGCTTAACAGATGCAATCCAGAGCTATGATAAGGCATGACCAATTTCATATTCTAGTTTTTGATTCCTTGACAGAAATTTTCTTGGCTACCCTGGTAATGCACCTCCAGTAATGCTGGAAAACAGGCAGCTCTTGTACACTTCTGGGGACTAGTGAAAACGTCTTTGATGGCCGCAGCTAAGCCTTCCAGTAGCCGTGTATTCGTACTCCTCCTCAAATCCAGGGTTGGAGGACCATGAAAATTCCTTCTCCTATAACGAGAGACCAAGAATTTGCTCTCTTTTAACTCAGTTCTTTTCACAGCTCTCACGTCTCCAGTGGAGGACACCAAATTCAGCCAACTTTAGAAACTCATCCTCAGAACAAAACAACAAAAGACCTTGGCTGTGGTGTCAGTCCTAGAGTGTGGGTGTCTGCTTGTCTGGTTTCCACCTCATCCAGTCTCACCAGGGAATTGTTTGCAGGTGAAAATGAACAGTGGAATTCTCTTGTCCCTCCTGAGCTTCCTCCCACTTGTTACACCCATATGCCCTGTGCCGTGCAAGTGCACCACCAACATTACTGACTGCTCATCAAAAAACCTGACTGTAGAAAACCTGCCCAGTGCTTTCCGTCCTTCGGCTGAGATCATCCACCTCGCTTCCAACAGGCTCACCTCTATTCCCAACGGGCTCTTTGACAACCTGAGGAGCCTCCGGGTCGTCTACCTGCATGGCAACCCTTGGGAGTGCAGCTGTGACATCCTGTACTTGCGCTCGTGGCTGCAGTGGCAGCAGAACCGGAGCCTGTACAGGGATGTGAGATGCAGCTCCCCGCAGCACCTGCAGGGCCGCATCATCGCCTACCTGACAGAGGATGAGATCATCTCCACGTGCCAGCACTGGTACTGCAGCCTGGCTCTCCTCTCTCAGCTCTCTCTCTTCGTCCTCCTTTTCCTCCAGGGTATCTTGGTTATCTTCATCATTGTCTACCTGCAGAAATTTCGGAGAATGACTGCTGAGGTCCGGAGCACCACACGAGAATTAGACCAGCAGGTAGACCCTTGGGTATCTTCTTCAATAAACAATGATTAACATCACAAGACAGAAGATCCTTCCCCCTTTGGGGGATGCTGTGCCAAGGTCCTGTAGTTTGTGATATCCAGAGGGGACAATTCAGTGCCCAATCTAATCCTGACTGCAGTCTGGAGCAGGACTTGAACTGATCAGACACTTGCTGTGTTCCTAAAGAATCAGTCTTGTGTTTTTTTCAATGCTTAAAATTCTTTAGCATGATCTGATGGCTTGTCTGAGCTGGAAGTAGTTCTGGTTTGCTAGACTAAGGAAATCATAAGCTACAGCAACCAGAACTGACTCAAAGAGTTCATAACCTCATAGAGACTCCAGTGCTTGATCCCTCCTCTCCTACAGTGTTCCAGCCAATTTCCAGGGATGCTTCTGCTTGTGCTGGGTCAGGTGAGGACAGAGGTGAGCAGTGAACTGTTCGAGTACTGAGCTAGGACAATGGAGAAATACAGTTTCCTTCTGCTACCACAGACTGCATTAAGAGCTTTGGATTAGTGGTTTAGTCTTCTCCTGCCTTGGTTTCCCAAGTAAAAGGGAAAGGAAATGCTTTCTTGCTTGATGCATCTTTTCCAATGTTCTTCTAGGGGAGGGAGGAAATATCTAGAAGCCCACTAATTTTACCTAATCTGCATTCCTTTTAATCTACTTTAGTTTCAATACTGACTTCAAGTGAGTGAGACTGGGGCCCTGAGTCTTTATGAGAAATTCATCCTGAAGCCAAGAGATGTTTGACTGTGCCTGTATGGCACCTGGCACGAGAGATCTGGTCTTTAGAGACTCAAACTGCAAACCCTACTGATGTGCCTACTGCTGTTTATGGTGTCCCTTAATTATTTTTGAAATGAAGCAAAATTGAAATAAAATAATGATGTATGATGATGTAAATGATTTATCTTTCTATTCTACACTGGGTGTCTTGCATGCTGTTGTGCTCCCCAGAGTTTATCACCCTCAGAAGTTGTGCAAAGCAAAACAAAACCTGAGGGCAGGTGGAGAAATTATTTTGAGTACACCCGAGGGTTAAACTTCGGCAGCTGCGGCTTCCACCATGGAAACAGGGAGTTTGTTCCAAAGTCACTGAGTGGCTGCTTTTGTTTGTGATGCAGCTGGAATGGAGAGGGGCCAGCAGGGCTGTGGGGTGACCAGCAGGTGAATGATCTGTGCCCTTCAGCCCCCATCCCAAGCCATAGGAGCTCCATTCCCACTCATCTCACACACGAATGGAGCTTGGCCACGAGAAAAACCCTTTGCCCAGGGACTGCGGGCAGGGGTGGGGATGGGACAGCTGGTGGCAGGAGATGGGGCAGACTGGGACAGTGACCAAACAGGTGGAGGAAGGTGACGGGACATGGGACAGGGGAGGGCAGTGAAGGAGCTGTGACAGGACAGGTGAGGGCAGTAACCAAGCAGGTGGAGACAGTGGTGGGACACGGGACAGGTGAGGTGGAGACAGTGGTGGGACACGGGACAGGTGATGGCAGTGACCGAACAGGTGGG
>JAHLSL010000041.1:4435970-4570655 GCA_025920805.1 Petroica traversi
CAGTGGTGGGACACGGGACAGGTGATGGCAGTGACCGAACAGGTGGGGACAGTGGTGGGACACGGGACAGGTGATGGCAGTGACTGAACAGGTGGGGACAGTGACGAGCCCCGGGGCAGTGACTGAGCACCGCCAGGGGGCGCTGTTCCGCGGCCGCCGCCGAGGCCGCTGAGGGAGCCGCTGAGGGGGAAGGAGCCGCTGAGGGGAAGGAGCTGAAGGGGCCGGTCCGGCCGCTCCGGGGCCTCTTGAGAGGAAAAAGGGAGTCCTGGGGCTTCTCTGCCTCAGGCTGCTTCACCTCGGCTCGGCTCAGCCCAGGAGGCCGCGCTGGCCCCAAAAGCACAGGTGCTGCAGTGAAAAGCGCAGGTGTCGGGGCGCGGTGCGGGTGCGGCTGAGGCGGGAAGATGGAGGCCTGAGGGTCCCCTCACGGGTGGGGCGATGGCTGTGAAGGACGTTCCCCGAGCTGAGTGTGCTGGGCCCAGCCTGACTGAGGTGAGTGACACGGGGCTCTGCCTTGAGGCCTCCTCCTGCCATTTCCCTACTGTGTCCTCTGTTCCTTTAGCACTAACCACTGTGGCATTGGCCTGGCTGGATGTGGCAGTAAAGCACCCTAGGAAATGGGGGTCCAACTCAGGTTTATTTTTAATTCTGGGGATTGCACCTTGCTGGACTTTACCCAAAGCACCTCCTCCATCAGTATCCCCTGCAATATCACCATGACCATGACCTCCAAGGAGGGGCACAGGTCCACTGAGATTGGTGCTCCATGAGGTCCCCAATGCTCTCAAATATGATTTTTAAGTACTGTAGTAGTTTTAAAATTATTTTTTACCCCTGAGGAACTAACTTTCCACAGGAATAGTAAGCCCATTTTCTGACTTGTTCCTCCCCATTGTCCTTTCTCCAGAATCAAGATGCAGCTGTGTAAGGAAGTAGCACAAGCCACTGTCATCCCTTCACCCCTTCCTTCTCATTCCTATTGGTCAATTATACTATTACTTTTTTATGTCTGTTGTTGAAGTCCTTCTCCTTTTCTAATACATGTAAGAGATGTAAAAGATCCTTTGCTTGCCCAAGGCTTTGCAGAGTATGCTGCCATGACAGAATGAATCCTTGGGTTTGCCTGCAGATTTTTAGCTGAATTTGCCTGGGTTAGAGGTTGTTGCTGGTGCATGTGGGCAGTTCTGACAGGCAGGTTCAGCTGCTGGGAGAGGCTGGACCGGGAGCAGGCACAATCCCAGCCCTGTGACTGCTTAGTCTATTAACACTGCCCTGGGGTGCTGGAAAACCTTCAGGGCTCAGTGTGGCCAGAGAGAGAACAACTGCTGACTTTAGTTTTGCTTCCCTGAGCAGGCAAGAGGGCTCCTGACTCTGCATCATTAAGTCTTGGCACATGAAAGTTAAAAAGCCTTTTTGGCATTATTTGCACCTGTGAAAAATGTGACCAGCCATGGCACTGTGATAATGGATTGCGCTGAGTGCAGAGTGATTTGTGTGCCATGGCAGCATGTCTAATCCATAAATCTAGAGCCTGCATATCTTGCCTTCTCCTGGCTCAGGAATCTGCATGTCACAGATGCTTTCTTGCTCCACTGCCCAGTGCAGGATCTACTGGGATGTTGTTGAAGGGAGAACTGGCTTTCATTCTAAAGGAAGACATTGCCCAGGAATGCACAGATGCTTCGAAGGGGAAGAAGTGGTGAAATATGGCAAAGATAAACACAAGCTATTAAGCTGCTGTGCAAATAATTTTTTAGTACCAAGGCCAATCTAAACCCATGGTGTGCAGGGTTGGCCTGCCAGGCCTGCTGGACAGGCTGCTGCATTGCCAAAGGTTCAGATGCTTCCAAGCAGCTCCTTTCTCTGAAAGTTACCAGGTTAAACAAGCCTGGGAGACCCAGCCAAGGTGTTTGCAGCCTCTGTGTTACAGAGCTCCAAACCTGAGGTGTCTAAAAAGCAGGCCAGCACTTCCTAAATGAAGGACCAAATGGTTGGTAGATGACACTGGGGAAGGCACACTGCTTTTTTCTTCTTCCAAATGCCTTGTTTCTCAGTTATCTTCATGGTGACTTTTGCATATTTTGCAGAGAAAAAGAAGGCTTGAAAGCAAAGCCAGCTGATTTTGGAGCCTGGAGAATTTTAGCCCATAATCCCACAGTGAACACAATTTTCAGTCCCTGTACCATATGGTGATAGTGGTTCTGTTTTGCTTCAAGATTGCTGCAGGCCCTTGTTTACAGATTGCCTGGGTCCATGTGACCCTTGGGAACCTGCCCCTGTTCTTTTGCTTACACTTTCATGGGTTCTGCACCCTCAGGCGTGCGATGAAAATATCACATCTCTACACACAGGCAACAACTCGTTATCACCCACTGGGCCTGCTCAGTGGGACAGGCCAGTTCCATGCAGCACGTGGAGATTAGGCAGTGCTTGGAGACAGTGTGGAGGAAAGTGCTGGAGGGGCATGGCACATCCCTCTCTCGTAGTCAGAGCTGTGTGCTGTGCGTGTGCCAAGGTGAGAAGTTTCAGTGGATGCCTTGGTGGCAGCCAGATCTGGGATTTGTTGCATTCTTTACAAGTTGCAAGAGACATTTTTCATAGTCATGAATATAACACCACCTGGCCTTCTCTAAACCCCTCATTTCCCTTCAAGACTGAAGCATGAAGGGCATCCCAGAGAGACTGCCAAGAAAAGTGGTGTTGATTCCACATCATGGGACATCTTATCTGTCCTAGGGTACATGGGAAAACAAATATTTTAGAAATGTTTAGAAGTGGCTTTTACTTTTTTTATGAGTATATTTGCATATGAAAACAGAGGCTTCCTCAGGTTCATAGGCCTGATTTTTGAGGGCTTTAATGGAGAGCATGGTTTAATTTAACAGGTTTCTGCAAAAGATTAGTTGTCTTGGGGAAGTACCTTGAAAGCAGCAGATTGCAGTGTTTTGTTCTGAAGACAGTGTGTGTAAAAACTGTATGTCTAGGTAAAGTTACATGCTCCCTGGAGAGACAGGATAGAGCACTGCTGGAGGACATATAGGATTTAAGTGGGTTTAGTCCAAAAAAACCTCCTCAAATTACCCTCCTAAATCTACAAGTAATTTTTTTTTCTATTTCTTTCTATATCTCATGGTCGGCTTCTGCTCTGAAATGTTTGTGACTAATGAGAACAGAATATGCTGGGAGGTATTTCTTTGTATTTCCACAGAGGAAGATTAACCTGATAGTTACAAAACCAAAATTCCAGGAATGCCCTCTGTGCATACCAAATGGTTCAGGCTGTGTCCCTGATCTGCCACCCTCGTCTGTCACAGCTGATGATCACTTCTAACCTGCCCTGTCACAGCTGTTTGGTGCCACATCAGTGCCATTCCTTAGTGCTGTGCTCACTGAAGGAAAGTCTGTCTCCAGAGCCACTACAGCACTGACGTGTCACTGGGGCTCGCTCGGGAGAGGGCAGCAAATAGCTTTTAATCTCCTGTTTGCTTTGAGTAGTAAAATACACACGAGATTTGGGCCGGGGAGAAGATGAAGGTAAGCGTGCTCTGTGTCTGCCCAGGGGCTCACAGCGATGCGCCAGACTTAGTAGCCCAAGCAGCAGACATTGCTCTTTGAAACAGTAACTACTAGGAAAAAATTTCCTTTTCTTGTTGCTGTTTCAAAGCATCAGACTGAAACTGAGAGGAGGAGGAGGTGGTCATTATGATGCTGTGGCTGTGATGGAAATAGGGTTGGCTCTCTGTGGATGTTTAGTCTGACGAGGTTTGGAGGGTGAAAATCCATCCTTTGGCAGGTGGTAGAAAAAGCCCTTGCCATCGTCACTGATGGTGAGAGCAGTGGGTTTCCACTGACATGCCTGTTGGAGATGGGAGGGTGCCTGGTGGATTGGGGGGAGGTAAGTGCTCTCAGAATACCCCAGGGCTGTGTAGGACAGAGGGCTCAAAATTATTTGGGTTGGCTCTGTGCATCTGTGGGACAGAAAATGCAGAGGCTGAACAGGCAGCTGTGTAAGCACCCATGGAATTTAAATGCCCCTGCACTGGGAGGAGCTGTGGGGAGTTGAAATCTGGATCAAAGGACTGTGAAACACCAACAGCTCCAGTTAGGACTCCTAGTGCTTCACTTGGTTGTCTATCATAGGGTATGATAAGGGATGTGCCTGTGTTTGGGGAGCTTTTTTCACCAGGAGCTTTTACCTCCAGCATTCTCAAGCTCACCAAAGGATTATGTGGGTGCCCACATTTACTCTGCATCTCCATTACCTGATCTTTCAACACAGTGTTAGCAAGCTGGTTTTTTTCCCAGGATGAGACTTTAATTCCCTCCCATTGATCATGGCCAAAGAAGAGAGCTCAAATGGAGATTTTATTCCAGAAACAATGGCCCCCTTATGTGCTGTGTCGTGATCTCTGTGAATGAACCTGCTGGTGAAATGAAGGCTTTTCCCCGGGCTGTTTGTACCTCTCACAGGTGAATCTTCCTATTAGGTCAGCTGCCTTGATTCCTGCAGGGAGAGAGAAGGGAAGTAAAACATGAAATCTTTGTTCTGTGGAGACTGAGACAAAATGACAGTCAGTGGGCACTTGGGCTTCATATTTAGTTTCCATAAATCCCCATGTGCTGCAGGGACTTTGTCGACATTAAAACCTAAAAGCAGAGGGCAATTTCCCTGCAGTTGTAGACGTCTTTCTGCTTTATAACAATTCTCTCCCTTCTGCATGGGCTGGCTGCTCCCTTCCAACCAAAGTGCTGTTTTCCTTCCTGCCCCGTTCTTAGCTCTGCTGTGAGCTGCTGCCTGTTCTGTTGGTACCTGCTCCTTCAGACCCTTCCCACTGCTGTAGGCATTTCCCAAGCTGTACATAAAATACAGCTTGCTGCCTTCCCATGTTTGGCTCTCTGATGGCCGAGCTGCACCAAAACCACCAAACTTATTAATTTGATCATCCAGTGCAGGAGGCTTTGAAAGCAAGACCTTGGTGTTCTTGATTACTTCCTCTCCTGTTGTCCCCTCTTGCCACTATCCATCAAGAACGGCATTTTAATGATCTCTTTGCTTCTTTTCCTTTTTTCCTGAGACTTCAAAGAGCACTAGAAGCAGCATTGTCATTTTGACCTGCCTAATTGAATGGAAACTCTCTCCAAGTGCTGTGTGTGAATTTCAGTGTGCAAATTCCCATGCAGTTTGCTACAGCACGTCAGGTAGTGTTTTATATTCTATCCATTGGTGGATTTGTCCTGAGAAGAAAAAAAAAGAAAAAAAAAGAAAAAAAAAGAAAAAAAAAAGAAAAAAAAGACTATTAGTTTCTGTTTCTGAGTTGAGAGGAATAAAGAGATATGCTTACATCAGGTGAAGAAGGAGAGGTTGGGCATTGTATTGTCTTTAATTTGAAAAGATATAATGAGATTTGTTTTTCTGTGTGTATACCTGGAAGGAAGCTCCTCAGTAAGTGCAGAACTCTGTGGTGGTGTTCACGTGCTGGGAGAAGTGAGCTGTGGGTAAGTTGGTCTGTGTTGCAATAATCCAGCGCCATACTTTGTGTTCCAGATGTGAAAAAAATAATTTGGAGATGCAACGTGGGAAACCTGAAGGCAGTGGAATGAAATCTTAGCCCTGCTCTGTTGTGCCATTGATTTCAGTAAAGCCAGGCTTCACTGAAGGAGCTTTTGCAGCGTGTGCTGGGCTGTGCACACAAACTGCCAAGGGGAATCTCTGTAAGAAAATCCAATGCAGGGAGGCCCAGCTGTGGGGCAAGAGCACTGGATTACACATGTCTTGGTAGTGTAATATTAGTTATGTACAGTAAGGCAAGTATTTCTAAAACCACAGAAAGCATCTGAGTCCTGTCAAAATGAAAGAAAATTGGGATGAAGGTTGGGCACTTTATTCCCTAAACTTGTTCCAGTGATTAATTAGCTGTGGAAAAATTAGCATGTAATTTCAATCCCCATTTGTCTGTGAGTTTCCAGCATTCCTACCTTGCCTTGCCTTTATCTGTAGATGTCAGTAGGGCCCCATGTACTAGGCACTCAGCGTTCCCAGGGATGGGAAATTGTGAAATCCATGTGGGATGGGAAATTATCTCGGATGTTTCCCATCTTAGAGGAAAAAAAATCTATCTTGGAAGCTGTTCAGCCAAAACCCAGAGCATACAACTGGTGCATTCATCTTCGTGCTCACTTGCCTGCCTACTAGCAACACACTTGACTTTCTAAGTGAAAAATAACTCTAATCCAAAAATTGAAGCTTCAGTGTTTGTTAACTGGAAAACAGACATCTAAACAAGTCCATTGATTTATATATTTTTTAATCCATGTCTTAAAAATAGATGCACGTACCAACTGTTCCTTGGTCATGCCAAGCTGAGGGTTCCATATTAAAAAAATAGTTCACAGAATGGTTCCCACCAGCTTTGTGTCTTGCTTTGCCAGGAGGCTCTGTCTGCTGAAGTGTCTTTCACTGTATGTGGTGAGAGAGTGAACAGAAAGAGGAGGATGGAGTAAATGGTCTTTGGTAGTACAACTACCAGTGACCTCATGCCTCTGCTGAGGGCAGGTGGCTTATGCCATGGGGCACTGTTGTCTCTAGAGCAATCCTCCAGAATCCTTGGGCCACGAGTGGATTCCTTCATAACCCTCATATGGAATGAAATCGACTGCTTTCCACCTGGCAGCTTCTCCTTGGATTCCCTGAGCCAGGAAGGTCTGACCTGAGCTCTAAAAAGACAAAGAGGTCCCTGGCAGGTGTATGGAAGCATTCCCTGCTGACTGTTTGTTTGCCCCTGTGAGCTGCCTGGGAAAGGTTTCCTCACTCAGCTGAGGAAGAACCTCACTGCAGAGTTGACAGCAAACAGCCCTCAGGATGAAATCTGTGCACATGACCAGGAAAAGACCAGGAACAGAATAAAGAAGTAGACCTGATGGGCAGTTTCCTGGTGAGAAGAGCTTGATCTGGGCTGATTACTGAGTATTTACAAATGCTGAATCAGTTGTTGTTTACTGAGCTGGCCTAGTTGTCTCCTCAGCAATTCCTACTGATGGAGAATGAGTGGCAAGAATAACAGAGGAGGGAGGATCTGGTTGCAGGCTCAGAGAGGAATGCCAGGATTCCATTGCCTGCCTTGGCATTGACTTTCTCTCATCTTGCTCTGCCCTCCTACTTTTCTGGCTAATGTAGCCCTATTTCAGAGCACAGCAAAGGAAGGTTCTTCTGTTGGAATCACTGTACCCAAGTCAGTCTGTGCCAAGTTGTACATGAAATAAAACATAAACTATATTTCAGCTGCTGCATTTGCAATGGAGAGGACGGCAGTAGAACTTGTGGGCTGCCATGAATACTACATAGCAAAGCAGCTTTTGCAGGACCTTTGTGAGCAGAAAGAAAAAACTGAAGTCTATTTTATTGAGTAGAATTATCAAGAAACTTAATCTCAAAAGTTAATCTCGGAAGTATGCTAAGTTTGAACATCTGCAAGTTCTTTGAAATTCGGGAGTGAAAAATACTGGGCAGAAGGAGAGGATATGTCTGGTTCAAAGCAGGGGCAATAGAATACCTCCTGCCTCCAGCTGGGCTATGCCGAGACTTCTGTAAAACTATTTCTTTGCTTTCGAAATACATTTGACTGCACTAAGTGGCATGGTGTTCTCAAAATGTTTTCCTTGGCTTGTCCAATACCTCCTGGCCTGTGTTCCTTTTCTTCCCTATTCTTTGCAAACAATTCCATTTGAACCTTACTTTCCTTTGTTTAGGTTTAGTGTTTCCCTCAAATATTTAAGACCGTGATACTCATCTTGAGTAGCAAGCCAAGGAATCACAGAAATTCTCTGTTAATTTCTCACCCTCCTTTTGCTACACAGCGGCTTCCCCGGGCAGATAGGTAAGCTCCCCACTTGCTCATTACTCTATCCTAACACAGCATAAAGATTTGGGCTCTTATCTTTTGCATGGTGGGACACTTTAAAGTAGCTCCAGATACTGTTCTTCCTTTTCCCTACCTGCAATGAACCTGCTGTTTTAGGAAGTGTGAGGAATAATTAGTAAAATAATAGCAGCTGTCTCACAGATCCTTCTCATCAATGGGTCTCAGAGGACCTTGCCAAGCTGAATACCAGTTGTTGCACCTATTGCAGAGGTGGAGAACTGAAGCAGGGGAAGAGAGCCTGCTCTCCCAGAGCACATCAGCAGCAAAGCTGGGACTGAACACCCCCACATTTCACACCACCTTCCTTGGAAGTGAGAGGAAAGGATGTGCAGCCCGAGGTGTATTTTTTGCACATAGCTCTTCCTTGCTTCTTTCTCAATAACTGGCACACTGGAGAAGAAGGACCATGCTCTCCTGTTATTCATGCTTAAGCTAATTGCCAAGCTCCCTCCAGGTTTCAGTAAGTCATAGGATAGAAGAGTTTGTGTTACAGGTTGACACTGAGATCTGGGAAGCAGTGTCTGTCTCCAGACCCTGGGCTTACATAGGCAGCTGTTGCCACCTCACAGAACTCTTGTAAAAGGTAGCCAGGAGTCTTCTCAAAATATTCAGATCCTAGGTGCTAGAGGAATAACAGGGAACAAGGACATTTTTTCATCTGTGCAGCTGGGAGCTGCTCCAGTGGGAAGAGATCTCTCTGGCTTTGTTCTTGTTGACCATGAAATGTATCCTGCAGTCTGGCAATGTGCAAAACTAGAAATGGGAACAGAGGTCTTCTGTCTTGAACACACTTCACTCAAGCGTGCACATAGATATGGGACAGTGTCCTCTTTCAGTGTGCAAGGGAAGCCAAATCCTGCTTTCATCAGGTCTACATGGCCTTGGAGTAACTTCATTTCTTTGTTATGCCGCAGTGATGCACTTGGCTTCCCTACTTGTGAACCCCAACATCCTCTGAAGAATGTGTCTCCAAGACCCATCAAACCCTCAGCCATTTTTTTTTCTGACGGCAGAGGTACAAAGCCACTTGTGATGCCCACAGAAGGGAGGGCAGAGTGCACGCCTGCCTCATATGATAATGCATTTCCACCTACACATGGCTGTGTTTTTCTAGCTCTTTTGTGGTTTTGTTGTTCTCCCCTTGTACCCACAAGACCCTGCACTGGCTATAGCAATTGGCTAAATCTTTCTTGTGTTCCTCCCGCAGGACCCAGGCACAAGCCCAGCCAAGCTTTTTATACGTGCCTGCAGATGGACCTTTGGCCCTATGGTTTGCCTGGCCCTCTCTTCACCCGTGGCCAGGCACTCCAGTGCATGAAGTGGACGTTTTCCAGCCCTGAGCTGCCATAGTTAATTAACCCTCTGCTAAGGCCAGGCCAGTCTTTCTGGGAAACTAGATCCATTGGGCTGTGCATTCCACAAGCCTCTCTTTGCCTGGCGTCTTGTGTATCTGTACAGGAAAAATCTGTTTCTTCCTCCATATACTTCTGTTTTGAGATTGGAGGGGGCAAAAGCCTGAGGAAGAGAGAAGGGATCAAGTTCCCGAAGTTTCTTTGCTGTCATCAGCTGCCAGGAACACGCCATGGGAGAAAACCAAGCCAAAGCTCCTAGAGATGCCTTGGTTTTTCCTGGGCAGAGAATGCATGCATGGAATTTTCCCCATCTCGTCTTCCTTGTGGCAAAGTTATCTTTGTATAACGAAGCTGCTATAGTTTCCCATGAACTGCTTGACATGACTGGTCATAATATTGCTGTCCAGGTTAGTCCTTGCCCTCCATCTTCCAGGAGGCTCGCCCTACTTTCAGAGGAAAGCACAAGGTTTTCCTCTGGGAACTGCTTCATTTTTGTGGTTCTACTGGTTGAGCCCCTACAGAATAAAGTTCTTAATGTCGTCACCCTTTGAGGTCTCAGGGCCCAATTGCCTTCTGTGCCTTGAGGTTTCAGAGGTCCTTGAGGTACTATCATCCAATAATCTGAGGAGACAGAAGTCACAGATGGACTGGACTCTCCCTGAGACATGCCGAGTTTCAGTGGCTGTGTTCTTGGGGCAAACTGTAGAGTTGAGGGTTGAAATTTTCCCTGGCTGATCTCTATTTTAAAACAAAGTACCCCTTTCGCACTGTGCCAAGTGCATCTTTGTGTTTTTGGGCTCATACCACCTGTGTCCCTGCGCTTCGTCTTGTGATGAGTTAGTGCTGGTGCCAGAGGGAACAAACACGGGGTTGTTCAGGCTCCCAGCACATTCATGCCTGACTCCTGTCCGTGTTGTGCTGTTAAGGTCATTTATCTCCTCCCCAAAAGGCCCTGCAGAATGCTGGCCAGACCTGTTCCCGTTAACTGTGCCTGTCTTTCCTTGTAAGGAAAAGGAGCGTAATTGTGCAGTCTTCCAAAAATAATAATTAAAAAGTATAAGCTTGCGTGAAAGCATGGTAAGCTCTGGAGAAAGAAAGATAGGGACCTTTTTGACTGGTGCTGAGGGCAGGATACAGAGAGTTGTTTGCTTAATGTGAAAAAAGCCAGAATTTACCTGTATGGTCCAGTCCTGTTTGTATAGAGGCTGCAAATCCCCCCTTTCCCACCTAGTTCTGTGAGTGAGTTGTAGTAAATCAGGACAAGCTGAGAGGTTTTTTTTGTTGGGTGGTAGGTTGGTTGGGGTTTTTTCGAAAGGGTCTTGATTATCCAGCTATTTTTCTCCCTTGGTGCTGCTTCATGCCACTTCTGACTTTGATTAATAGGTCTCTGAATAAAATGTTAATCTAACTAGGGGTCCTTGGCCCTGCCCCCCCCGCCCTCCATGCCTTGCTCCAGAAATATCAGAGAAAACACACAGAGGTTTTGTCTCCCTGCAGAGCACTTGTAGCTTTTGATTAATGGGTGGAAGGGCCCAGCTCCAGGTTTGTGGCATCTCTCCTGACTGCAGAAAAATAAGCAAAAAGTCACCAAACATGACACAGAGAAGGCAAGTCCCAGGAGCTGCAACGAGAAGAAAGAAAGGAGAGAGAGCAGCTTATAATTTGAGATGTACCCTGCTCTAAACCTTCGTACTTGTGAGTCCAAGTTCAGACTCTCATCTCCATTTTAATCTTTCTTTACAATGAGCTCAGACCACATTGCTGAATTCAGCAGTTTCCAAGCTCTGGGATGTCTTAACTTCTAATATGTGCATCATGAACTACTCTGCACGTTGCCCTGGGCTGACACTTCACATGCATGTGTTAAGAGTGGCTAAGATGGCTTAATAAAAAAATGAGACCTTACACTTCAAACAGGACACGTGTTTCCCCTCTTCCCCTTCAAACTCTTGCCCATTCTCTGAACCAGACTTCTTTTGGAGCTTCTGAAATGATCAGAAACATGTGTTTCATTCTTGTCTTCTGGCCAGCACTGAACTCGGAAAGACTCTTCTTGTATCACTTTCATGTGGAAGCCAGACCTGCTGGAAGTTTGCTTGCTCCCTCAAGGTGTATCGTTTGCTGGAACTACAGATATACCAAGCTACTTGGGCAAGGGCTTGTCTACATGGGGCAGTTAGGCTTGAATGGGTTGGGAGATCAAACTGAGCTACTTTGTTAGTCTGAAATAAGGGTAATCATTGAAGGGGTTTATAAAAAAAACTATTCCTCTGGCAAACCCTAAGTGGGATATGCATAAAGTGTGAAGGAGATGTGTACACCACCGTCCTGCTGCCTTCCATTGCAACCCCTCTGTGGAGCATGGAACGTGGAGGGAATCTGTGAAGCAGTGTGGCCTTTCCTGGCACTGGTGCGGAGTAGGGACAATTCCTCTTTCTTCTCCTCCTGGCATCTCCCTGGAGGCCTCCTCAGTCCTTGAAGTGCCTGTCATCCAACTCACTCGACAACTGACATGCCTGGAGGATGCAGCCGCCCCTGCTGACAACAGCTTTGTTTCCCAAGTGATGGATGGCTTGGTGGCCCAAGCCCTGCCATTGTCCCCTGCCTGTGGCCTTACTTCAGTGATTCTTATCTTGGTCCTGGGCATCCACTCCCTGCAAGGAAGGTGAGCAGTTGCCAGTACCTCACCTTCTCCCTAGGTGCCTCTCCAGGGCTGGGTGGGGGGAAGGATAACGGGCATCCCGTCCAGATTGCGTGAAGCCAAACTCTGTTATTTGCCTGGGCCTGTGAGGCATTTGGCTCTTATCATCAGGGGAAGGCAGATACGAGGGATTCTGTTCCTTAGTCAAACACTGCCATACAGGCAGTGTGGAAGCGCTCGTGTAATTGCCATTCTCTGCTCTCACACTCCTATCTTGTAAATCACCAATCCATCACAGCCCAGGTCCTTGTATTGTTCTATAATTAACTGGACAAACTACAGGAGCATTGTCATAGTTCCCCATTTATAGAGGAGGGACAAAGGCTTGAAGGAAGATTTCAGTCCCCTTCAGCTTTTTCTTCCTCTCTTGAATTCTTTTTTTCTGTATCTTCTGATCCATCTCATGACTCTAATGTCTCACCTGCTTCTCTGAATGAACACTTCTCTGCAAACCAACAATAACCCAGAAAGAGTGGCCACAAAAGGATAGACTTAAGGATTTTAACCCTTCTAATTCCACTGTGGGTGTGTGCACATGTGCTCACTCACTCCCTAATGCAAAGAGCAGCTCAGTTCTGAACAGGCTTTGGACCCTCTGCTAATGAAAATAGGCCAGAGTTGCCTCATCCATTTCTTAACGATAATATGCAGAGGATTTAGCTCCAAGCAAACAGTCTCCTTATGAGTTAGACACTCCCTGGGGCTGGATTATGAGCTACAAGGGAGATGGAGGATTTCCAAAGGCTGTGGTAGTGCAAAGATTTGGGGAGTTACTGTTACTTTCCTGGTTTTCACTCAGGAAGGTGGATAATGTATTTCAAGGTTCCATATGGCTTTTAAGGCTATAAAAATGTTTGATGCTGGCTCTGGAGCATGGAGGGAACCGGCAGTGATTTGGAGTAATAAACCTGGTTTCTTTTCTGTAGGCCAGATGACTGACGCTGCTGTGCTGCTGGACAGCGTGGAGAGTTGGTTGAAAGGAAGAACTTTCCCTAAATTTGGTCATCTTACTTTAAAAGACTGTTCCCAAGAGCCTTTGAAGGGGTTATCCTGCTCTATTGCCCACTGAGGGTATGCAGGGCCTTGGGTGGATTAGATCAACCAGACCAAAGCTCTCCTTGCTTTATCGTCTGACCCCCTCATGCCTACAGGGATTTCACTACTTCAAAGCGGGGTATTTCTCTCATTTTGGCTTACAGCACCTGGCATGCTGTGGCTCTGTTTTCAGCTGGAAGCTTTAGACACTGGAGCACTACAAATAACAATGGTTTATATATCCTCTGTTCTCTTCCTTCACAAATTATTAGAAAAGGCCACAGTTCTCATGGCTGCTGCTTTGACAGCAGAATTTAGTCCTTTGTGTTGACAGTGTCACACAGCCAACTTTACTGACCTCCTGGGCATCCCTTGGAGCAGATTTTGGCTCTGGTGCTGAAGATCTACTTTTCTTCTTTATTTGAGATGTCAGGTAGGTCTGCTGAATGAAATGCATGCTTTTATGTTCTGGTAGGCCAGGCCTTTTAATAAAACCCAACAACTTTGCTTATTTAACCTCCCTCTCTAAAATATTTTCCAACTCTTGTGAGCTGTAAATTAGAACTGTCCACCCCAAGGAAATTCTGAATAAGCGACCTGAGGCTGACCTCCAAGCCATGGGGCACTTCCTAGCAGTGCCTGCATCCCAGTGACCAGGTCACCTCTCTTAATGTATGAGCACACTGGATTCTCTCTTGAGAGGCCAGTGAAGTACAGGGTGTCTCAGCTCTGCTTGGAAAAAGGCTTTGCCACTTCAGTACGTTTGAATGGAAAGGGAAGATCTGTTCGTGTTTATTTTACAGCCCCTTTTATTGACTTGATTTATAGCCTGAGGCTGTGAGTTAATTGAGGTCCAGTCCAGGAGAGGACACCTGGGGAGGGGAGTTGCTGCAGTGCCACCAGAGGGAAAACATACAGGAAAGTCCTCTAATAAAGAACAGTTTATTGCAAGTTCTGGCTCTGGCCAAGCTTTTGCCACCTGAACTGGTTGCTCTAACTCCAGGAAGACTCTTAGCTCACCATGGGTGGCAAGGCCCAGGGGGGCAGAGGTTAGCCAAGAGAAGGTGCATTTCTTTGGTGTGCCCTTCGTTAAAACATCCTTCTGCCTGTCTCTTATGGGTGAAACTTAGTCACCTGTATAAGTGCAACTGTCATCGCCTTCTCTAATGGAGACCTGAGAGGGGTGTTCCCACAGCCTGAAAGCAGGTGCCTCTCAGTGCATATCTCCTGGGCCTGCAGAGCAGATGCCAAGGCCAGAGCTTTTCTTTGGCACCTGAAGTGTGGGATGCAGTGAATGATGCACGTTTACATGCACTGAGGCAGGTGAGGAAGTAGGGCTCTTACTGAGGTTGGCTGTCTTCAAGAGAGGTCAGGGAAAAGGCTCCTTCAGCCCAGTGACACCCTAACAAAGTAGATATGATATTGCTGTGGGTGGCCAAGGGCTAAATCTGTCGTAAGCTGGAGGGTGGCAGACCAGTCTGGAAGGAGTGATTCACTCTCTTCTGTGTGGCAAACAGTAATGTGGCTTTGGGGTTTTGCACAACCCTGTAGTGCAGGTTCTGACCCTGCTCCACTGCTCCTGGGCTGTTTGGTACAGGGACAGGCTGGAGCTGAAAGGTTGCCAGCAAGTGCTTGTTCTTCAGAGTTGGTGGGGCATGAGACCCATGTGCTGTCCCTCCTGAAGCTGTGCTAAGAGAGCAATGTTTCTGTCCTGTAAAAACCCCTGACAGGCCAGGGGGCAAAGTTACAGCAGCTCCTCTTGCTTGGCTGAGTCTGCCACAAGAGGCTGGTACACTTTAGCAAAGGGCTCCCCTTCCTCTCTCCTCAGCCCCTTCATCAGCCTTGGGAGGGAAACTGTTCTGCCAGCCACAGCAGAGTCCCCAGGCAGCTCCTGCCTCTCACCCTGCAGTCAAACCCCAGGCCCACAGACAGCTGGGCAGGTGTGACAAGACAGCCATGGGTCCCTGCAGACCTGAACCTCCCAAATTCTCAGCCTGCTGGTTTGCCTATGGGAGCTCTTTGTCAGGGTTCTTCTTCTCTTCCTAATTCATCACCAGCTGACATGAGCAGGAAATAAAAAGGCCAATTTACCCTCCATTTCTCCTGTGCAATGAGCCCTTTTCATTAAGCCATCAGCTCCTTTATCTTTTGCCATCAGAGTGGCTGCAGTACAGCTTGTTTTCAGCTGTCTCTGGACATCCTTGAATCTTCAGGGCACTTGTCTAGCCCCACTCAGATAATCCCCTCTTTCACTCAGAACAAACAAAGTGCTCCTGGGCCACACTGTGCTTCCCCTGCCCCATTGTATTGCAGGACTTCAGGGGCTGATGCACTTCAGTGTGTACTGAGGGGGCTGTTCACAGAAGACAACATGCAGATGCTGGTGGTTTTTAAAAATACCTTTGCTGCTTGGAGGGCTGAAGTTCAGATCTCATGCACGTGATTTTACAGTGACCATGCTGTCCCTTTGCAGATGTGTTTCTCCCTTTTTCCCAGGCAGACTGGGAATAGGGGAGGAGTTTCTTTCGCCAAATTGTGGTCTGTACGTTGTGTTTGAGGCCTTTCCACGCTGACCTGGGATCTTTCTCCCCTCGCCATCCCATCGGGCTCTTGCTCCTCCCGCTGGTCGGCAGAGGGCACCCATAACCTGGACACGGTCCTTGGGATGCGCTTGCTCTGCCGCTTCCACCGGCCAGCGGCCGAGGAAAAGGGACGTCCTGCTCTGGGGCAGGTTTCTCCGACATTTGGATAGAAATGTCCCCAGCCGGAACATCCACCCTCTTGCTCATTCCAGTCAGCCAGACTGGGGGAATGGGTCAAGGGGCTGCTTCACAGAAGGGTTCTCTGAATCCTATTACCTGCCCACGGGGCTTGTACACACAGACAGGACCGTGTCCCGCTCATCTCTGCTGCGGTGGCTGAAACAAATGTTGGCAGGGTCAGTGGCTGGATCAGATCCTTCTGATCTTTCCTTTGCATCATGTTACTGGTGATCTTGGAGGCGTTTCACAGGGAACACATTTCTGGATCAGGGTGCAGCATTTCCCAGTGTGAATTTCTGTTCGATCAAGAGACAAGCTATTTAGGAGTTAGTACTGATTCTGTGAGCACTCCTTATTTAGCCTGCACTTGGCTTTTTCTGACTCCATCCCAAATCTGACCAAAATACGGCTCTTCTAGAACTGTTTGATACTGTTTTCTCCTGACACAGACATGAAAAAACACATGTAGTGTTGCAAGGGCAGCTTTGAAGCCAGACGTGCTGCAGTGACTAGCACTAATGGCATTCCTTATATTCTTGCCTTGGTTTTGAAAGCATGGGGTGTCTAAAAAGACATTCCTTTTTCCTTGTGTTTATTAGTTCTCAAATTCTTGTTTTCCTTGTGGCCTGCAGAACTCCTTACAGTATGACCTTTCTAAGGTAGGAACTGGCTCCACATTGCACATAATTAAGTTGCTTCTAGGTGAACAGTGGAGAGTGAAGCCAGATTCCCTTTTCATTTCTGACTGCTCAGCAAGCAGGGTGTAGACAAGCCTTCCATCCCTCATATGCAACCCATAAAAAGCAGTCCAGCCTTTGGAGTCCAAAGCAGTTCTGACTGTCAGGTTTTTATAGCATCTTCCTACCAGAGGCAGGTGTTGCACTACCCCAGCTGCAGTGAAACTTGTGATGATATCGCACATCTTCTGATTATTGTCAGAACTACCTCCTAATCTCTGTTTCATGTATATAAGTCTGGTAGAATAGCAGTGATTCACCAGACCTATTTCAGGTTCACATGCTGTAACTGAGGTTGGGGTTAAGCTGACAGATGTCTCAGCTTTTGCTCCTTCATGATTTTCTGTTCCATTTTAATTGCCCCTGTTGTTTTCCTAATTGTAGTTGACCAAGGATGAGCAGTGTGTCACACAGGAAAGTCTTGCACGTCTGCCTATACATATCACTTAAATCCTAAACCAAGTATGTCAGGTGCTTGATTTCTTTTTCATGCATTTCTATGCGCTGTGGCATTTTTTTAACTTGAAATAGAAAAACATCAGAAGCTGGAAGGCTGCAGTAGAGACATATTTTGGGGTTTCTTTTTCCATGTGGAAATGTGGGAAAGGATCTCTATTAGAGGCTATTTTTTTCCAGTCTTCTGGAGTGTTCTTCCTCAAACAGTACAAGCATAATGTTACTGACTTTGAATTATGTTGCCTGTCTAAAACAAGGAAGATTTGGTTCTTTGCTGGAAATGATAGATGATTTTGTAAATGTATTTAATTGCTATTGATACTGGCACTCTGTTTAGTTTGTGTAAGGAAGGAATCTTTGTACCAGAAGTATTTGTCTCAAATTTGTTGATTATATATAAATTCTAGGCAAGCTCTAGATGTGTTTCCAGAATTGAATTCCTGATGCTTTGTAAACTCCAGAAGACAGCAGTGCTTCTAGAAATATATAAAGCCAGTGGGTTGGGTGTCATGAGCTTTATAATGTGATCTGTGTAGATCTACTGGAAGTGATCAAACCCTGTTTGCAGATGGAGGGATGGGGCACAGAGAACCAATTACAGAGGATTTAGGTTAAGATAAGTTTCTCTGGCCATGATTTAGTGTCATATAAGTTCCTCAGAACAGCTTTATTTGATCAATAGAGGAGGTCTTAGATGTTCATATCTCCAGTACATCACCAGCAAAGTCTCTCTACGTAGCTCTTCAACTCTTAGCCCAATGCTTCTGTTTCTGGAGTCAATTGTCCCAGAATAGTGTAGTTCTTCATTACTGCCCTGATTTCTCTCTACACCATTGTTACTGACTAGATCACCTTTACTGTGGGAATTGAAATAATAACCTTGCGTGCTTTGGACTTGGCTGGTGAAGAGCATGTGAGCTCAGAGCTGATGTTTTCTGTAGGCACCTGCTGTTTATCCACATCTGGCTATTGCTAAAACTCTGACACAGGAGAATGGTTTAAATCTTCTGGGCTGCAGTCAATGTTTAGATTCTACTGTTTGTTCTTCATGGAAAATTTTGGTGCAGGAAGATATTTCCAGGAAACAGTATTATTTCTAGTGCAACCTGTAAAGAAACACAAATTAATCACCTTTGAAAAGGTGAAATGAAAATGCTCTTTTGATGTTCTTATGCCATCATAGCTGCACAAATGGCTGTGCCAGGGGTTGGATTTGTTAACCAAGAACAAGACCAAGAGCTAAGGTATTTCATGTTCTGCAGAAACAAGAAACCAAATAGGATAGATTCTCATCTCCCTTGCATTTGATAGTGTTTTATAGGAGTAGTCCCAGTTTTTGTATGTAGTCCATTCTTAGAGTGGTAATTGTAAAATAGGAGTCAAAGCTGCATAAATATTATGCTTTTTCACCTGGCTCTATGACTCCCTGGAGCTGTCATCTGCCGTGTATCACAGACCTTGGGTTTTAGAAAGGTTTTACATAAAATGCTATGAACCCTGTAACTTTTGGTAGAAATGTCTTCTCTGGTGGCCTGGGGTTGATAGGTTTGGGGGTTGTTTAATGTCCAAGACAATTCCATGTTCAGCTTTGCCCAGTTTAAAATAAGCCATGTTTTTGTAAAATGGTGCTGCTGATATAAGAGAAGATAGGGAATACAGATTCTGGTACAAAGAGAAACCCTGCAATGAGGGCACTGCCCCAGAGGGACTTTGAGGAGAGAGAGCAGGAGAGGGAAGGGGCCCACACAGCTAATTGAAAGCGCATCTTCCCGTCAGTCATGGTGCTTGCCCATCAATCATTCTGGCACCAACAGGATCTGACATCAGTAGGGAATTAAATAAACTCCTCTCTCTTTAGGGATCTGCTGATGGAAACCCGTAGGGGGGGAAGTGAGCAGAGAAGAGCAGGAAGCATGTTCGTGGGGGAGAAACAGTCTCAGAGGTCCCCTGGGATGGTGCAAGTCTGTGTCCTTCCTCTTTCTCACACCAGCATGTACAGCTGAAGGGTTTTTTCAATGAGTCCCCAAAAAGGTGAATTTAAAGTTGGTAACAGGCCAAGCTCACCTCAGTTTAAATAAACAAACTGCAATAGCAGTATCCTGCGGTGAGTGCCCTGAAAGCTGAGTGACGCACTGTGCAGCTGAAAAGTAGTTTTCACCCTCGGGTGAACTTCGTGTTATTAGACTGCAGTAACTGAGGTGGATCTTGACCAAAGTGTCAGAGCAAAACACTGGCAAGGGAAAGTGGGTTAGAGCAGAGGGTTAGAAAATGAGCCCCTGTTTTCTATCCTGCTGTGAAACTGTCTCCACGGTGAATTAGGATGTGATGTGAATTAGGATATGATGTGGATTAGGATATTACAGATTGGACCTGCCTGAAATCAGGGGTTCAGTGCTGATAAAGGGGCTGGTATCTCCTTTGCCAGGGCTATCAGCAGTCCCTCGGGGGTCAGTGGCAGTGTGTGCACTGTGCTCCTGAGGAGAGCCCCCGAGCAGCTGGAAACCATTCGGTCACTGACAAGTCCCCTGATGGACCTCTACTGACATGCAGCGGCTTTGGTTTCAGGAAAGCCAAAGGGAACCTGTCACTAATTAGACACACAGCTAATTAACGAGAAGCAAACAAAGAGCAGCAGCTTGTGTTTTGGGAAAGCTCAGCTTTAGTAGCCAAGGACGTCTGCTCCTCCCTTTCAAACCATTTCAAAAACAAACAAAGCGGGGAGACTTGCATTTCAAAGCAGTGCAAACACTACCAACCTCAGAAAGCCTTCCAGAAGGGATGCCCAAGAGTGGGATTTAGCAGTGAAAGGAAAATGGGCTCTCCAGGTGTAATGAGACCTTCCCTGTTCCTAAATCAGGGCCCTCTGAATCCCCAATGTGCATCTCTTACCTATTAGCGTTTAATTTTTCTTTCTTCAAATAAATACTCCTGTTACAATTTAGGGTGGGAAAGAAAAGCAGGTGTGGAAATAAGAGCTGCCATTTTGTGCTTTGTTATTTCCCAGATTTTACAGAGGTGTGTGGTATTTTAATTTAAAAACCTTTTTGGTGCATTGTTTTTATAGATGTTCTGTACTGCTTTATTACTGTGGGGTTGGCTAGAAGCGTAGGTCAGTAACAAACTAAGCAGGAATTACCTAGACAGATGCTCAGGAGTAGATGAGGCTCTGTTTGAGTGCTAAAATCTTTAATAAGAGAAGTGTGCTTTCAGGACAAGAGGAATCCAAAACTCAGTTATGAGTCCTGCAATGACCCTGAGAAATCTTGCTTAGGGCCTGATCCTCCAAAAAGCTTTGTCAGGGTCCCAAGTTCTCCTCAGAGCAATTGTTTTGCACTAACTCCAAATACAGCAGAACCCATTCACTGAATTTAGTTTGTGCTTTGAACCTGAAACATGATAAGAATGCCAAGTTATGTGGTATTTGGTGTATTTCCTAGAGCCATGCATGTAATTAATGGAGAATCTCAGCCTTCAACACCAAGGCAGTTTCTAACCCTTCTTGTCATAGGAAAAAAGTAATAGCTGGAAAAAGAAGACTCAAGGCTCAGAAATAGGAGGCAAATTTAAAAGAAACAACAACCCCAAGCCAACAAGTTATGATATCTTAATATTAATGTCATGGGTTTGGAGATAAAATTGAGTGCTCAGGTATGATACTATGTGACTGTGCTTTAAATATTTATTAAATGAAATGCATTATTAATCTTCTTTGTGCATTCAATATAGAAATTATTAAGTCTTTATCATCACTGTCTAATGTGGAGATTCAGCACAGCATCTGTCATCAGATTAGCCTATCAACCTAACTTTGTGTATTTTCTTCTTCATCTTGGAGGAAGGACTGTGTTCCCGGTTAGGGAAAAGGCTGGGATTTGCATGCCCAGTCCCAGTGCTGTCAGAGGCTTCCTGGATGAGCATCATAGGGTCCTGCTGGGATGAGAGTCCCCAGCCCCACAGGTGTGGGAGCAGATATCAACTCTCTACCAGATTTAAGAGTGAAGGACACATCCCTGTTTCCGTGGGATGGTGCAGTGTTTAGCTCATGGGAGTTTTTGAAGCACTGTAGCCTCTTTGACAAGGAGGAGATACCAGAGCACCTGGGGTTACACTGCAGTAGTAGATCACCACATGCACTTTCATTAGGATTTTTTTTTTTCCAGCAGTCATCTGTTTTTCCTGCTTTATGGCCTGTCTTATACACTGCTAGCATGGGTGTTTATTGCTGTCAAAGGACCCGTTCAAGTAATCAGCAAAGCCACAGCAGGATTCCTTCTTATATCATTTTGGCTCAGGTCTCAACTATGTACCAGTAATTAAAAAAAGAAAAAAATAAGAAAAAAAAAAAAGGGAGAGAGAGAGAGAAAAAAAGAAGGCAATGGCTTCAGGTTACAACAAGTAAGGAGCATATCAATTTTTCCAGACACAGATTGGTTTCGCTATGCCTCTCCCCATGAATATCCTTAGCTTCTATGAAAAGTTACTGGAGGCAAATACATTAAGCACTTCATAAAGAAAATGAGGAGTGACACTTCAGTTTCTCTGTCTGGGATGCTACTTTGCTGTTTTATTATTGAGACTACAAAAACCCAGCAAGGAACAAAGCAGGACAAGAAGATAATAAGAATTTTCTATCCAGCCAGCACACACTGGCTGAGGGCTGTTTCAGATGGCATCAAGTTTCTTTAGCCTACTCAGTGCTTGAAAATGTGCCCTTGATTTCAGCCCACAGGAACGTGGGCTTGTGCTGCTTTATTGTCTAATGGATCTTTCACTTGATCTCCTCATACAAACACGTTGAGCATGTGCTTGGGTCACTTAGAGAAAACTGAACCCCACTCATGTTCTTAGAGTGTAATCCCTTAATATTGATTACTGTGTTGCACAGGGGCAACAGGTAACAAAATCCATGTGGATTCAGACTGACAGCTGATCGTCCCACACACGCACGGTTCAGCTGGTGAGCACTTTGCAGCGTCGGGACCGCTTTCCCTGATCGCTTCCCACTGCTGTATGAAACACATAAATATCTTGGAACAGAAATACCAGATTGCAGCAGTTGTTCATGTGAAGGGAACAGATGCAATGGGGGATTTTACTATGGAGTGTGTTCCTCTCTAGATTTATTTTGTAGGCAGCTTGTGTTTATCTTTTGCCAGCTCACATTAGACCAGAATAGGTAACCTTGAAGGCAGTGTGTGAGAAAAGTATTTTGTTAAATAAAAGCAAGCAACTAATTATAAAATGTATGGGGTGGGAGGAGACCTAAGTATTTGTGAGAACAGCTTTCCAATGACCAGAACAACTCTGATTGGATTTTACATGTGGTTAGGGCCATGTCTTCCATTTCCTGACATTTTGTGGGGTTTTTGGCTCTGTGGAAGCCTCATTCTTCTCTGTGGCTTCTGGGGACTATGCAGGCTAATTTGAAATTAAAGTGATTCATAGGGGAATACATTATAAACTTGGGTCTGAAGGGTGGTAGGAATCTCAGGAACTGTTGTAGCCTGAGGCTGATTTCTAAATATAAAGTATCCTGAGATGATCTGTCATGTTTGAATGTCTCCTTGGTTCAGTTTAATGGGAGCTCAAATGCTGGTGGTGTGAAACAGAGGAAAATGGGCTAATGGGAACCTTTGCAAACACTTGAGTCAAGATGAGTGACTGGTTAAAGGTATCATCTAGTGCTTGGTGATTGCGGGGCTATAAAGGGGCATCCTGTGAGGGCAAGGAGGGCAGATGCCAACTGGCTTTCTACTCAGCTTCCAAATATAGCAAGTGCAGATTTTGCACCCAGATGGGAAGAACTGCACATACAATACTGTTCATCAATAACTACACACTAGAGTATAAAGGTGCAGTCCAGGATACCAATGGGAAATGTGTCCATTAAGATCAGTTTCATGTTACTCCCAACAACAATCAAAAATGAAGATAAGTTTAAGCTCATCTTACTTGAACTATTTATTAATTCTCTCCTGTTTGGTAATAAGAATGTTTCTGTAAAGTGTCCCACATACACCCCTTAAATAGGCCTGCTGTGCTCCCAGCAAAATCAGTGATTTTGGCACTCTCGTTTCCCAGCTAGACACACTGACATTGGATTTTTTTCACAGCATTTTTATTTAGGGTTGTTTTGGCATGAATTTCAAAACTGAATGCATCAGTATCCCCAGGCTATCTTGAGGATCTGATCTAAGAGGCATCTTCACACTTACCCTAAAAGGTTGGAGACGATATGTGCTGTTAGCTCATTTAAGACTTACAGGTTTGTAATAGACTTGCACTTATAGGTCAGTAACGATCCCTTACTAGCTAGTGAATAAATGACCTTGGCTGTAATGTCAAATGCTGCTGAGAATCATTGTAGCCATGGGGGTATTAATGACTTGCACTTTAAAGTTGTGGTTTCCTTTGGAACCATAAGGTAGTTTCAGGGTCCAATGTATTTGAATGTGACAAAGAGAAGCAATCAAAATCTGACATGCAGAAGGGGCTTGTACATATGGCATTTTAAACTGAGGCTGCTAGCAGATGATATGTTGTTGCTTAGGGTATGACAGATTTGTTATTTGTGATTACTTCATTATTAGCTTTATCTAGTTCTCACTCTGATGTATACACTCAGTGTGATACCTGGATCTTCTCCAAGACTTAAACTTCCTCCATATTCTCACTCCCCTCCAATTGGAGAGATATTAGTTGAGACAAGGTTTCCTAATTTATTATCATAGGGTCATTGAATGGTTTGGGTTGGACTGGGCCTGAAAGACAATCTGCCATGGGCAGGGACACCTTTCACTAGACCAGGTTGCTCCAAGCCCCATTCCACCTAACTCTGAACACTTCGAGGATGGGACAGCCACAGCTTCTTGGGCAGCCTGTGCCCATGCCTCATCATGCTCTTGGGGAAGAATTTCTTTCTAATATGTAATCTACACATGTCCTCTCTCAGTTTAGAGCCATCCCCTCTTGTCCTATCACTGCATGCTCTTGTAGAAAATCCCCCTCCAAAGGGACTAGAGCTGTTTAAAAACCCATGTGTCAACCCAAGATACTTATGGAGGGGGGGAGTTAAGGTCCCAGCTAGCTGGCTCTTGGCTGCACCCAACAGAAAAGAAGGCAGCAGATTTCTCCAAATAATTCTTAAATCAATCCCTCATCTTTTAGCTGAACAATTGTTATTAGAAACAAGCATCTACATAGCAGGGAATCCTGCATTTTCTTGGGACAAAAGACTTAATAGTCTGTATTAATAAAGAGAAATTTTGCCACTTTTTATTATGTCCCAAGCCAAGCAGACACAGGAGATTATTTCTTTTGATTTTCTCCTGTTTGAGACATATTCAAGATCAGTGTACACTGGCACTGTTGCAAATGGAGGCTTTTTGTAGCTCCACATATTCCCCTTCTCCCTACTTCTTTCAAGCTCCAACACATGTGATCAGATCAGGAGATTCGGTGTCTAAATGACCTGGTTCACATGAAAGCCCAGTCTCTGGGCATTTGCAAACTCCTTTCTGAAGCTGCAGCCATATTTAGAGACTGCACTTTCACAGTTTGGCTCTCCTGTTCCCAAATATTGTTTTTCATACTGTATGCTAATAGCCATAGTTGGGGCCATGGATTACAGGAATTTAAGCTGACACCTTATAAAATGTTAGAAGAATCCAGTGGGACATTTAGAACATGAGTGAATTGGAGCCAGCTGGAAACAGAATACAGGAGGTGGATTTTCTCCTGGAGGGGTGCTAATAATTCCTGGTAAAGATCAAAATGCAGGACAGTTGGGTTGGTTTTGGATATCACATGGCTTTGCATAAAGAGAATTTCACTTCAGTCACAGCTTATTATCAGGAGGTTTTTTGCTTTCTAGTGGAGATCCACTTTCCTGTTCTGTTTGCCACCTGAAGGAGTGTATTTGCAGGTGTGTGCTCTCCCAGGGCACACAGTTTCTTAGTCCCACAGGGCATGCAGAGCTCTAGAGGGCAGCGGCTGGCAGCACAGCACGAGTGATCATCTGCCCCCAAATTGTGTTCCACTGTGCCTTTGTGCCACATCAGCTTGTCTGTATGGCTGCAGGACAGCTGGATGTGAGGGTTAGAAGGATCCTGGACTGGTTGTTCCCTCCTCCACTCCAGTTTTCCTTCTGAGCTCAGCGTCACAGACCTGAGAGAAGGTGAGCAGGCCACCAGCACTTTCTTTTCTCACTCTCTCAGAATCACAGAATTGGTCAGGTTGGAAGGGACCAAAGTGGATCATCTGGTTCAATTGTCTTGATACTGAGGAGGCTTTAAAACATTTCCTGTTGTCTCTTGCAATCTATGTTTCATCCTGTGATTTGAATGTTTAAGTGTTTCCTTCCTAGCTCTAATGCTATTCTTTTATGCTCATTAGCTGTACTGTGCCCTAGTGCTGCTTGTTTGCTGCTCATGCCCTGAGAACAGGGTGCACCAGCAAGATGTTAATTCAAAACCTGATAGCTAAAAATCCTCATTCACTGGTACAGCCAGGTCAGCAGCGTCCTTGGGCATTTGCTTAGCTTGGACCTTAATCATGTGCTGAAACACTTTTCTGAATTGATGCTGAAGGATGGTGCAAATGGTTATGCCTCACCCCCCAGTGCATTAGACAAATGGTTTTACTAGATGAGGAGGGTTAGGAGGTCTGTGGGTTTTGTTACAACTTTTAATCAGTGGCAAAATGGGCAAAGGAAGAACACTTGACTAATTTTTACATTAGAATTGATTGCATTCCTTAGAACGATAGCCAAGTTTGCTGCTGTATCTCTGATGTTTGCCTGACAATCTCTATGGCAGCAAATACAGCAGAACTGTCAGGTGTGAGCATGCACACAGCCTGGGTAAGGAAATTTCAGGTATGCAGGATTTGTTACGCAAATATTCACCGTGAACAATGACAAGGAGATTGGAATGCTGAGGATTCCTCTGCTTTTCTAAAAAGTTGTAGAAACCCTTTCTCACAGGGAGGAGAAATACCGAGTACTTAGGTGTCTACTGCAGCCCAATGTACTTTAAACGTGAAAAACACCTCCAGTTGTAGCTCATTTATCTTCATGGCATAGGTTGTGCCTTTTCTGATGAAATAAATAACCCAGGCTCACTGGGGTACTTGTGAGTAAAAGAAGGAAGAGACTGTTTATCCTCACATGGGGTGCAAAGACAAGGAAGCCATTCCTCAGTGACTTCATTGTTTTGGGTGCAATAAGTTTTCTTCCTTGTTACCCCTTTCCCAGGGCACATTGTACCTGTCTATAGGATAGGTGAACCCCCTCCTCTTGGCATGCAGGGTGACTCCAGGAGCCTGCAAAATGTCGAGGTTTGTTTTCTGTATAAGCTTTGAGTACGTGATGCAAAGGGAGTCAGTTCACTGTGCTGCTTTTTCTTTTCCTGCAGTGAGCCCACTCTGTGACCGATGCCTCAGGATGGTAATAACTGCAGGTCTTTCGTTTGATACACTGAAATCCATTTTCTTCCTCCTCTCGCTGCTGGCTGGCTCTGAGCTACTGTGGCAGGCACTGCCAAAGAGACTCATAGCAAATTCTTTTACCCTTTGCTGTTTCATAGTGCCCCTGTATGTTGCTCAACAGCCATTATGGTCTTCTCTACAGCAAAAGAGTAATTTAAAAAAGAACTTGCTGTATCTTACATTTTTCCTTCTGAAATCTGATGAATTTAAGGCTACCACCTAGTGTTTCCACCCAAAATATCAGGACATGGGATGCTAGGGATGTGTTTCTCCTCCCTCAGTATCTTCTGTGCAGCAGATACTGCTCTAAAGAGGTTCACAGAAGAAGTAAGCCATTTTTCTTATACTTCAGCCTGGTTCATTTGAAGAATTTAAAGCAGCAGCCAGACATGATGCAAAGTAGCTCCTCATTTAGATCAGTTCACCTGAGTTCTATGCACATGCAGGTTCATTCAGATGACTTGTTAGGTCAGTTAATGTAAGGCAAATGCCAAACACTTGGATGTTCATTATGATGTCTTGGTTATTTCTAAACCCTCAAAATACCTGATGATCCTTTGGATTGTATTAGCACATAGAAGCTCCAGAATCTTGTTGTCCTGCAGCTAAACACACATATCACAACCTCCCTGTCAAAGACAGTGCATGCTTCACCAGTGTAAGTATTTACAGAAATCATCTGTTTGTGTACCATGCTCAGAAGTTTTTCTTGATGTTGTCCCTTTCTAAAATTAAAGGCAGAATGGTCACTTGTATTTACAAGAAAAGGATCTTGCTTTAAACATGGATTTTTTAAAGTTGCCAATATATGTAGGCACATTTTGAGGGATTGTGATGATTTTGCAATAAAGAGTATTTCCATTTTTCTTGCAGGGCTTTTTGCCAATTTTTTAAACCCTTAAGAGAAAATTTTTTGCAGGGGCTTGGTGAGAAAATGTTCTTTATTGTTTCAACATGTCTTGGGACAAATAGAAACTGGTCCTGAGGCAAGACAGTATTCAGAATTAAAATAATTCTCTTAAGTATATTATTCCAAGATACTGTTGATATTGATGTGTTTTCCAAAGTGTGCATGGCACAGTTGTCTGTATCCCCCTTCCTTTAAATGATATTGCCTTATTCACTTGGTTTGAAATGAGAGTAGATGAATTTTGTCTTAATTTACTCTCTTCAAACATTAACTTGGAGGTGGTATATCCTACATGCTTGGTACTTATTCTGCTGACCATGGCCCATACACCAACAACTATTATTTATGGGGTGAGGTGCATTAGTGCAAAGTGACACAACGTGGAGGGTACTTGGTTTTACCAGCAACTGACAACAGACAGATCTTGCTCTCTGTAGCTTCTGTAATAGCGATGGGCATCTTTGAAAAATTTTAGTATTGTCTCCTCCAGTTCCCCCTGTGGTGTCATAACACCACATGTTTTTTCTTGCTGAAGGAGAATCCCTCGATCTGGGTTGGGACACAGTTTCACAAAGACTGTGACTTGGCCATAATATCAAAGGAAGCACGAAAAGCAGAGCAGAGGCACAGCTTGGAGCCTGTGCCTTTAAGGTGCTGTTTCAGACAGTTCTGTAGCTGAGGTGCAGGACAGGACCCTGAGAGATGAGTGACTTGCCAAGAGGTTGGGCAGGAAGCAATTACAGGGCTCCCTGGTTAGTTCAGAGTGCCCTGCTCTCTGTGCTACTCATCCTCCTGGGACACAGCACTTGTGGAACAGAAAGGCACCACATGCCCATTTATCTCTGCCCTCTGTGTGTGTGCAGCCAGGATTCCTCAAAAGCACAAAGCACTGAGGAGCCCAGGGCTCTGCCAGTGTTTGGGAGAGAAAAACGCAGATACCTAGAATGGGAGAAGAAGTGTCTGTCTGGAGAAGCAGAGAGGCTGGGAAGTTTCCAGGAGGCAGTTCCAGGCTTGCTAACGTATTCTCCAGGGTGCCAAATAGCTCAGCAGAAGCCTATGGTTGCAGCAGGAGCTGCTAACAGATATAGCTCATGGCTCTATTCACCTGTGACATACAAATGTGGTACGAGGAGCTGCTTGTAAATTGGATTACAGGTTTGGGAAGATTTTTTTGTTGTGTATTGCCAAGTCCCAACTGTTCCCTCTTATCACCTACAGCAGGGAGACTGCTCCATGGGGACATTGCAAGTCAACTACAAGGGTCCCCATCACCATGAAGAGCCAAAGCCCAACCCAGCTGCAGGTGACAGTCTGACAGCATAAAGTGGTGAGGAGCAGACAGGTGCATGAGTTTGGTATCCTGTCCAGAGGGACTCAGCTCTCTGGATGGCCTTTTGCAAATTTATGGAGGTAGATAAGCATCGGTGAAGATGAATAATGATGCCACACAAGGTGAAGGAAAACAGCTTCCAGGAAAATGAGGTATAAGAAGAACAGTGAAAATAATGTCAGAAATAGTGTCTATTCCAGCCCTGTAGGTATCTGGCAATAAAAATGTATTGATTAGCTGACATTCTTGCTAACAGATGCTAACAAAGAGAGCCTGTACTATGCTGATTTTTGTACCGAATCATTGCTTGTGCATTGGAAACTACTGAAAAGAAATTCCAAAGTCCTTATATTCATGCGGGCCCTACTCCCATTTGTTAAACTGAGCCTCTCAGTAGCAAACATGGGGGTTACTTCCCTCTCCTGCCACTCATAAACATCCATCTACTTCTTTCTTGGCAAATCTCTGGCTCTGCTCTTCATATTCTTGTGCATCTCTCTTTTGTAGCCTTGGAGGGTTAGATGTGCCTTGCCTCCCAAAACTTGTGTGCTAAAGGAGGGTCCTTTCCTGGCCCTTCCTATGTTTGACCTCTTAGTACTCGCACTCAGGGATAATAATTCAGAGTGACCTAAAGTGTGGTAGAAGCATGCAGCAGAATGGAGAGCAAAGAGCTCAGGCAGAGAAAGCTGGAGAGAGCACATCCCTTCAGGGAACTGACAGAGCAAGTGTAGGATCTGTGCCATCACTGTGGGTGAGACTGCCTGAGTGCTGCAGTCTTTTCTTATCTGTACCCAGGAGCTTAAGCAGAGTGAACTTTTGGTTCATGACTTTTTATCAAAGCATGTGTGTATCTCAGAACAACCAACATGGTTCCCTGTCCAAGTTCTGAACTTTGCAGCCAAATTCTGTAGTGTTTCTTCAAATTAAATCCCCATTGAAGTAAATTTTTATTCAGTGAAGTGGTGGAGAAATAGTTCCCTCTGAGTCATGGCAGCAGAAATCCTTAATCCCAGCTGCTCAGCTGCTGTTAATACCAGTCTTTCAGTTGCATTCACTAGCATTTTTACTTTAATTCCTCTGAGGAATCTATCTCTTAGATGCCTGAAATATAAGCCCGATCCCTGTATGAGGTGGGCTTCTGCTGTTTTGTAGGTTTGATGAAAAAAGCAGTTCTTTATGGGGTGATAAATTAAAGCTGCCTTCTTCTAGGTGTAGATGAATTGGATGGGTAAAGAAAAGTGGCTTTTTAATGCAGAGGCGTGTGTTAGCTTAAACAAACAAACAAGAAAAAGAACAACTAAATCTGGGCATGAATTATAGCCTGCTTCAGATTTCAGTGTGTCACGTTTTGAATTGAGCTGGAGTACCTATGGTTTTTTTAAATTGCATTTGAACAAAAGTAAATACAAAGAGAAAGAAACCAGGACAGCAAAAGCCTGCAGGAAATTCCTCTACTGTAAACAAAGTCACCTTATGATTGATGTGAATGTACAGCCCCTTGTAAACATGTCTGTTTACTTGCAGGAAACCAGAAAGAACCCACATGGGGCGCTGCTGATTTTATCTAGCTTTGCTTAAATGCTTTTGGCTTCCAGTAGTCACTCTAGAGGGAGCACAGGAATGATGGCTGCTCCCTGGAAAACTCAAGTCTACTGTACTTTAAAATCTGTGCCAAATGCTGCAGATGGGCAGAGCTTCACAGGAAAGACTGATATTAACTTTTAGTGGCTGTCCTGAACCTCAGCAGTGAAAGTTTATTAATAGTGGATGTGAAGCATTCTTTTATTGTGAAGAAGCTCTGGTTTTCAGTGCACCTAATGAGGGAACTTTTATACCTCAAAAAAAGCTTATAATAATCCTGATTGTACACCAGGTTTCTGTAGGCTCCCCCTGAATATTAATTGTTCTAACAAAGATTGTCTTTGCTGATGAGGTTGATGAGATTTGTGTTGATGAAAAATGCTGGAATTGTTTGTGGGACATATTTTTTTTTAAGGTTTAGTCATACCTGAGAGTGAAATCCTGGCCACAGCAAAGTCCACAGGAAGCTGGTCACAGCCTTCAGGGAGCTGCAAGTCACAGCAAGCAAATCCAGATTTTTTTTCTAATAGATATATCTGAGAAATGATGGAGTTTATCAATTGTCTCCTTCTCACATCATTATGAAACTTTTGTAAGAGACCTTCATAAAAGATTGGGTTTTAAAAAAAAGAATGTATTTACACAGTGTCAGCTGGCTCATTCTTACCCATACAAACAGTGAATCCTCTGAAAGCTCTAAGGGATCAGTGTAAATTATCACATATTTATAATTGAATTTGTTCCTTAGCATAGTTTCTAGTAATTTCCTCAGTACAAAGCCTTCATACTCAAATTCCAGGATCATTCATAATTATGTGTTTTAGTGAGCAGACATTTATGATGCCTAAAAATTTAGTTAGACATCTTGATTAAATATGACATTTACTCACTCTTTGTGAAGACAATCAGTCTCCCCCTACAATTATGTTTTCTTTTTTTGCACTTTTTGAAAGTTCCTGAGCATGTTATAATCAGGGTCATCATCTTGATGGGACAGTTGAGAGAGCAGTCCTAATGGTTCCTGTGTAGAAGTCGTAATGTTTGTGGGCTAAGTTTAGAGAAGGACAAAATTGGCTTTGAAGTTGCAGCTTTATAAGGAAAGTCCAAAGTCTGAATATTGGCTCTGAGACATCTACCAGGCAAAAGAGTGACAGCAGCCATTTCTGGCCCCCTTCAGGATAATGCCAAGAGTGAAATCTTCACACTGCTGAAGTCAGTAAGAATAATGAGCTGAAAGTAAAAGGGGAATTTGGGCTAAATACAGGGAAAATTATGCATACCACAATTAATGCAAGCAGACAGACATATTAGCTGAATAAGTAGTTGTCTAGAGGCTGGTACAGGTTTCTGTCCTTAGCAGGAGATCTGTAGGTGCAGGCAGTGTGATTTGTGTGCTGGGGCAGAGCCAGGCTCCTGCAGCAGCACTGGAACTGTGGCAGTGCTGTTCCAGGGGCTGGATGCTCTCCTGCTCAAAACTGGGCCGTTTCCTCACTCCTGGCACTGCTGATCAGCCTTTTACCTCTTGAATCGTGCTCTTCTGGTTTGCTGAGGTGGATAAAACAGAACAAGAGGAGAATTTATGCCAGACTGAGAACAAACATGGCCTCATGTGGGTGGTTTTATACCTTGGAGGCCAATCCCTCAACTTACTGACTTGTTTAGCCCCTTCTTTATTTCTGATGGGAAAACAACCCAGAAGGGTGTAAATCATGATGCCAGTGTCTCCACCCCATGTAGAAGTGAGAAACTGGAGCAAAAAGGGCTGGCCACATGCATGCAAAGACAGAGACAGTAGAATTAATTTCTTCCTAATAAATTTGACACAGAGACTGGGAGTGTGTTTATAAAACTGTATTGGAGAGTAGAGGAGGGTTTGTGTCTTTGTTTTTTTAAAGTGCAAAATCAGGGCTGGTTTATTGGACCCATGGGGTTGGACAGCGTGTAGAAGGCCACCCATCTGGAAGGCAGCTGATCACTGCTGAAACTTTCTTCCCAGGCTCTGTCCCTTCCCTGACAGGGTGCCGGGGTTTTATGAGAGGCTGACAGCAAGCCTTTTACAGACCATAACTCCTTGTCTCAACAAAAATTGCTATAAATTAGCTGGAAAAAGGACCTGAGGGGATTGTCCCAATCTGGATCAGGGTGTCAAGTACAACGTCAGCATTTTAACAGAATAATCTGAGTTCTCAAATCAATTGTGTTTGGAAATGACCTTTGTGGGAAATGGGCAAGTGGAAGGCAGGAGACAGGGAGCAAGAGGAGGTTATTTCTAGATGTCAAAAGAGTAGACCAAGTCTCTTCTCCCCAAAGACTTTTCAGGGTTTATAAAGGAAGTCAGCTAGTCTTTCATTCCCTGGGAGTTCTTATTTCCTTCAAGCTAAAGGCAGCTTCTATATAAAACTTAGACTTGTGCTTTCAACCTGGGTATCCAAAATTTTATAGTCATTCAGAAACTAAGCTTGCATGTGACCTTCACAGTGGTCACATTTTCACACAACCTAAACCTAATGCATCTTGGAACATTCCATTTCCATCTGAAAGATGTGGCAAAAAATTTCTTCTTATCCAAATAACAGTCTAATACTAGGCTTGAATCCTAGAGTGGTTCCACAGTGAACAGGTCAGTTTAGGGTGGAAAGAGATGATTTTGAATTGTAGTCTGAATACAGCTGAGCAGTGTGTCTGGTCCTGTCATCTCTTCATGAGGTGTGTAATCAATGGGGTGATGCTATATCAGAGAAAGAAACTGAGAAAGCATTTCAGAAGAAGGAATTTAAGTACAAGCTGAAACTTCAAAAAGTACTAGAAAGCTTTGCTCATGAAATTAAGTATTTTGATGCTCTGTAGACAAGTTATGTTAAATCTCCAAGCAGTGCTTCTAGGTAAGTAAACTGAATACTTTCTGATGAAAGCTATTTATGCCTATGTTTGTTTTGGAGCATTTGGAAATATCAGTGAAATAGGAAAAAAAGTACCATTAAAAAGGATCAGAGAGCAATTTGTTTGAGCTGAGCATAAGAATTGTCAGAGGAAACTTTTGTGGTGTACTTTCACATCTTATGGCAAACCAGTTGTCTGTTCTGTTGCACACAAGTCTCATGGTCTTAATTTTTGCTTTCCACAGTGGCTGAGTGACTGAGCCAAGCACTTGAGGAAAAGGATGGAAACCCCTTGGATGTCTTATCTTCGGGGGAGGAGGACATCTCTGAGCAAATCTGGAAAATACTGTTGTGAGCAGGGATAACTGCAATAAGCACTTGTAAGGGACAAGGATCATCTTGCCAGGATGTTGCCAGCAGTTACTGGCCATGTCTTGTTTGGAGGGCAGAGCAGGTCAGCAAAATGCTGTAAGCAAGAAAACCCTTTCAGATCCCTCTCCACCAGAAGAAGGCACCAGGTAGGCTGGAGAGGGCTTTGGGTGGGGACTCTGCTGGCAGGTGACTTTGAAGATGCTCTGTGAACTGTGTCATTTTCTCAGTCATTTCACATTGTCTTTGTCTGAACTCAGTGGTTTATGGAGTGATGGGTCAGGCTGGTGTGAGGTGTGGCATTTGGTCTTTGGCTGTGCTGCTGCTGAGCTTTGGCATGGTGGGAATCAGTGGTAACTGGGACGTGTGGTGGGTGTGGGTTTAAGATGCCTTTTTTCCCAGTCTCTTCCCAGTAACATCCCTTCTGCCTTTAGCAGGAATGTGTTTCACTTGGTTTGAAACTGCAATAATTAATTATGACAACATTTAAAATCCAGTCTGGTTTACATAGGATATTTGACAAGGATCCATGCCTCAGCCAAAGCACAAGCCAGAAAGGCATAATCTCCAGTTGGTTATCCTTGTATGGCCTTTTGGGTGCAAATAGGCGTGTGTGCCTGTTGTGTGTGTTAATGCACAGGGCTGTGTGACTGCATTCTCTTCCACAGGGTACAGCTGGGGAAAAGGTATGGATAACAACTCAGTGCAGAGTTTTGGATAGGCAGAAATTGCCACAATTCAAATTTGAAATAAATTTGTGGGGCTATTTGCAGGAACACTTGGAGGCTTTCAAAAAAGTCAGAGAAAATACACACTTCCAGTGTGTGAAATGCCCTGGCAGAAAGCTTAGCACAAAATAAACCAAAACTTTCACCAACTTCCACCAGCTGGAGCTGTTACTGTAGCTGCCAGCCTGCCTTGGTTCAGAAATTGCCTGCTGCTGCTTGATCTGTAGCACTGCTGGGGTTGAAAGACACAGTGAAAGGGAGCACTTTAAGTTCTCAAAATGTATTATGTGTGAAAACATTCAAATATACACTTAATTTCAAACAAAACTTTTGAGAATCAGGTTTTTTGCTGTTTGCAGACATGCCAAGAACTCTGCTCTCTCCTGCAACAGCTAATTCTATAACTTAGTCTGACTGGGGCTGTTCTAACTCCTATTTAAAAGCAGTGGACAACTGCTGGTGGAAGGTGGATTGGGCTCATTTGGTACCCTGTTGAAATTTGTGGTAATATACCAAAACAGAACAAAGATAACAGCCTCAGACTGTAAATTCGTTGGGGCAGGGACTCTCTGTTTATGTGTGTGTTGTGTAGTGTTGAAGACATTTGTCGACACTTCGGAAATAATGAATAATGCCAGTGTGAGGAGGAAATCTCTCCACTCAACCCTAGGTGTTTCTGCTGCTAAGTGTTGAAAGAGAAACACAGAGCCCTGAACTTTGAAGACTTGGCAGGTGAGGAGAAGGAAAAATCTTTTCACTTTCCATTTAAATTTCAGCTTAATCTGCATTTGTTGGGTCTGGTAGAAATATTTGAGCTTTTAATTTAATGTTGTTGGTTTTGGGAAAACTTCTTGGGATGCATGGCATGAAAACACCTTAGATATGAGGCAAGGTTTTGATTTAATTTTCCCTTTCATCTGTTTTCCATTATAAACCAGACTAATTGCAGTAAGATTCTCTGTGGTAAAAAATACTTGGGGAAGTGTGAATTTGGAAGTACTCTCACTTTACAGTAACTATAAAAACAGTCAGCAAACAGGTTTCAAAATGATTTAGTATGGAAGGGAGCAAAGTCTGGTTGTCTTCATTGTAGCAGGATTTCGCTGGCACTAGCAAGTTTTCAAAGCTCTCAAGTTCAGTTATTCATATTTATATAAAAGCTTCCTTGCACACTTGAGTTGCATTTATTCCTATTTTAGAGACTTGTAAAATTGAAGCACAAGCTGACGTGACCCTGGTATTTGAAGTGCCCATGTTAACTGTACACCATTTACTGTTAATGGCTGATGGATACGTGTGTTCATGATAGAAAACTGCTTGTTTTAAAAAAAGAATAGTTAAGAAATAAGGGTGGGGGCAGGCTTTAAGCAGTGCTTATGGAGCAGGACTGACGGGACCCTTGGCATGGGTTTTCCACTTGTGCTATAAATCTGGTCATTGAATGATCCTGATTTTAAAACAACACTCTACAAAAGTACTCGGGGAGTAGGCTGAAGCAGTGAAAGGCAAGGATATCTCCACTGCCAAAGACAGTGTGTCAGGAGTTTATTGCCTTGGTGATACTTTTCTCTGGCTACAGACTTGTCACAATTTATATTTTACTTCAAATAGTGTCTTAGGGGGCAGTCACAGGATTTTAAGCTGCCATAATGTGAAACTGGCATTAAATATCTGCACCACAAAAAATAACATTGGGTTTGTATTTGTGCCTTATTTTTCTATTGGTGTTTTTTTGTTTGTTTGCTTGTTTTTTGGTAGAGAAATATTTGAATCAACTTTTGTGCGGAAAAAGATTAAGTAACTACAAAACAAGAAACCTCCTAAGAACACCGTATGTTGAGTTTTATCCTAGGATAGATTTGTAGGGAAAGTCTTTATAGGACTGTGATAAGCTCTCATTAAGCATTAATTTGGTAGTGCATGCCCTTGAGAAACTCTGGCTTGCAGTGTAAATGTCACATAATGTGTGTTTGGTGTGGGGAGTAGTCCTGCTACTTTCCTCAGTCAGAAGGGAAAAGCCCTGGTGACTGTGACGACTGAGACACACATGTGGGACAGCTCAGTTTTCTGTTTGAGACAGCTCAGGTCTACCTGGCTTAGCTTTCTGCTTTGCAAGATCCATCTGCATCAACAAGTGCTTAACAACACCTGGGACCTTCAACATGAACAGAGCGATAAATTCTGGCTCCCTTATTTCCATGAGAAATAGTGATTCTATACATTTTTTAATGCATGCGAGTCTCTTTTTGGTGATCACCCTGTGGAAACAGGCTCCTGAGCACTTTGTGCTTATCAGCTCATGATACACTATTGTTCTGTATGTGTTGACATCATTTGTGTAGCTGTTGAGAGAAGCAGGAAGGGAGCTGAAATGCCAAGTGAATTTCAAAGTCGTTATCATCATGTGGAAGAGGGACAGCTGTCACATGAAAAGTGACAGAATTGACAGGATGGGATCTTGTGGCTTAGTACTTCTGAAACCCCAAGTAAACAACAAGCAAATAGTTACAGAGGTGAGGAGAAAAGGGGTGACACATTTTCTGTCTTCATTATTCCAGGGTCCCAGGATCCCAATGGGTGCTGCTGATTCTTTTAAAAAATCTTTTCTGTATTGTTTGTATGGAAACATGCTGCCCCTTCTGCAGTCTCTGTTTTTGTGTGGCAAGTTGGTTTTAATATTTATGTGTTAAAAACCCCCAATTACTGGTCCTTATGTAGTGGGAAGTTGGGTCTGATCTGTGAAGTGTGAATACATGTGTGGGCATTTCCAAGATCTGTGATTAGGAGGTTTTGGTCTGGGCCTGTCTCTAACTGTAGCTGTGCAAAAACCTCCCCACTGTAAACTTCATTTTGCAATGAAATAGAAAAACCCCAAATCACATAAACCATAAAAAAACAGATAACCTAGTGAGTTGTCATTAGGAGGTGATTCTCCACCATTGGAGAATCTTGTATGAATCTTGAGCTCTGCCAAAAAAAAGGGAAAAGTATTCTTTCTGGTAGTATTTGCTATATCCTGAAGGGCGGAGCCTCTCCTTTTGCTGGATGTTACACCCTGTCTTTCCTCAAAGAACCAATCCTCACACAGAGAGGATAATGCTGGTCTGGCAGTGAACTACATCAGCTGAGGGAGTGAGTCCTTCCTATAGTGAATCTGTGATGCTGCTGTACTGGAATGTGTAGAAGGAGCCAATAAACAGTTATGGGAGAGTAAAATTGCAGTGTTTGTTCTGGAGACAGGCAAGAAGGAAAAAACACATACAAGGCAATCTGTGTATGCATGTATATGACATAGCAGAATACTTTTTAGGCACGTGACACATTTGATTACATTAAAAATCATTTTGTTACCTTTTCTTCCCTTGCTTTTTATCTTGGGTAGTATTCTTGCTCTAAGGGTGAAGGATGGAGATGGGATGTTGGATTTTTAAGCCTTCTTTGGACCTAAGCAACCTGATCAAGTGCTTTTTCATTTGTTTCTAAGACAGCAGGATTTTTTTAAATTTTTTTTTTTTTTTTTTTGTCTGTGTGAGGTTATAGAATATCTTTGGGATAGGGAGCTCCTGTGACCTGACTGAGCCAGGCACTGTGAGAAAGAGATGAGGACTAGAACTGTGTAGGAGATAAATGGGGAAGGAAAGTGATATTTCCACCTTGATTTTTTGTTCTTCAAGGTCCTCTTGCCTTGATTGTAAGGGCTAAGTTATACATTTCATTGGCAGATCTTCATCCTCTCTCCATCAGCCCCCATCCAGAATAGAGAAGTAGCTGGTCCCATCCCAGTGTTCTTTGGGCCTCCCTGAGAGCTACTTGTTACTAGTTTTGAAATGCCCTGCTGATTGCAGGACAAGCAGAGATAGGAGCTTTATTCCCTAATGCTCTCCCTGCTCTGTGTCCTTCTGAGGCTCCACCTGTCAGCACAGAGGATGTGGCAAATTTGCTTTTTTCCACTGAAAGAACCATAGAGTCAGAATGTGAGACCAGATGTCCTTCAAGGGACAGCAGTAGAAGAGTCAGTCCATGCCAAGCAGAGGCCATCAGAGACAGGACATGCCCTGTGAGGTGAGTGGCTGGGATTCCCCTGCCAGCCCAGGCTGAGAGAGGGAACAGCCAGGCTCACCCCTCTGCCTTCGCTCGTTCAGTCCATGGTAGCAACGTGCAGGGGCTGCTTCTGTCTGCAGAGCTTTGCGAGCAGCCGAGAGCACATGGCCCTGCAGCGCCCAGCCAGAGCCCTTCCTCTCCCGCTGGCAGATTGATAAGGAGGGACTTTCTTCCTCCATGACTAAGTGCTGCTCTGATTTACTGCAGCTCTTCCTCAAGCACTTCCGGAGGTCAGAGGGCTGCAGACATTAGCCCATAATGGAAGACCCGAGGTCATGTGTAACCAATACCGATGGACCTGGGTGCTGTGCAGTGTGGCTGGGAGTAAATAAAGCTGTCCCCTGACTTGCTTTGTAAAACCTCTCGCTAATGTGACACAGAGAGGAGGATGGAAGAATAATGGATGGTTCTCATCAGAAGAAATATAGTGCCCAGTGGCTTGTGAAGTGAGCGTGTTTATCTGTTATTCTTGCGGGATGCTACCCTGCGGTGCAGCTGTGCTCCCGGAGCTCTGGGGGCCAGGGAGGCTGAGGGCTGCACTGCTCCTGCCCAGGCAGCCTTTCCTCAGCCCTCCTTGCTCCAGCCTTATTTACCATTTGTAATGGAAATTTAGAACATTTCTAATGAAATAACTACATTTTAGTTCCAAAAGCACTGTAAAAATCCTGTACTGCAGTAACACTAATCTGTATTTGACGACCTGGGATCATTCATAATCAGTACAAATTAACCCAAATTAGGTAGACTGTGATAAAATTCCTGATGGTCCTTGCTCCAGTAACATTTGGAAGACACCCAGCTGCAATGACTGCTGATAGATGGAATTAAAATTGTGGGTGTCCTGTGAGCAAAAGTTCTTTTGGTGGTAACTGAAGGACTGAGCACCATGTGCAAGGAAGTGGACCCAGACAGCATGTACTACTGTATGTGCAAATGAAGGGGCTAATCCTAAAGGCAACAAGATTTTCTGCATTTCAGTGCAGTAAATCCCACTAAAATCCATGTCAGGACTCTCGGAGGTTGGCTCTGAGGCTTGGCAGCTGCACACTGCTATCCCTGAGTGGCTGAGCAGCTGTGGACTAGGCTGCTGCAGGATTCTGAGCAGGAGGCCTGAGAACCAGCCACCCTTGTGTGAGCAGAATGGGAAAAGGGCCTTGGACAGGGAGGAGAAGAGCTCAAATGGTGATGGAGGTACCATTAAAGATACTGGTTATCTGCAGTGCTGAATGACTGTGTTTGGTGGTGCACTGTCTCTGTGTCAACGCCATCTAGGAGACCTGGGAAATCCCATCTTTAGTGCTGTATTCAGTATTGGCTGACCCATAATCAGAAGAGATAGATTGATCCTGGGGGAGCTACAGAGATGACCTCCTAAAACAATGAGGAAAATGTATTGTTTGTAGATTTTATATACAAAATTTTGCTTATTTTGTCTAGCAGAATAAATAACAGGGGCTGGGGCTGTGCCCTGCCAGTACACTGGGAGTAAATTCAAGGGAAGCAGGTGATTCATTAAAACTGAGAGATGGTGCTCTGCATTTTAGTGAAGGCCTTAAGGAAACATAAGTGAGTTGGAGAAAGACCCGTGGATTGGGTTTTTTTACTCTCTTGGGTACTTTTGTAAAAATCTGGCACATCCACTTGTTCTTCCCAATTATACACACACACACCTACACCCAATCTGCAGAAAATTTACAGAATTGAGTTAAGCAGGATGCCTTTCCCTGGATGTGGAGCCTGTGTTGTGTGTGTAATTGGGACTGTGAGTCAAAAATCCTATGCAAATATCCTGGGCTTTCTTGGGCAGGATTTTTACATCTGAAAATGGGAGCTCAAAAGATGGGAAGCAGTCCTTTCAAATCTTATTTGAAAACAATAACCATGCTTAGCACCTCCATTCATCCAATAATCCCACAACAGGACCTGTCATCAAGTGCTACTCAGACCTGCTCGTGTCTGCTCCAGCTTTATTACTGGATATTAGGTCTATTTATACTGCTTTGAATGCTCCACGCAATTCAAGTCCCGAGGAGAAAGACAAGCTCAATAGTCCGCACAGCGTTTGTTTGCCTGGTGTTATCACCATCAGCGAAGGAAGCAATTTTCACAAGCAGCAGGAGCAGGGAGCCCCTCCCGGCGTGGCCGCCGATCCTGCGGCGGCTGCACCTCGAGCGCCCGTGGACCGCTCGCACCTGAGGCCCGCCCTGGCAGCACCGAGGTGATGACAATAGGCCTGTAAGCTAAACAAAACAATGGAATAAAACGTGCTGAAAACCAGCAGCAGGTGAACTGCTAAGAACAAACCCACATGCCCATCACCCCACCTTCAAGACAGGCTGAGCTGTGGCTGGGCAATGCTTATCAGTCAAGTTAACACACAGTCCTTTCCCCCTCCCGCCCCAACACCTCCCTTCCCAACTTTCAACAGTTGTTTGATTACTTGTGTGGTACAGCTACAGAGAAGAAATTATTGGCTGTCCCCGCTTCCTCCTTCACACAAAACAGAGGAAGCAGCTCCACTGGGGCTTTGTAGAGTAGCCAGGTGCTGTTGGGTGGTTGGTCACTGTTCTCTTCAAGAAGGTAAATATTAGGCTAGAAGCAATTACAGGTGTATTCAGAGGAGCAGCACATGGTCTGCAGCTTTCACACCCTCATGGGAACCCCAGCATGCATTTGCATATTTCCCACTGAACCAACTCTTGTTGGTGTGTCTTCAGCAGTAATTGGCTCAACCTAAAGTAAACATTAGGCTCTGACAGTTGGAGATACAGTGCACACATAAAAGTGCGCTTTGCAGGGATTGAAGTGGTGTTTATATTTTGCTCCAGCCTCGTTAATGACAGCTGTGTTAGGAAGAAAGCAGACAATCCAGCTGAGTTGACCTGTGTTCCAAGACCACTGGTGTCACCAGGCCCATGTGCACTCCAGCAGTCTCTGGAGCATATTCCTCTCCCGCTACTTTACTTCAGTTAGATTTTCAACGAAGATGAATGGAACGAGAGAAACTCTGTAACCCTGTGGCAATATGCCTCCTAAAGCACCTCTAATCTAAAAGGCCAGCAGAACCTGGCTGCAGAGGCCCTGGGTTTCAGGAGAAGGCCTTCCCTGAGGTGGAAGCAGTGATTCTTAGAGATAGATGACGACAGTTGTCAGGATCTGTGTGTCATTTGATCTGTGTTCATGGGTGATGGCAGAGTCTGTACTAGCTCTTACCATGTTTCACTGCTGTGGAAAGAAATCCCTTGCTCCATGGTGAAGAGTTGTGCAGAACCTGGCTAGCAAGTGTTAATATTATGGTATCGGCCCCGTCCTGTGTCATCTGTATGAGGCTGCAGCAGACAAACCCAGCACAGAGAGCTGACAGGGTAAACAGGGAGGCCAGATAAAGTACTGCAAAGGGAGCAGAGGCACAAAGAAGTGGAGTAACAGGGTCAAGGTCACAGAGCAGGTCAGAGCTGGGCTGGGTCCCATGAGTCCCAGGCCCATTCACTGCCCAGTGCGGCCAGCAGCCTCACACACTCCCTTCTGCAGCTCAGACAGACGTGCTCTGGGAAACTGTTTGCTGTTTTAACAGCTGCGAGCTTTGCACAGGATAGATTCAGGTTTTGTGATGTGTTCTTCCAGTTTCTCAGTAGGAAAATCCAGACAGTACAATGGAAACTTAGGAGCTTTTTGGAATAGCTTAACATGGTGTTAAATCAGGTTTGGACTTGAGCAGCACTGTTCATTCAGTCCAGAGTTTCATGAATTGGAAAAAGCAGGGCCACTTCATTGCAGCTTCTGTAGCAGCAAGGAGAGAAGAGGAAAGTAAATCTGGGATACACAGATTTTTAGAGTTTATGTGAATCCAAATGGCTCTTGGGGATGGCAAGGCAGGGAAACCTTTTAATATTTTGTCCCTGCCAGATATCTGGGTGGTATTGCCCAGTGATGAAGGGAATAGAAAGGGACTCATTTATCATCTCTTCTATTTTTTCTTTTTATTTACTTTCCTTTTAAAAACACATTAAAAAAATTAATTCAGTGCTGGGGAAAGGTGACAGATTAACAACCCCAGAGATTTCAGCCCTCTGTTTATCCTCTGAGCAGAGAGCTCTGAGCATTCCCAGTGCTGCTCCGGTACCATGCCCCTGCCCTGACCTTAGGGAGCAGCTCCCGAGAGAGCAGCTACCCCATTCCTCCAGCCCCTCTGGCCTCCTGGAGCCACATCCCTTTGGATGGAGCAAGAGATGCTGCTGGCAATATAAGTCTGTGCCAGGGACTCCTGCAAGTGAGGAGATAGATGGTGATCCACACCTAAACTGAGGAAAAAGTTGTCTTTGGCAGGGCTGCTCTGCAGGGGTGTTGCTTCAAGTCCTCCAAGTGATACTTTGACATCTCAGTCCACTTTCCAATCTGTAGTCTTCTCCCTCTGAGGAGGGAAAGAAAGCTAATCCTAGGAGGGCACAATAAAAAAGGCCTTTGGGCTGCCCAGGTGTCTGTGAACAGTGCTTTTCATCTCAGTGAAGTGTGGCTAAAGTGTGGTTTTGACAGTTTGGGTATTTGCAGCCCCTGCCGGCTTCTGGAGAGTTTTTGGATGCACTATAACCGTATGGTTTTCTTTAGGCAATAAACATGCTACATAGATCCTAGCACTAGGTTACCAACTTTGAAAAGGTAAAATTCATGCCCCATCCCTCCAGCCTTTCTCACTGTCATACTTGGTTAGATTTTGTTTGATAATTCTCACTATGGGTCATTTCAATTTCCCACCATAAAGGCCTGTGTAGTTACCTTTTCATCAGCTCTGGTGTTTGGAATAACCCTTTGCAAACTAGGTATTTCCCTCTGCCATAAAGCTGGAGTGTTTGGGAAAGGAGAGCATCCTTCACAAACCAGTCACTATGGGTCAGGATGGGGGTGGCACTGCGGGTAAATGCTTCCCAGTGCACACAAGCAATACCTCCTTGCAATTAGTAATGCTGCCACTTCCCCCTCCCCTCATTCAAGAAGTGACATTCCAAGACATGCATTTGGTGTTTGAACTACCCTGTCTCCTGGACCCAAGGGACAGGGGCTGGGACAACTCTGTGGGAGGCCCTGGTGTTGAATCCATTTGACTGGTGTGCCCAAGGGGCCTTCCATCATCACCTGCCTCCGTCCGAGTGAAGGCGCCCGCTGCACCAGGTGGTACTCAGGAATTTTATCCCGTGTGAGTTACTCTGGGAAGAAATTCCTCCTTGCTTTTCTGCCTGTGGTATCAGACGATTGACCCCATTCCCCCTTTTTGCTGAAGGGGCAGAAATTTGATAATGGCCTTAATTATGTCTGAACATTAAACAAATGCTCTGGATCATCACTGCTGTATCCACTTGTCCGTAATTACCAGGACTGGACATGGTGGCTTCAAAGGCCACCCAGTTATCATTTATGTTTACTATAAACACAGCAGCTGTTTTGAGTTACGAGGGTGGTCATTTTCCTGGAATTTGATGAGCCAGACCCTGAAATCCTCACCTGACACCAGCTCTCTCCCTTCTCTCCTTTCCTTCGTGAAGAAAATTCAGGATGGGAGTGCTCTATGCCACCTAAAGAGGGAAGAATGGATGGGTTTTGCAGTTTCTCCAAGCTCCCTCAGAATTCCAGTGAACTGCTTTGTGTTTGTGGAGCTGTTCCATGTTTGCTCATTTGGCAAGTCGCCAACTATTAAAAAAAAATTGGGATTGGATCAAACTTAACTAAAGTGTTAAAAACTTCTGCTTTTTGGATTCACTTTGCAAAACAGGTGAAAATCCACTTTGAAATCATGTGAATTGATGTGTCTTATGATGTGTTAGCTCATAAACCTCACACTGCTCTGTGCACAGGGGAACTCTGGGTTTCAGAGTGTGGCTGGTGTTGCTCTGGACTGTGCTTCCTTAAGATGGGACATGCTCTATAGCTTTATCTCTGCCACTAGGAATGTGAGTGTCCTGTCTTAATGCAAAGAACATTCAAAAAAATGTTCTGTCTGTTATTAGCATGGTCTGAGGCAAACAACAAACCCTGCTGCAAGGTCAGGAAGAGCAGAAAGCTCAGACAATTATAAATCTTTGGAGCTTTTGAGAGCCCAGGACAGGTGGATGTTACCTATGGCTTTGGTGTATTCTACAAAATTACAAATTGGTAACTCATGATGGCAGCAGCAGAGTATAATTTATGAACTGCTTCTTACTGCCTTTCGTGTCGGTGCAATGGAACTTAGTTGCTCATAGTTCAGCCAGAATACATGGGACTTTTCCAAGTTTTTCTTTTAGCTGAAAGTCTTCCATCTGGCACAGTTTAAGAAATGCCATCAGAGTGGGTTTTAAAGCTAGTTTGTTGCTGTGTAATCCTTCCTGATTTTTGTTCTTACTGATTTTTACCAGAGGAAACTCCAGTTCAGTGGTTACAGAATGGACTAAACACAGATGGAATGAAAGGGAATGAAAGGACAGCAGCATATTTTGTTGCTGTGAGAGCATCACTTTATGAGAATTGAATTACAACATGGGGAAATTTCACACTACTGCTGGGGACTAAAGCTGTGCCCATGCATCAGTTTTGGAGGCCAAACACAGACTCCTCCTTCAGGAAGAGAGGCACAAAGGAGCCACTGCTGGACAAGGCTTATGCTTTCTATGAGTGGAAGCAGTGCATTCAGCCTCCCCCCTGGTTTCTGTGCAGGTCCTGGCAGCAGTTCATGGAAAGGCAAACCATGGGGGGCTGCAGATGTGCAGCTGGTTGGCACCTGCAACCTGACTGCAGGTAATGTGGGCTGACTCAGTTATTCATCGCTGGGAAAAGACGCTTCATCTTATCTGTAAAGGAGAGAGCAAATTGGCTGGGTTTTGCAGCAGGTAACACATATCAGGATGATGTATTTATAAGGGGAGGAAAGAACAACACAGCCAGTGCCTGTTTATTTATTTTTTCATTAATTACAAAGGCTAAATAGATGAAACACTCTTTCACTCCAGAAAGAAAAGCAGTGCTGGTACATGAAATTGAGAAATTCTGTGAGGTTCAGACCATTGTATTGTTCTCCTTCCAATCAATAACTGAGATAAATCATAACCTCAAACACTAATGTTCACTGAAAAGCTCTGGAGACAGCTACAAAGCCAGCCTTGTGAGAGAAAGCTCTTCTCTAAGAATTACTAAAAGCTACGTTAGCTGATGTTGTCATGCTATGGCAAGTGTATGTGTTCTGTGATGTGTGGTGTGGAGATTATCAGGAGTTTGTGTGTTGTCAGTATTTGCACGTGAATATGTTTTCATGTAAATTGAGAAAGATGTGTTACACATCTGGAACGGTGCCTCAAGTCTCCTGCAACCTCCAAGACTTTTTGGCTGTGCACTGGAGCCAGGGGTAGTTAATGTTTTCATGTTCCCAAGGTGAGGATTTCAGTAAGTCCCCAGAGAACTAGGGAGGGATAAACGATGCAGTGCTCTCCTGCACAGATACAAATTCAAGCAGAATACGGAATAGGGAGCTGAAGGATTGATTTGTAAGATAAAATGTTAAAAAGGCAAAATAAAAAAGTGTCTAGCAATTCTGTACTGCAATGTGAACTTCAAGTAGGAGATAAACATCAGAGAATAGGTTGCATAACCTTGGCAACATGACAGAATGGGTGCCCAAATATTTGATTTTTTTCACTTTCAGCCTTTGCAAAAGCCAAGAACCAGATCAGACACATGAAATGTTACGCTTGTTCTCAGGACCTGGCCCACCTCCTCTTTAGCCCTCAGCCCTCCAGCCCTGTCAAATTGCGAAGGATCAGCTGGAGCAGGTGTCAGAGGAGATGTATCAGTGCAGGGTTTTGCTGGGGTTTCTCAGAGCAAGTGGCAGGATCTCTTTTATCACACTGAGCCTTCTCCTGTCAGCGAAGCAGACGGATGAAATTTCCTTCTCTGGAGACCCCCTCCCTGTTGCTGTGTAGCCAAAGGATTTTGTAGGCTCCTTTACTGTCTTAATTCTCATCAGATTTGCATCATTATTCAGGCCTAAGAAAAAAACCCCAAAACATAAGGCTGACTTTAAAATAGAAATCTCTCCACAAAACCCATATGAAGAACTTCTGATTTTGACATGTTTGGAAATATTTTGGGATATTCTGCTTCTGAGCATTTGGAAAGTACAGACTGAGCTGTTTTGTACTAACTTCTACAAATGCTAAACATTGGTTCTGCTGACATTACTTCAGGTATTCATTCTGAGTCTTTTAGTGTAGAGTGTGTTGGAACTCATACAGAGCAAAGGCCTTTTCTATATTTCAGTAAATGTGCTTAAAATGCAGTAATGGGTTCAGATTTGGAATGCTCCAGGGAAAACCTGGAAATAGAATTTCATTTCAGCCCTCCATGAAAAGCAGTCTACTGGGCACTTTTGAACCATGTTCAAGTTCTATCTTTTGAGTGCTTTAATTTTGGGGCATTTTAGTCTGGATTGTCTTTATTTCTTACCCTTTGAGATTGCTGAAAGATTGCTCAAGTGTCAAAATGCATTGAGCATGAGAATCAAATCCTCGCCCATAACCTTTGTTCTTTCTCTCAGGTGGTTTGTAGTTTCAGAATTATCATGGTAGCAAAGGTCTGTAGCACCACCAACTCACAGTGTTTGTCTTGCTTGCAGAGCCATTGCAGAGCAGGAATCCCATAACTAAAATATTGTATCCATGATTTATCCAGGATGCAGCCATTCTATAGCATTTGCTTCAGGGAGACTCAATGGCTCCCACAGGGAGCAGAATTAGGAGGAAGGCTGGGAGCTCAAGTTGACAGCTCCTACCAGAGGCAAGAATTGGCTTGTATTCATTTGATTTATTGTTTTCTCTTCCATAAATATAAGTTAGGAAATTCTTGCACTGATTCAAAACAAACAAACTTTCCCTACTGAGTGGGAAATTCAGAATAGCTGAATCTCTGTCCTGAGCTGTTATTCCAGGCAAAGGAATTGGTATTTGTTATATGGAACTGTTTATTAAACACTTCTGATATTGAAAAGGAAAACGTCAACAGTTTTTATCTGTAAAAATAAGATGCACCGTGGAGTTGTCAACCATCACCTAAAGGAACAGTCCCGCAGCACAGCTTCAAACACGTTTACAACCAAATGCCAGCACAGTCCCTTGAAATGCCAGGGTTAATAATATATGGATTTCATTTAACTTTCCTCATTACAGCTTTTAAAAAACCCTCTTATGTTACAATAGAGACAATAAGGTTGAGGGAAGAAAGCAGTTACAAAGAATAAATGAAAAGGTTTAACAGAGCCACAGGATTGAGGTATGTTTACTGGGCTGTGTGAGACCTGTCCAGCTGGAATCAGCATCAGCAGTCACCCTGACGGGTGCTGTTCCAGTGATGTCTCTATTCAGATGGGATTAGACGCCTGTCTGGCTGCTGGCTGAAAAATCATTATTTTTAGTGCCGTGTCCCTCCAGTCGGTTTTCGTTCCCCTCCTGACAACGTGCAGTTGGGATACATTCTATCTTCCCCCTCCCCTTGTACCAGGTTTTGAACAAATAGAATTCTCTCTGGTTGTTAAGCAGTTCTCCCTGGTCCTTTTTTCTCGTTTCCTACCAGAGGGTGATGGATTTGGTCATTTCTAAGGACCTTCCCAGCTGTTTTAGACATGAAGACAAAAACAAGCTTGGAGAGATTCATCGATATTATGGAAGATTAGCCTGGGAGTTTAAGGATTTCTTTCAAAAAGAATATTTTTTTCCCAGTTTGACTCTTTCCTGGTGTGCATGACTAAAACACCCATGATATGGGATCAGTGCAAAGACAGAGGGATCTCACCCTCAGCTGCTGCAAACCAGCATTGCCCAGTAAAGTTCAGTACAAGCTCCCCATGTTTACACCTGCTGGCAAACCACCCGTGACAGGCTGTGTGTCTGTCTGGGGCCAGGGAACACACACAGCATGCCATTCCCTTGCTGGTTTTTCATCCAGAGCCAACAACAAAGAAGGTGGCAATCTCTTTCCTCTGAGCCAGGGGTCCCAGTGTGGCAGCTAATTGGTGACATTTGGTTTTCCTCTGTGCTCCCCCTCCCCTGCTCCTCACGGAGCCGGGCTCTCCCAGCAGCACTCGGTCTATGGTTGGAGGGCATAGCTGTCATTCCATTAGGCTTGGCTAGGCCTGCGTTAAAGCGTGTCATACAAATTGAGGGGATCCAGCATATTGACAGACAGATATTTAGCATGTAATTGCACTGAAAGTGCAGCACAAAAGCTCTGGGAGGTGGGAGAGTGGAGGATTTGGATTGCATGAGATCTAGTTGGAGTGAGGTTTGGACTTTTTTTCCAAAGTGCATTTGAGCTCTTAACAGGTGTGATGGTAAGGCACAAATACATCATCCCACAGCCATTAGGGCTCTGTGTTAGTCCTCCTTCAGCCTGCTTTGTCCCCCTGAAGAAATCCTGTTTGAGGCAGTATCTGTTACAGACCAAGCAAAACCATCCCATGGGCTGGTGCACAGCTCCCCACACTCATACTCAGATCCATTTCTCAAAGGAAGCTGAGCTGCACATCTCTGGCCCTGCCCCTGCCTGACACAGCCTCCTGCCCCTCAGCCATGCAGCAATGAATCCCAAACACCTCATGCACTACAGCTTTCTCATCATAAAGATAGAACATAAATTTAACATGTATTTGGCAGTATAGAAAATGATCATTTTAATGTTTAGGCTTTAGCATTGGTCATTGAGGACCAGTTCCAGTTCTGCTGAAACTCTTGTTTCCAAATGCAATCAGGTTGTCTGTTACTTGATGCTTCTGGTGCCAGTCTGCACCCATCTGCCCTACTAGGGCTTTTAGGAGCCAGGGCTTTTAGTAAAGGCATTGGGTCTTAGAGTTCAAAATTCATCAGTGACTTTTACAAAGACAGCTCATGCTCCCAAGTCATGTTATTTTTAAACACTTGGCACTGAGTGGCTGTCAGCTGGTGGCATACCTGGGACATGGGCCCCAGGTCTGCTGACCACGTGCTTCTCTCACCTGCACCTGCCATTCCCTTTCTACAGGTGTTCCCAACGACTGAGCATCAGTGTCTGCAGACTCCGTGACTTATCTCAGGCAGAACTACTAAAGTAAAAATCACATATTGACTTCAGAAAAAGCATCTGAGCTGGAACATGCCCAAATAATCCCTCAAGCACTCAGTGGCCTGAGGCGGGAGAGCTGTTCAAACATATTTTTTGGCCATGGTCATACAATGTGACTGAAAAGGGAAGGAGTCACTGGCTTTTAAATCTATTTGGTAGGGCAGGTTGCAGATTAAACTGCTTACGTCAACTAATGGGGAAATAGATGTGAACCAGTCACTGGTTCTGTGCTGGAGTCAGGACCAGTGGTGAGAAAACGAAGTAGTTCTCTTGGACTGCTTCTTTGCTCCACACCTCTACTTATATGCTTTGCTGAACTGTACCAAACCACCCCTCAGCTGGAGGTTGTTAAAGATAAACTTATAAGAAGAAGCTGTTAAAATAGGCTACTGAGATCTGATTCTGAGTTTATTTTGAGCTTTACTGATATTTTGAACCTAGCAAAAAGCAGCAACAGAGGGGTGCAAAAGGGTGGGGACACTTTAGTTAGGAGATTTCATGGACAATGAGCAGGCCATGGACACCCTAATTGCATTTATTAGTTTGCACAAAGAGGTCCTCTCTTAACTCCTACCAGCAGCTGAGCAGACAGCATTCCTCAGTGGTCAGAGCCCAGGACTGGGTCTGGAGGTGTGCATTAGGTGCTGTACACACATGTAAGAGGGGAATGTTCCTGTCACTGCACAGCCTATGTGGATGATATAATATTGTAAGGAGCTGGGTGGAATGCAGCAACAAGCAGTGTGATTGATCATTGATGATAAGCTCTTGTCATGTTCACTTGATTTAGATTGTTTTAAATGTATCATTTACTGATGTACCATTTTCTGAGAGAGAGAGAGAGGGGATTCCACAATCAAGGTGGGTTTTTTTTTTTTAATGGTGGTTTTTAGTGCATTCATTTTTCAGTGCCCAATGGAGAGTTTAAAGAGATCTAAATTCTACATGTGCCATGTTGTCCAAAATAGGAGGACACACTTGAGGATCTGGATCCACAGATCTCTTCCTTGTTAATACATAGCTTTTCTAAAAAATTGTGGAAGAACTATGAGTGGGTAGTGCAAGTAGCACTTGTCCAAATGGGCACATCCCAGGCATGTAAGAATCATGGGACATACTTCGGTCCCAGCTTACGCCAGGTGAATTTGCAGCAGCTCCATTGACTGGGATGTCAGGACTGAGTTTATTTCAGTTTAACTGAGGTCAGAGGGGCACTGGAGGATTTCTGTGGTGCTTCAAGATGGTCCAGAAGTAACAGTGCAAAGCTTTTATAACATGGACATTACCAGTTTGGGGCTGTTGCTCTGCTGCTCACAGCCACACCTTCTGTGTGCTTCCTCTTTGTACAGCCCAGGCCCAGGTTGCTGTCAGGGAACATGATAAAGGAATAAAGCTGCAAGTGGGATCACGTTTCCCTTCGCTCCTTGTGTGTATGTGTGTGTGTCTTTGTTTTTTCTGTGCTGTAGCTCAGGGGGGCTCGTAAATCTTGGAGACGACTGTGGATTTTTTTTCTCCCCCCTTGTATGACTGATTGTGCGAATTTATGTGTGGTATTTCTCTCCCCCAACCTCACTCTGTTAGAACGAGACAGGAGGCCAGTAAATTTGCAGTGGGAGCTGTGCGGGGTTGTGGGTCCCTCACCCCCTCCTCTTTGCAGCCTGAGGGCTGGCTGTTCCTCAAAAGATAATGATTTTGGTGTTTCTGCTGGGGGTGGGATGCTGTTTGCAGCGTTCCAGTTTGCTGAAGGAGCATGCTCTGACCCCCAGCTTCAGCACTGGCTGGCGTTGAAGAGAAAGGTGCTTTCAGACGAAAGTTACACTCTCTCAGATTAGTATCCAGTGTGGGGAAGGTGAAAATCTTGAGAAGTGGGTTAGAACAAGGTATCCCAAAGAACACCCTTCACTCAGTGTGGAGATGTGTCCAAGAACACAGTCTGTTATCTCTTGCCCAAATTGCTGTGACTGAGCTAAGGAGAGCTTCAGTGTTTCAGAAGTCTGTTGTGTTACAGGAGGAAGCAGGGGCTTTAAAAACTCTTCTAGAATCATGTCTATTTGTGTTTATTTCTAATTCCTGAAATATTCCTGAAAGAAGCCCTGCCTCTGAGGTAGAAGGATACCCTGCACCCAAGCAGTATTTCTTGGTTTTCCTCTGACCAACCTCAGCTCTATTAATCCCACACAGTTCAAGCTGTGACTGGGAAATCCAGCTTCAATCTGAATGCCACCTTGAATTTGAACTCCAATAGGAGTATTTTCCTTGAAGAATAAGTTGTTTTTAAAGAATTTCCAGATTTATTCCAGATTTATTCCAGTAATACTTGCTTTAGCAACAGCAGAAAAACCTAAAAATTTTGGTTCCTTATTAAAGAGGCAAATAATCATTTAAGGTTTCATCTCCACCTGAAGCCATCACCATGTCACATGACCCAGCTTAATCAGTTTAAAATGTCCTAAAACCAATCTGGTTTTAGCTAAGCTTATTAAATGCACTCAGTGAACTATATCTGTATTCCTGGGTGATACCACATCTCATGCACTTTGGAGTTAGAGTTGTTCTGATAATCTGAGCCATTTCCAGCCTGTGCAGGAGCACAACCAGATTTTTGTGCTGCTGTCCAAAGCTCCAGGTAGGGTTGGGCTACACTGGGGACAGCGAGGAGCTGGGTGCACTGGGTGGGACAGAGGAGCAAGTGAGTGCCTGGGAAGGCTGGGCTGGGGCACTGGTACCTCTCAGGATTTATAAGGAGATCACATAGCACTGAGCTGGCTTGTTCATTTCAGTTTTGTCTTTCTGATTTGGAAATAACAAGGGTTTGGGGCAAAAATCTAGAACTTCTATCCTGCAGGTTGATGCCTTGTTCCCTCTATTAGGACACACTTCAAAGGTGATTAATCAAAGATGATGTTTTGTATTAAAACCCCAGTGTGAATTGAAGTGTGAACAGTAGCCTCTCACAGCTGTCTGTGTGAATTCAGTGTGCTGTATCTGTAAAATCCATAGGTCAGAATCCATAGGCGAGATCCTGGCTCTGCCCTGGGTCTATTACCAGACTGTGGTCTGTCTCTTAACACTCTGGATGACATTTGAAAAGGCACTTAATTGCCAACTGCAACTAAATGTCCAGGGAGAAGTGACTCACTAGGACACCTTGGAGCTCCAAGGCCTTGGCTGCTGCCTTGGAAGTGTGCAGGTAACAGTGCTCTCCAGCCAGGCCAGACTGTATGAACACATCTGAGCTGTTATCCTCCCAGAGCATGAAGCTCACCTACCCTGAGCAGGATTTGGTTGCTAGAAGGACCATGCAAACACTCATAAATCTTCGGAGTAACTCTGAAGCAGCTTTGTTGACAAATTGGCACCCACCTCTCCCCCCACCTCGCAACATGACTCTCGCACTCTGGCTGCTAAGAGCTATTTCAGGCCCCGTAACAAATGAAATATGCATCTCCCCTTTGCCCTGGCAATTGCCTCCACACCACCCTTTCCCCCTCCTGCTGAGCTGAGTTCTTTAGCTCAAAACCCCTGAGCCAGCAGTGGCAGCTGCCAAGGACAGGAGCAAGGGTGGCTGTGGCTCTCTAGCCCCTCAGTGCCACTGAGCCCTGGCCAGGGACCCATCCCTGGTCCCTGTGACTTCGCAGCCCACCCACTGCTTCTTCAAGAACTTGACTCCAGCTTTCCTCTCTCCTTGTCACCCTTCCCCATCAACAAACCATTCCTTTAGTATGGCACATGATCCAGAAGTCTTGACTGCTCTTTGTGTCTCTTCCCATTCACATTTACCAAGGGGTGGGGCACCCAGGGCCTATCCTGTGACTTAGGTAAAGGGGACATAATGAGCTGTTGGGTGTGAGGTGTGTGTTTAGCAGATGTACAGAGAAAGAAAAGATTATATGTGGTCATTGTGCTCCATGCCATTGTAAAACACCAACTGCTGTATAGCATGCAGAATAAAGACAACAGAGACTTTCTTTAAAGCCTTTGCTTTGACTATATTTTTTTTCCTTCTACAGTGCCAAAATGCTCTTAGACACACATCTGCTTAAAAACAACAATCTCCCCTTCCATTAGCTCAGTTAAAGCTTTTCTGCAAGCTTTTAATTTTGAAAAGACAAGGAAAACCAGAAAAAGAGAATGAGCCCAGGACAATCAGACATGCGGTTCTTGTGACAAAAAAAAAGTAAATTGAATTTTAGTCAAGAAATGTGAGAGATTTAGAACAATATGGTTAGTACTTAGTGGAATAGCTGCCTGACAAGCAGGTAAAACCAGGGTAATCCTCCATCAGTATGTAAAGCAGACACAGAACAAGAGCAAAGAAAATAGAGAGCAGGCTCTTTGCCTGACAATTTAAATCCTCAGGGTACAATAGCTGTATAGAGCAGCATCAAGCGCACAATCAATAGCCATGAGTGAGTCTATAATAACTTTCACTGTGGGACATGGGTACAACCTATCTAACACCAGTCAGCACCACTGTGGATGTGGCCATAAAGCAGACTTCTCCTGCCAGTGAAGCTGTGCACACGTTGTTGCTGTGTGGCACCAACTAAAGCTCAGCAGACCTGAGACAAATAAAGCTTTGCAGAGAGGAGCAGAGGCAGGCAGCTTTGCAAGAATCTAGGAATGTTAAGATATTCACCTTTTCTTCCTTTTTTATGGAAGCAGGTGATGATTGGAAAAACTAAGCAGGCTACAGCTACCACAAACCACTACTTGTGCTGGGGCAAAACTCCTCTGAAGTTTCATTTTCAGAAGCTACCTGGGAGAAACCTGCTGTTCTCGCAAGAAGCTGTGTGTCAGATGAGACAGCAGAATTACTGCAGCCCCATGCAAAAAATATTAGTCCTGTAATGCCAAAGAACTTCAGTCTCAAAGAATTGATGATACAGCCAGAACAAATTTATTTTGCAAAATACATTTGTTTTTGCAAAAGAAATGTTGCATGTTTGCAATACTTCTGAAGGCCAGGTTCTCGCCCCAAGCCAACTCACAGAATGATACATAATTGTCTCAGGTAGGACAATTTTCTGCACTTGCCAGTCATTTTAAGCCTCACATACGGGTGGCTGCCTTTGTCTTCCAAGTGCCTGCTTGTACAATGAGATTTACCTGTTGTGTTATGACAGACAAGTGATTAACATGAGAATGACAGGTTGGATCTGGTGTTGAGCTTCCTGGATATCTCCCTTGCATACCCTCACAGATGTTTCCTCAGAAGCAAAAGAACTGTCTGGGCTCCTGTCAGAGAAAAACATTTGTGATGGAGCTTGACTCTTCCTGTGGTGCTACAGCTCTCCTGCCAAAGGACCAAGACATCCATGAAGGTCACTGTAACACAAACTGATAGGACATTGATCAGCTGCTGCCTCCACTCTGTGGCACGTTTGCAACAGAGAAAAGAGCTTGGATTTGTGTCTCATGCAAAGGATGTGCTTTGGTACTGTTGCTTCTTCGATGGAGTTCCCATTCCTGACAGCCTTGCAGTATCTCATTGGGCAGTAGTTCTCAGTTCAGGCCCAAAAGAAAACTCAAGACAACAACAAACCTATGAGCTAAGGCACTCTTTGTCCCCAACCCTTCAGTGAAATGTAAATGTAAATACTTTTATCCTAGGAATGAAGTATAATTTTCAAGTCAGAAGATCATTTAAGTAAATGCGTAACTTTTTTATACAAGAATTTAAGCTTCTTTATTGGGTAAGGATACCTTCCTGAATGTTGGACTTTTTTTGCAGCTTTTTCAATGACTTTCCCATTCAGATTAGTTTCTAGTGAGACACGTGCTTTGCTGAATCCTTAAATTTTCAAATTCTTCATGTGGATCCGTTCTATCTTTCATTTAATTTAATAGCAGATTTTTTTTTCTTTTTTGTAGTGATAGTGCTTTTCACATTTAATCCAAGCATCTCCAGTAACTTTTACTTAATTATTTGACAAGTCAAAAATCAGCCTTGATGTACCTGATACTATGTGTCCTTCCTTTTTAAAGAGGCTAGGAAGCAAAGGAAAAGAAATTTAGAAGTCAGTACACAGCAAAAGAGTCTTGAGGTAAATCTCCCGAGGCCGATGTCTCATCCCTCCCCGGCACTCACTGCCTGTTGCAGCATTGTGTGAGCCCCTGCAGAGCCCCAGCTGTGGTGGCACCTGTGCAGCTCGCAAACCCGCGGTCCCTGCGCAGCCCCAGCCCTCCCTGGGACCTGTGGGATGCAGTGATGGAGCTGCCATTTACCATTAAAAACAAACAAGAGGCTGTGGGAATAGAAGCAGCTTCCTTTTCCCTGCAGCCCTGTCAGGCCGTTTTGGTGCCGGCGCGCAGTGCGAGGAGCCCGGAGCGGCGCAGGGCTCCAGGCACGGCCCTGGCAGCCGGGGAGGAGCAGGAAGCTGGGCAGGGGCAAGGTCACCTCTTGACCTCCCATTCGGCAAAGAATGCAACTTGCTGTCAGGCACTAGGGAAGGCTTTTTTTCTCTCTGCAGTTTAAGATCCCTGAGGTTTCTGATGGGAAGAAGTTACAGCATTATTTTTATTTTAATTTCTCAAGTGTTTTTTTTTAAAGAGGAGATGCCAATGACATGGTGTAATCACCAGAGAGCTTTGGCTGTTCACTCAATGGGTATACAAGGGCAAAATGCTGAGATTAGTATTTATTATGCCTTTGGAAACATCTGGGTTAGTAAATGATTTCGGCATAACATGACCATAATCTTTTAAAATACAATGTTGTAACAAAGAGCAAAATGTAAACTCTCAAAAACTAAAATTTGTGCTCCCTTTTTTCCTTACAGTGATGTGATTCCATTGTCATGTGGGTTTTGTAGCCATGTAAGTGAGAGCAAAGTCAGGTTCCAGTGGGATCTTGATTCAGCTCCTGTGGTTTTTTTGTGCCATTTTGTCTCCTGTCCTTTGAGTTGTCAAACCTGGAGCTGGTTTTGTTGCCATTGTAGGGTGAAAACAGGGCTGTGTGCTTTGGAAACTTTGCTTTTCTGTAGTGAATCCACTGCCAGTCTTGGCTGGTGAGAAGCTTTGTGATAAAGTCATTCTTCCTCAGTGTCCCTCTATACCCATTTCTTCATCTTCACTGTCAAGAAGCTGTGACATAGGCAAAAGGGTCTATTTCTATCTCATTTTTCAACCAACAAACCTTCCCTCTGGATCAGTAAATGATAATGTGTCACAGCCACAGAAAAGGATGGTCAGACTTGTCCCTCCGAGCACTTTGGAAATGTCATCTCATCTGAAAGTCATTCTTTGCAGAAATATCCATGGCCAACAGGCAAACAACCTGATTTGAATGGAAACCTGTGAAGAGTAAAGAGAAAGACAGAGTGGGAGTCCCAGCCTGGGAAGTATCTCACTAATACTTAGCAGGCAGCTCGCTGAAAAGAAAGCTGTCTGGTTTAGGTATGATCTCTTTTCCTGTGAGAAAGTCAAAATCTAAATATGATGTTTCATAAGTATATTGTTCCATAGGCTGGTGTAAACCTGGTGCATATTAAACAGGTTCATGGATTTGCTCTGGATTAAATTCAGTGTAACTCTGAACGAGATTTGGCCCTGATCTAATGTAACTAGAGAGACTTTAAGGGTAGAAGAGACCTGCTTTGTAACTTCAGACCAAAGATCGTCAGCAATGGCAAGATATCCAGCAATATCTATGGAGAGATCACAGCTCCTCTGCTCTACTACAGGAAGATCTCCTATATTTTATCTGTGTGAGTGATGGAGAAGCCCCCTCAGTTCCAGTTGTGAATATCACTCACATTTAGAAGTGAAAGTCTCATTTATCATATTAATTGAACTACTTGGAGCTTAAATAACCTAAATTTCAGGATACTTTCTCCTGCAAGAATGAAAAGATAATCCAACTTTCTGCCAGTGTTTTCTGGAATTTTCTTCCAATGCTGGTATTATATTTTCTTCCATGCTGTTGAAAAAGAATAGTCAAAAGGTTGTTAAACTAAAAGGACGAGAATACATCTGTTCAGAATACTTCCAAAAACTCTCCAAATCCCTCCCTCTTAAAAATTCTTTTCACATTGTGTCTTTGAAGTGGTTTCAGGCTATTTAATGGATTCTGCACAGATTTTTGTTAGTATTTTCTCTCACAATATCATAAAGTACTCAGTGTAATGTCTCACAGAGTAGAGGGGCTGGTAAGGGGTACATTTCTGGAGCAGTTTGTTGCTCTGCTGTGTCTGCTCTGTGACAGAAAGTGTTGTGTGATTTCTGCTGAGGGCTGTGAGTCTCCCTTTACCTGGCACTGCCTGACACCAGTGCTCTCATCATTCGTAGCTCAGCTGCAGAAGGGGCATGTCAGCAATTCTGATTTATTTAGCTTTGCTACCTCCAGAAGAGAGGGGGAGTTCCACATTAAACACTGAGCCAGCCTAAAATTATAATATATTTAATTTGCATCAAAAGGTGTTCAGTTGCCTGAATGCAAAGTTGGAAGCAAGTTAGTTACAAAAGAAAAGCTTAATAAAAAAATCTGTTCTTAAAGCATATCTGAACCCTAGCCAAGGCACAGGGTGCTGTTGTGTAGCTGTCATAGGTGAGGAGCCCAAAGCAGCTGAGTTCCACCTCCAGGGTTCTGCACTCCAGAGCAGACCAAGGCTTTGGGCTCTATTTTTTCATACCAAGGAATTGATACCAGTGTTGTGTCTAAATGACCCTTCATAGCAGCCATCCCCACCCAGTCATTCCTCTTACTGCTCAGTGTAATGGCAAATTGCTAAACTAGCAGCTTTAGTGAGCGCTGCCTACATGGGAGGATGCACAAGAAACTTAATTGACGTTTGTTTTTCAGTCAGATGTAACTTAGCTCACCCTAAGTGTGCTTCTGGTATCTAGGACATTAATTTTAGATTCTCCCCAGACAGCATGATGAAATATGAACCATCTCTCAAGGTTTTCCACTTTGGTTTTACTGAAGCTTTAGATGGGAGCAGCTTCAGACATCTCTTTGGTAAAGTTTTGGCAGAAGGCTGAGGCAGGCGTTTCCAGGATGACCAGGGTTGGTGGGAGACCTGCTGGCTGTAAGGATGTCTGTAATGCTGTGGGGGTTGTGCTGTGCAAGTAAAAGATAATTTAGGACACTTAGACACAAATCTTCAAACTCATGTAGAGATGCACATTTCCACTCAGCTGGTACGTGCACATCTACATTGGCCCTGAAACAACATCTTGTACAAAGCACAGCAGCTCCCACAAGAAATAAGACACTTATATGTCAGGTGAGAATGGTGGATCTTTTAAGAGCTGCGATTGGGGTGAAGAGGTGTAACACAGTAGGCATTTACTGCTTGCACTGCTGACTGCTGGGGAGAGCTCAGGGTCCCAAGCAGGAGGAGACATCTGCATCTCCCTCTTTGATGACTAAGCCCTGTCTGTTCATTTCACGACTGCTTGCCCAGGCTGTAAATGCACTGGGGCTTTACAGCTGGTGGAAGTGGCTGGGGACCAGTTCAAGGTCCCAGTGGTGCTGTAGCGTGTCCCCTCTAGCTTCTCACATGTCCAGGCTCTGTCCAGTCTTCTGTCTGCAGCAACCATGAGTATAGTTTGGTGCCAATTTGTAATATTAAATATTAAATAAATGCCAAATTGCTTTTAAATACAGATAGCTGTGAAACCAAACAGCCTCACAGTGCCCTGCACCCTGCTCTGGGCAGTCACTAAGGACAGGACATTCCTTGGCCCCATGGAGGGAGGCCTTGAGGATCTGCCTAATCTTTATGAAGAAAACAGAGATAGCTGAGTCAGATACTCATGGGAAGAGAGAGCTCTTTTAGATGCAATCTCCTGAAGTCCTCAGTTACCCTTTGAATGTCTCAATTTCCCTCTCTGGACTAGTAAGAATGACAGGAATGGTTGGGCTGGGTGGATCGGTAGCTTTGATCCTCAGCTGGAGATTAGGAAGCGTTGTCCCTCCGCTGGGCTGGGTGAGACGCACAGGTAGGCACAGCCCTGAACTTTGGGAAAGTTCATACCTGAATTCTGCATCCATAACCAACCTGTCCTGTCCAGACAGGAGAGAGTTTGGTCAGTGCCTGTAGGGCTTGGGTGGGGGTAGGGGCGAGGAGCTCTTGAATAAAATGATGATTAATTATTATTTCATAATGAGGGATTATCACAGGCTTTACAGCTAAATAACCCAGTACTTAGCATTTCTGTGCTGTGGCACCGTGCACGTTCAAAGCGTTGTACAAACAGCAACTAAATTACTAAAATGAAGAGATTATTTAATAGCCTGTGTCTTTGCATTTCTCAGAGAAGGGTGGGGAGTGTTTAGAAATTTGCCCTCGACATTACCATGCAGTCACATTCCAAGATTGTGGCTCATGTTGCCAGGCCTGTGATGTGCTTGTTTGGCATTTACATTTGGGAGACTGTATTTATGAAAATAAAAATAATAGGCTTACCAGGTACAAGTGCCTCACTGTCTTCCCCCTAACACCCTGCCATAGATGGCTGGGTGGAAAACTCACAGGACAAGCTCTTTGGCCCAAGTGACATAGGATGTCAGCCTGGTCATAAGGTCTCTGACCCTCTAAACATATTTTTTCCTAGCACACTCTGACTTGCAGAAACACCCTGTGCTGCCAAATGGTATCAATTTATCTCCAGTAATAACATTTGGATCCCAGCTCAGTGTCCCACTGTCTATTCTCCACAACTTGCAGTTCATTTTTACAGACTATATCTTTTATTATTCACTCTGTGCCATCCTCCATGGGTGCTTTCAGAGGGCTTTATTTTCTCCTCATTTCTTCACCTCAGTGAACACTGATTATAGCTGAGGTTTTAGTGTCTGCCAGAGGAATCAGACTGTGAGAGCTGCAGATTGGATGAGTAGGAGAAGATACTATGGGGTTGAGAAAGTTGTTGCATGTAAACCAGCTTGGAATCAGATGCAATCTGGTTGCATTAGTCTGATAAATCTCAGGCTTTACTAGCTTGTATACAGTGCTTAGCTCACCCAAGCAACATATCATGGCATTGGAGGTGCTGGTCTGTTCTGAACCTCAGCTTACAGTTCGTGTCTCTGGGCTCTCCAGTGTCTGTACCATGCTCCATTTCACAGGGCAAACTCACCAGAAGATCCCAGCCACACCTTAGGTCCTTGCTGTTTCCCTCTTCAAATGTCCAATGCCTTGAATTACCTGTTGTTAAGTGTATTGCTACACATGAATGACTTGTGTGGGGAGTGAGGTTCATCCCTGTGCAGCGCCTGCAGTAGCTGCTCACACCATGCTGTGTCTGGCTGGGCTTGCACCTTCACACACTACATCAATTTGCAGCCAGGATTATGTTTGACACTAGCATAGCTAATGTATTGGCACAAAAGTTCAGGTATTAAGATAAAAGCATTGCCATAATTTCTTACTTAATCCTAACAGTAAGAACTCATTTAAAAAATTATTTCAACGCCCCTTCTCAGTGGATTTGGTTAGGAGTTACATGTGGGTTTTTATTATTTCATTTTTACACAGCAAAAGGTGCAGTTAAGTTCCAGGAATGCTGAAAGCCAGCAAATGGTATTTTTTCCTGTGGGCAAATGTATTTACAAACTAATTTTAAAATACTTCTGAACTTTGCTGATAAGTAATAGTGTTAATTGCTGTCTAATGAGCCTAATTGCTGCTGTAAGAGCACACGGAGGCACAAGTCCTGATGCCTCTGGAGTGGGAATAAGCTGACAGGTGCTGACACAAAGGCTGGATAGCTGTCTGAGCTCTCATGAGGTGTTAGAAAAAGTCCCATAGACGTTTATTTTGGTGGGGCTTCATACATTAATTCCATCTGCTCTTGGGCTCCTTGAAGGATTTGGCTCTACTCAAGCTCCAAGGCTACTGGGGGAGGAAAGGTGAGGTTACACCTTAGCTCTGGGTGCTGATTGCCACAGCTCCACAGGTTTCAGGAACTGGAACCTTTAGTACTTTGCCCAGCTGGGAAAAATAGTGGAGTGTTGCCTTTCCTTCTCTTTTCTAGACAGAACCATGCTGATTCCTTCAACATTTCTTTGGTGAACATTTCCTTCTAAGCCTCTCCACTCTGTCCTTTTGGTCTGTGTCACACTGAAGCCCAGCATCCAAAAACTGGGCAGCACTTGGCCAGCAGGGAGGAGAGTTGGTCTCACTGGCCCTTTCCATTTTCATACAGCCCAACCCTCTCTGCAGGAGTGGGAAACTCCTGTCCCAGCTCCACTTCCACTCCTCAACCCCAGCATGGCTGGAAAACACCTCCAGGTGCTGTTCCTGCATGGGTGGGTGTTCCCTGTGCCTGTGGTCCCAGGGGGAAATGCCCTGAGCCTGATGTGGACTTGCTGTGCCAGTGGAAGCTGCACATCTGCTAGGTGAGATCAGGCAGCTGCCTCCAGCCAGCCAGACTGGGAATTTGGGCCAGTCCCTTGTGCCTCAGTTTGCCCATCTACGGAGCACGTGTACCTGTCAATGCCTCTGAGAGCCTTAGGAAAAAAGACCACTTTGTAACTACTCATTATTTATTAAAAGCAAGGAGTAGCACAGGGACCATGGAAGATTTATGTAGCCATAGGAAAAAACAAGGCATCTTGTTTCCAGGACAGAAATGTACCATTTGTAATTCTAAGAGAAAATTTTAAACCTTTTTGTTAATAGCATTAAGAATTCTCTTGTAGACAAGGTGAGCTTCAGTTTTGGAGTTGGAGATTACTGGTGTATCAGTATCTTTAAGAAAATCTTGCTCTTGTGTAGACTTGATAATCCACGAAAAGTAAGAGGAAAATATGAGAAGCATAAATGTGGTCCTGTGGCTGGTGATAATTATTATTTTGTTTTGATTTATCGTTCACAGGAATTTTTTTATGAGAGCCTCACAGGCATAATTCTTTCTCGTGCATAGTTTATTTTTTGCCAAAACGACAAAAGGACAGGATATTTAGCAGAGTATGTATGATGGGTGGGTGGAAAACAGAGAGGATTTGGACTTGTGCCAAACATCAGGAAGGTGAAAGAATGAGAAGAACCCAGCTTATTGCAATAGTGGGTTGCTCTTTATCTTGGAAAGGGGTATTTGCCTGAAGTGGCACTCCTAAGTCATTGTGGAATTTTATTACAGGTGTCCCTCTGAACTCCAGCTCAGCCCCAGCTTCAGAGGGTTCTTCAGCCATTTACATAATTGCAAAACCCTCAGTGATCAAAACACATGCAGCAGGCCAAAAAAATCAAGAGTTTTAAAATATAATCTTCCTTTTAGCATCTGAGCCTTTAGGATATGTTTGTTTTGCATTTTTAGGTGTTTCCCAGTAACCATGAAGAGCAGTTAAGTCCTCTGCTGTTCAGGGTCTTCAATCCAGCAGCTGAGCCTTGGGATTGAAATGAGCAAATAATGTAATAGCTGCCAAAAAGTCACCAAGGCTGTTACCCAGTAGTGGGGCATGACAGAAAGTTGCCAGATGTTATAAAATAAACAGAGACATGAGTGGTGATTTTCAAGGGGCAGTGCTGAGAGTTTTGGAAGATTTGTTTCTTATTTTGAATGTTAAAATGGAAGATTTAACTTTTGGGAGGGCTTTTGAAAATATTCCATTGCATTTTAGCAGAGTGCCAGCTATCTAGAGCAGGAACTGGTGAATAACTTGTCTCAGTGCCAGGTGAAGACTCAGCTTTCCAACCATATCATTGTGGCTACAATTTCTCACCTTGAAAAGGTCTTAATCCCATGTACAAGGTGCACAGGCATTTGTAGGATTTATGTATGCAAGAGAATTGTGAGGCCTGCCCTTACTTGTAAAATGAGATGAAAAAACTTATGTTCAGCTCATCTGCTCCCTGATCTCACAGTGACCTCAAATCACTGGAAAATGGTCAGGTTCATTAAATTACTGATCCATCCTTTCTCCTATCATGCAGTTTGTGAGTAGGATTAGGGGAAAATAAAGTGTATTGGAACAAAGCAAGGAAAAAAAAATCATTGACTGATTTTATTCTTCTGTATTTCATTTTTTTCTGGTTGCTTTATTATCCTTCTAGTTTTGGTATAAAGAATTTTTTGCACTTGATTTTTTTCAGGACTGCCTGATGTAGTCTTGAAAACAAAGCTGAAAGAAAGTATCTCTCTTACTCTGTGAAGTTTTATCAGCAATTAATACTAAAGTCATGCCATTGGTATGCCAGCAAACCCTTTCCAGGGTTTCCATCTCAAAGCCTGAAACTGCTGCATTTAGGGAGTGCAGTGCCCAAGAACATGAAGGTGTTCAGCACCCTCCAGGCTGAGCTCTGGGGCAGCTTTCAGAGGTCTCCAGTGCTGAACACGTGTGGGTACTGTTCATTTCTGAGAATGTGGCTGTTTAGTGGGTATCAATAAAATGCTCTGCAGGAAATGAATTACATTTTGAGGCTGTTATTAGCTTCTGTAGAATTTCCTCTATTGCTGCCATTGGAGACCAAGCCTAGAGTCTTCACAACCCTTGCACACCTGACTGCAAAGAGAATTTTTGCCTTCACAAGAACAGTTGTGGAGTGGGAACTGTGTTCTGGGGTGATCCTTAAGTTTCCCCTCAGGTTCTGGAAAGGGATTAGGATGGAGGAGTAAGCAGGGTATTCTGGCACTGGGCTACTCTAGTGGGACTGTTGCTAAGAGTTGCTCTATAGCCCATATTTGGGGTTAGCTCTACACTTTTAAGAACTGAGGTGAGGAAAGAGCAGGGGACAAGGAACATCACAAACAAATTTTCAAGCTAAACGGTGTGAAATATTTAAGAGGCTCAGCTCATCTGACTTTCCAAAATGAAGTCTGAGAGGTGACTTGGCTACAGTAGACGAGTAATTTTTCAGAAGGAAAATAAAGAGGACTAAACACTGTTTAATCTGTGTGGAAAGGCAGAAAAAACTTGGCTGAAAGGTGAAGCCAAATAATTATAAAATTAGGGACTTCCCCCCAGCCCCCTTTTCACTGTGAGAATAATTAATCATTAGAACAAGGTTATGTGTACATTTTTGTGTTTCTGGCTTCTTCAAATCAAGAGGAGGTGCTTTTGTGGAAGACAAGTGGTGAGTGGCCAAACACACAGTATTGAACACAGTGTAGAAATACCATGGTGAAATGCTGGGATAGGCAAGGGTTCTTATAAGAGTATTTGATTCTTTCAATTGATCCTCTCTGACTTGTTGCCATCTTCTGAAACATCTCAGTGCTCCTCAGCTGTATTTCAAACGCAGTGAATGGATTTAAGATGGAAAGAAATGCTGCTCAGGACCACATGAGAGCTTGGAGCTCTGCAATGAAAGTGGGCATGACTCTGCCTCACAGAAATGGGAAGGCACTTGCACAGCTGTACTGCCTCAGAAATTCCTGGTGATTCTGCAGAGGTCAGTCCTTCACTCAAAAATGTGTTTCTGATTAGATTCTGCCCCCTTGCAGATAACAATGCAGTCAGTGACAAATCTAGGGGCAGAGAGGCTTTTGGAGCAGCTACCATGCATTTGCCTTCCACTGAGCTGACACAGCTCATCTGGTTTAACTTCTGCATGGCAGCTGGGCGCCAATCAAGCCTATTGTGGCTTTCCTTGGAGACTGCAGTTTTCCTCAAAAACAGCATGGCTGCTCCACCAGTGAAATGATCTGCTCTTCTCTCAGTGATATGACAATTACTTATAATGACTGATGTCTAGGTCAGGCAAAGAGGAGAACTCTTTTCCAAAAAGCAATGCTTTTCCTCTGCAGCCAAATCACGCACTGTATTGAGCATTACAAAAAGAAAGGGCTTTATCTCAGAGCTCTTTGTCTGATATTTTATAAACCATGCCTGAGCCCTCTTAAATGGGGCAGAAAAGCTTGGCAAAGTTACTTACGAAAGGCAGCTGGGCCCAATGAGTCTTTAACCTACTTTTCTGGGAAAAAAGTCTTGTCTTGGACAGCTGTGGATGGAGGAATTGATGCTCCTGCAATTAAGACCCTGGTTGAAGAACTGCGTGACCTGGATTCAATAGGTCAGATCTTCTGTCTGGCCCTGGGCCGACTACTGTGATTTGTTATGCCCCTGTTTTCCTGTTGAAAAATGGGAATGGCAGGATTAATTTGTCTGGCAGGGGTACAGGGGGATAGGTGATGCAGAGTGCTGGGTTATAAAGTAGAAAAACTGAAGAATTCTCAGAAAAGCAAAGCTACAGCCTCTGCTCCAGAAGGCTTTTGAGAGTCCAAAATCCAGCTCACACTGTGAAGCAGCTCCACGACAGGGAGGCTGGAAGGCCTCAGGCAGGGATCTCTGCAGAGAGCAGAGCCCACTCGTTCCTGGCTAGCACACCTGGGGACAGTACCAACCAAGGGGTGGGCACAGGTGCCAGGGTTGTACTTCAGCCGCTGGCCTTGTGGTCAGTAGGTCTAGGACAGGCTCAGGGCCTGAGGGAGTCTCCATGACTTGAGGCTGTGGGACAGTTTGGCAAGCAGACGGCTGCCAAGATCCAGAGCTGCACTCCCTTCCTGCCTGCATTTCAAAATGTTTTGGTTTTGCACTCAGTCCAAAATGTAATCTCCAAATCCTCCATGGAGGAGCATTAGCATTCCTGCATTGCTCTTCTAGATCCTGATCAGCTCTCAGATATATCATTTCCACTTTATAACTCTCATTCTTTTTTATTTTTTAATTCACAACCAATTTTATCTGAAGCTTAACATCAGAAAGTTGCCAGTTTTGTTCTAATTGCAGGTGACTCTGAGCCAAAACCTCAGATATTATCATGTGTGAGCGGGTGGGAAAGGCAGCAGGGAGAGCAGCTCACAGGTTCCTGGCCTCAGCATCTCAGCCTGGGCAGGCGTGGGGCCGGGAGGCAGGGGCTGTGGTCTAACCCTTGCTCTCTGCTGCCCTAAACACAGTGCTGCAGAGCCAAGCTCTCTGCTTGGTTTTGGGCTATGGTATGATCACTGTATTTGCACGCTTGCTTCTTGCACCACAGAAAAAAAGTTCTTTGAATGTAAGCCCTTAGATAACTTGCAGGATCAGGTGCAAGGAGAAATTAAAGGCAGGGTGATGTAGGATAGACTGCTGAGGATGAGAGACGGGAAGAGTAAACTGGGAGCTACAGGTCACGTGGAATGAGGTCACACAAACCTTCCATATCGATCAGCCTGAATTCCCTATGGGTATTCTCTGTCCCTTCCCAGCTGTCTCATTTCCTTGTGGATTTTAGTTGACTTTAAAAAAAATTTTATTTGCTACATTTCTCTGTTTGAAGATTCTTCCCTGTCTCTGGTTGGGGATGCTGACAAAGCTCTCTGAGCCACAAGTTCCCCAGTCTTTCCCTGCAAGGTGACAAAAGTTTGTTGAAAGGATCAGGGTGGTTGATGCTGTTTTACTTTCAGCCTTCATCATGGAAAAAAAAGAGCATGGAGAAGTGCATGGAGCGTGTCTGCAGTGGTGACTAATGACTATTAGCCCCTTATTGCTGTCAGGTGAACTAGTAGCCGAGCCTCAGACATGTGGTCATTGTCAAGAGGAATTTTTGACTCCCCTCTTAGGAGCACCTCCTCCTCCACTCCCAAGCCATTAATTACTTCCACCATCCTTCCAAACTGCCAAGGAGTGAGGAGCAGCAGAGCTGGAGATGAAAGGAAGCAGCGGCTGCCCCGGTTTCCAGGTCTTTCAAATAACCAGTCTGTAATAACTTCCACAGCCAAGGGAAATGGGTGAGCTGTGGGAGGAAGGTCAGCACTGAGGGGAGGAAGGCTCTCGCGTAGCAATGATGTAGTGGCTCCTAATGGAAGAAACCTGTGGAATTAATCAAGCGTTGTGCCTCATTTGTTAATGACAGCACGCTTAAAACATATACCAGCCTTTCTTGTTGGTGGGCAGCTGAGACCCGGGAAGCTCAGGCTGTCACCACAGGGACTGGGGACTCAGCGTGATGGCCGAGCTCTGTGGCAGTGGATGCTGCGAGGGATGGGGCGCTGGGACGGGGCATGGCTGTCCCTGAGCCTCATCTCTCCAAGCCAACTGTGAGGGAGCTCTGAGTGAGGCTGGTGCTGACCTCCCATGCTTGGCTTCCAGGCTGTCATGCGTGAAGTTGGTCACGCTCAGTTTCCCCCAGATTAGCACGGGGTATTGAGATGACATTGTTCTGGCTTGCTCGCTGCGGAAAGCAGCAGCTCTGTGGAACCAGTTAAGGCAGTTTGGGCCCAGCTTCCATCTCCTCACCCCCCACACACACTCCAAAGTTTGGCCTTGATTTCATGGGCCAGAGATGAGCAAGAATCAAAGTAGAATAATTATTGCTAGTACATGAGGCAAGTCCCCAGCCCCTCATCCCCATGCTGCCTCCACAGGCTGAGCACGCAGACTCAGCAAGTGAGGGTGTGCAAGGAGAGTGGTTCCTCTCACATCCTGGGGAGGATTGCAAGCAGGCGGAACCCAGCACATCTTCTTGATTTATGGGAGAAATGGCTAATGTGGTTTGGGGAGTATTTTACATTTGCACCCCTCTTACACTGTCTCTGCTTTGCACATGGATATGCACTTCCTGAGGGTCACCCAGAGCTCCTGAAAGTTCCTCTACGTTGGTGTCCCTGTAGCAAACCAGCCCAGGGGATGTGTCTGGGCTACTTGCACTCTCTCACCCTCTCCCATTGCTCCCAGCTGTGCTCTCACCCCTGGCAGTGAATAACTGCCCAAAGTGTTGCTGAGGTTCCTGGGGGACTGCTCTGCTGCTGCTGAAGGCAGGTAGAGAAACAGAAAGGGGTCTCTGCATCCTGACCTGCAGGTCCTGCTGCGCTGTGCTCTGCACTCCTTGGACAGAGATGAAGCTTTGGCCCTCTGTGTGTCTGATGTAGTTAATGTATTAGGCCTATGTGACTCCACAGAGAATTGCAGATATGAATGGTTAGCACGTAATGAGTCTTCTCTGATATTATAGTCCTCCTATGCTTATAAAAAATAACATACAGTCTTGTTATAGGAAACATATGTGTCCTTTCTCCAGAGGCTGGGCAGATTTCTGTTTGAAGAAATGACAGTCTGACCAGAATGCCAAGCCCCACATAGTATCACATTACACCCAGGAGAAGGGCTGAGTTTTCTGAACCTAAGGCTCTATTTAAGCTCCAGTTCCCTTCAAAGGAGTGCAGCTGCACACTGCCTGATGGGGAAGTGTCTTCAAAATATCTGTGAGGTCACTGTCTGATCTTGGATTAGTCATTTACTGTGCCATCCAAACCTCAGCTTCTCTGCTGGTAAAATCATAATGATACCTACTGACCTTTCAGAGGATTCTCAAGATCAGTTGCAGAAAATGTTCCAGGGCAAAACCACAATGTAAAGAATTGTTAAAGGTTAGATTTTCTGTGCTTGTCATTAGTCCTGTTTCCTCTCTAGGTAACTGTATTAATTGGTGTACTGGATTATGGGCTTGAAAAGTCACATGGTTGAAAATGATTCCTCTGAAAGACCAGTGCATGTGGGGAATCTTTCAGAAGCTGTAATCAGAAGCACCTTAAAACCCACTTATTTGTGAAGTACAGGTGTCACAGTGTAAGGATATTACACTTGAAAAGCTGAAAGTGAGATGCAGTGGCTTAGATTCATATTTCCCAGGCACAAGAAATATTGACAAACACCCCATTCGAGAAGGAGGGGAGGTACTGAGCTCTGAGCTCCGTGAAAAATTGGCCTTTAAAAGCCAGCCAAATGCCTTGCAGCATTCCTGTCACTGCATTAATGCTGGGCAGGACTGTCCAGTCCTCAGAGCTGTGGGCCATGTGCCAGCGATGGGGCATCTTCAATCACACACCGCCCCAAGCAGCAGCTCATGGGCTCAGAGCCTGGGCATTTGCAGGGGCACCAGGACCCCCTGAGCTTCTGCTGCAGCATGAATGGGACAGCCCAGAAAAAGGACTTCATCAGCTCAGAAAAGAGTCTTTAGAAAGAGACAAAGGTACCATATACCTTTTAATACAATGATCTCAAGTTATGCTTATGCTTTAGGCAGGTAACATGGAAATGTGAACAACCACAGATTCACTCTTGTGCACAGAATGCTCTGATGGATGAACCTGACACCCCAGGATTCTTTCATAATTGGCTGGTGTGTGTATGTGCACCTCAGAGTGAGCCCTAATGCTTTTTTCTTTTTCACCTCGGTGATAAATTAAAGTCTTTAGTCCCATTAAAGTATTAAATTTTAGCTAAGTCCTTAATTAAGCCCTCCTTGCTTTAATTAAGGCATTAAGATTTAATTAAAAGTTAACACATTGGCAAAATCTTCTTTCTCTTCTGCCTTAACTCCATTGGAACAGGTTGTGGCCCCAGATGTGATCCGATGCTATAAAATCAGGAGACTTTGCTGCTGCTTTCCCCCACGCACGTGAGCAGGCTGAAGTGCACGCCAGCACTTGCCAGCAGAGCCCTGAGACCAACTGTGCATCTGGCATAGCTTTTCCAGCACATCAGGAGGGGTGAGGTGCACTCAGTCTCTCCTCCCAGCTCCCCTCTCTTGGTCTGGGATGCAGAGCCCGGCTGGGCCCCCACTCTGGCCAGCATTTCACAAAATTGCTGCAGGGAAAATCGACTCATGCAGCTTTGGCCTTTCAGCTGGCCCTGGGCAGCTTTGTGCAGCTCCCAAGGATGTGTGTGTGGCAGTCACCCTTGGAGGAAAATCCCACCCTCAGTGTAAAATTAAAATAAAAGCAGAACAATAAAATAAAATAAGGGAAAAAATGAATTCTAGAAAGTGGCAAGTAGGTGTGAAAATATGCCTTGTAATATGTTCACTATCTGAGACCTACAGTGAGTTACAAGAGCAGAGATTAGCAGCCAGGACATGGCTGGCTCAGTTTCAGCCTGTCCAGCAAGAAGCCCAGTGGGAGAATATGCTGAAGAATTTGTCTGAACAATTATGCTTTTCTGGACTTGCTGGTACCTTGCTGAAATCAAGTATGGATTCTTGACACTTCAGTGCTTACTGCCTTGATTGTTTTTAGGAAAGGTAAAGCACTTGGGCATGGAAGATAAAGCACTGTAAACCATGTAGTCTTTTAGTCATGTTTCACTTAAAACTTCCATCAAAACCTGCAAACTCTGACTTGTCAAAACCAGCTCATCCTAGCTGTCATTGCAAAAGCCCCTTTCCTTGAAGCGGAATAGAATTGGCAAGGAGAAAACTGCATTTTTAATAGGTTGCATTTCTCTAGCACTTCCAAGGACCTCCAGGATCTCTGCTATGATAATGACACCCTTGCAGGTCATATATTACTACTTTGTTTTCAAGTCAAGGAAACCAAAGCTCCCTAGTAGAGCAAGCTCCCAACAGTGCCTCAGCATCAGAAGTGTAGGCTGCCAGCTTCTCATGTTCACAGGAACACTTTGCTCTGCTGCAGACATTCACACTTGGCCAGTAGGCAGCAAGTAGGCTCTGTCTCCAGCCTCATGGTGGGTGATCACCTCAGCCCTTTGGGGATAAAAATGGCAGGTGCCAGGGGTTTTGGCCGGATGCATGCTGATGAAGTACAAATCTGTGTGGCCTGTTCTCCACAGGAGAACTCTTCAGCTGTGATGCTGTGTCCTGCATCCTCTCTTTTTGTCAGTGTTAAAAGGTAGACTACTTTTACACCCTATCTGTGCAGAACAGAAGGCTTTCCCAGGGTCATCTGTGTTCTGCTCTCCTACAGCACTGACAGATTCTCGAAAACCAACTCTTCAGCATCTGCTTTGGGCCAGCAGGCTTGACTAAAGCCCTCGGCCTTCTGCCCAGTTTGCTGTGCTGCTGCTGGGCTTTGGGTGCTCCTGCGGTTGATGCATGCACTCGCTCACCCTCGGCACTGCACAGGGTAACAGCTTTGGCCTTTTGAACTGTTCTCAAGAGCTGGTCCAGCCCTGCTTGCCTTCGGCCCTGGCCAGGGGCTCTCGGGTCAGTGTGGCCGGACGGGACGGGGATTCTGGCACCCTGTGCAGTCACAGGGCTCGCCGCGAGGTGTCTCCGTGCGCTGCGCTGCGCTACGGCCTCCCGGGCACCGACCGAGGGGACCGGCTGCAGCGGGGACAGGGATGGAGCGGGGACAGGGGTGGAGCGGGGACAGGGATGGAGCGGGCACAGGGATGGAACGGGGACAGGGATGGAACGGGGACAGGGATGGAGCGGGACAGCGCTGGATCGCGGACAGGGATGGAGCGGGGACAGGGATGGAGCGGAGGCAGGACTGGAGTAGGGAAAGGGCTGGAGCGGGGATAGCGCTGGAGCGCAGCTGTGCTGTGGAATGCTGGGCTGTACCTGCGGCTCCGCTGCTTGAACACGCACAGGCACCTCGTGTGGAACAGGCAGAAATGTTTCCTGTAGAGGAAGGTTGGTAGAATAGGACTTAAGCAGAGCCCCCATCACTTTAACACCGGGCCTGTCAGTAATGGGAATAAGTTTATTTCTTTCCTAAATAACTAGAATTTGTATCAAAATATCAATTTTCAATTTCATTATCAATTTCATATCAAAATTCTGACAGCAGCATCCCTGGGAGCCCAGTGGTGGACTTTAAATGACAAAAAAAGTAGCTAACAGTATTTGGAGGCAGAAATTAAACTATGCAGCCTGTCAGCTGGTGACCTATGATAACCAACCCAGTAACTTTTGTTGAGCTTGTATGCACCTCTGTACATCTGTGTTGGAAAACAGACCTGAAAAAAAAATCCTGTTCCTTGCAGGCTGCCTTTGGGAATACAGACAGGTCATATGGCAACCCAGGACAGGCTCATAAGGAGAGCAGTGGCTAGAGCCCCAGTGAGAGGGTATTTCACAGGTCTCAGCTCTCTGGGGAGGAGAGGAGCTGTGTGAGTGAGCAGGCAGGCAGCGTGGTTCTGGGTGGTCACAGAGAGGCCTGGGGAGACGATGAGATGCAAAGTGCTGCTGTGCTGGACTGCACATGCAGGCACCAAGGTGAAGGAAGGCAACACAACAGAGATTGGTGAAATCAGCCCAGATATCCCTTGGTGACTGTTCCTGGAGAAAGGCTTAATGTTTAGACACTCTCACCTGAGCTTGAGGTAGAAACTGATATCCTTACGTAGCAGCAGAGCTCTCGTGCATCAAGTTTGTCAGTGCTGGGAACTGCTGGGAACTGGTCTCTGCCACAAACCTGGGAGCACCTCCCAGCAGGCCCCCGAGTTTAAAATGTCACATCTGAAAGGCTCTTCCCTGTGTTTTGTCATAGCTCAGGCAGTTTTCCCCAGGACCCCTAGCAACCCTCCAGCAGTGTCCCAGGTTGGAGCAAGGGACCACACACTCTGCAAGCACCTGCTTGTCATCCTGAGGTGTCTGGGCACTCAAAACAACCGAGAAGAAACCTGCGATTCTCTGCTCCCTCTTTGCACAGGATACATGTGATGATAGGAAGTGGGAAACTTGCCAGGGTATGAAAACTTCTCATCCTTAAGGAAATAAGTCCCTGCAGGGAGCCATTCCTGAAGAGTGGGCAAGACAGCTTGGGAATCGAGTCCAGGAATGTGGGATGCCTGCTTGCCAAGGAAGCGCCTCGGCTGCCTGCTCAAAAGGGAGGAATTACTGGAATGTTTGGGGGATCCAAGCTATGTCATTGTGAGATAGGAACCAACAGGATTAAGAATAAACCCTAAATGCAGAAAGGTTCCAAACCACCCCTGCTCCTTCAGTGATCATGGGAACTTGGCAGGCTCTGGAGGAGAAGAGCCAAGATTTACAAGAGATCTGGGGCGGTTCAGTACGTTGGGCACTCTGCAGCAAGGCTGTTTTAAAGGCCTGAGTTGTGTGATGCATGGCACTCATTAAATCACACATTTTTATAGTGTCTGATGTCAGCCCCTCTGCCGTGGCTCACTGGAGCAGCTCCCCCAGGTAGAGGGGCTGTCATGCCTGGGCTGAGGTGCTGGATGATGGACAGCTCAGAGGCCAGAGGGCCTGGTTTTGATGGTTTAGTTACACTGAAAAGTCTTTTGCCAGCATGTCTGTGTAACTTGAATTTTTTTTTCATATCCAAAACCAGTTCCTTGGAGCTAGTGCAATGTCCCACGATAGGCAAAGTCTGGGACACCTCATCAGAGAAGCTTTTGGGAAATGTTCCCAGCTCCACAGCCAAAAGAAAGACACAGTGTCTATGTTAATATCTCTCCTGCCTGACACAGGTTCAGCATTGGCTGTTCAGCAGTTCGTGGCCTTGAGACTGGCACCACAGGATTCAGAAAAGAATCAGAGATATATATGACTCCCCAAAATACTCAGCATCCTAATATTAACTTTAAAAAAAGGTTTCCAAGTCCTCCTGCTCCAAATCCTGTATGCAGCTTTCAGGGAACAGGGAAAAAGACTTTCTATCCCCCAGCTGTCTGCTGAGAGTGTGTGGGCTGTAACAAGTGAATTTCCACAGGTCATTTCTTGATTCCAGTTATCCAGAACTTCAAGTCCTGCAAGGTGCTCTGCAGCTGGACACTGAACCTGAGATCCACTCAGCTCTGCAGCCTTGTCCCACCAGCCCCTATGACCAACAGGAAGATATTATGTAAAAGCACATTGGCAGCATCATGCCACTTCTGGGGAGATCTGACTCCTAAGGATTCCCATGAGCTCTGCAAATCTCTTTGGCTGGCTGGAAGAGGCACAAACAAGCATGGCTGCAAATATCTATGGGGGAAAGCAATCATAGGAAATTAAGTTTCAATAGCCAGCTTGTACTATAAATTCTTTGCTGCAAGGTAATTGCCTCCGTTCCATAACACACCTAACTTCTCACTGCTTGACGTCATCCTAGAGCATTTTACCAAGAGACAGCAAAATTCCCAGACCTAAAGCAAACAGATAAATAAAGTGACTCATTAATGTTTCATCAGTGATTCTCTGGCAGGTGATGTGGGATGTGAATTCACATTCAAAAATACATAATTTTATTACTTATTCTGTGTGTTTTATTATTTTATTATTTATTCTGTGTGTTACCATTATTCTGCAAAGTGATTTGATGCACTGTTGACTGTAAAGATATACCCAAAATTATTTCTTTGCTTGAGCTTTTCAAAGAAGATTGTCTAACAAAGTTGAAGTCTAGGCAGAAGGATGTGACTTCTACTTAGGAAAGGTTCACCCAAAGACTAAAATTCTTCAAGTCATGGCCATCTTGAAGCTTGTAGGGTAGGGATAAGAGAATGGAGTTTGAAAGAAAAAAAAGTTCCTGTTTGTTAGTTTTATTAGGAAGGCATTTTAATGATAATTTTCCCCTCTGTTCTTTCACAGAGTGATAAGAATCTCTTTTCTTCTTGTTTCTTGGAGGGCACTGGAAGGCATCATGGGTCAGCTAGACTGCCCTTTATCCTCTCCCATCCATCACGGTTCTGGCTGGTGATGGGTTCAAGGTGTTGCAGGTTTGAGATCCTAAGCAGTTCCTAATGCCTCCTCCACACTCTGAAGCCTGCCTTGTTTTTTCAGTAATCCAACCTTTCCCCTTCACCCACGAGAGAGTTTAAGGCATCTGCTACCACAGTTTTCTGAAGAAATGGGGAAACTGATAAAGAGTTTTCGTTGTGCTTTGATTTCCAGAGGAAAATCTTATCCTGGTAGTAGTGACACACTGATAAATTTTTCTTAAAGGGTAAAAAGGAAGCGTGAAACATTTCCAGAAAATAACTTATAGCTGCCTTCAGTGCTGTTATACTGTTACAAAGGTCACAGTCATTAATATACCCAAAGATTTTCTTTTTTAGGATCATAGATGAGACACAGAAATTAAATTCTACTTGTGCAGCCCAACAACACTAATGACTTGTGAATTGTGATGTCTTGATATAAACCAGGACTGCCTGTATATTTAGCTCAAGGTATTTATCTCAGTGTAAAGGGACTGAGAAGCAACTGAGAATGGCATTGTCAGCATGTTAGCACTGAGTTTGTGAAGCAAACCCCACGGCTTTCAAATCTGCATCGAGACAGTTTTTTAACTTCGCAACCAGGCATTGCTGTAACAGCACACACAATCTGATGTAGTACAAGTGAGGGAGAGCTACCACAGGGGCACCTGGGAACCTTAAGGAAAGAATATCATCCCTAATTTGTTCAATGTTAAACATCACACCCTTGCCATTATTTAACTTTACCTGATCTTTAGTGGGCTAATTGGTGTTTAACATCTGTATTATACATCCTTCTGGAGGATGGTGTTGACAGTGCAGCCTCAACACAGCCCAAATGGCAAATACTCTGTGGGGTGCCCTGCCCAAGATAGAAATCTCTGATCTTTCCTCCAGCCAGACTTGCCTGTTACCTCTCTGACTGAGGTGTAACTTCTGAGTGAGTTGTGAAACTATGGGGTTGCTGTCGTAAATGTGATCAGACAGAAACATGTAGATCTTAAGCAGGGAGGGCTTGCCAAATACATCCTTATGCCACTGCCTTGAACTTAATGACAGTGAGATTGGAAACCCAAGTACTCCAGACTGCAGGTGATTGTTTTGGGACCAAGCATGCTACATCTGGATCAACCTGGTCCCAGGTCTCAGTGGAATTTTGTGCAAGCATGGTTGAAGAATTTAAATAAAAACCTTCATAGGGACAGTTAAAACACAGGGATGTCAAAACTCCTCCCTGTTCCTTGAAACAATCCCTAGACACCAGGCTGATGACAGTCGGATCTGGCAGGGTCTGAGCCATGTGCTTGGAAAGGCTCCATAAATCTTGCTCACACCTTTGGATCACTCCTGGTCTCAGGCTGCAAAGGGAGCTTTCTGCAGGATCCCTTTGTACAGAGTGTGCAGACAATGACATTTTTGTCTTGGTTTTCATTTCATATTATTGCACCAGTTGTCCTGGATAAGATCATAAACTTGTCCTCACTGGTAATGTACTTTCACAATGTCTGGAGGAGGCGGGAGGAGGTTAAAATTAATGCACCTCCTAGCGTGAAATTATTCATGGCTCAACACTTGTAATTACCAGGGCCAGTTTTAGGAAGCCCATAGTTATGAGGAATTTGATATTTTAAGACTTAAAACAAATGTTTTACAAGCTTTATCCTTTGCCCACTGCAGAACACATTACAGCCTGGTAAAATCGCAGTGTATGTGTACCATCCCCAGCCATTCCCATCAGCTGATCACACCTGTCAGTCATTCATCACCAACCATTGCCCGTTAGATAATAAAATTCAATTGGGGTGGGGGGAGGTCAGCCCAGCCATTGTGCTAATTCCCCACCAGAGCAGGGCTCCTGCAGGCAGGCCCAAGGCATCCTGTGCAAAGTTCAAAGCTTTTGGAAAAAGTAATCAGATCAGACCAATTAGGGCCTGTCTGCCTACACTGACAACTGTGTCAGGAGCTCTGTCCATCCCATCCCCTTCTGGGCATGCCCTGACCGCATTGCTGCCCTGGCTTCAGGCTCCTCTCGCCATCCCAGGCTTGTTCTGACATAACTCCATAGCAATTCCTCCTCATTCCCATTAAAGCAGGAGCAGAATTTGGCCCCCAGTGCCATTTTATAGCAAAGAGACTGCCTGTAGGCTGAATGGGGAGTAGGGCTTAATTCAATATTTAATCCATGTTCTTAAATCGTGTATCATATTACTACCTTTTAATTCCCTTTGTTACTCCATGATTTGTTATGTGTTCTGGGGGACTCCCACACAGCTCCTAAGTGCTTCTGCAGCTGAGTGAAAGTGATTCAGCTTTCACTGGAGACCAAAATACCACGGACTCACAGGGGTTGTGTGGGTGTGTTTTCACACCAAGACCCTCAGCTCCTTTGCCCCTTAGAGAAGGCAGCTGGCCTGGCAGACCCCTGAGCACTCACTACTGCTCGGTTCTTCTTCCCCCAAGGAGTGCCACTCTGCTCTCTCTCCTACCACTTTGTTCAGTGAAAAGAGATCTGTAGTTCAGTTTGTATTAAGAAATTTTGATATTGCATCACTATCAGGTAAATAAATACTTTTGACAGTTAAAGGACTTGCATTGTATTTCAGATGTCCTCTTTGGATGGCACTTCACAGTCTACTTACACTTTCAAACCAGGAAATGTATGATTGTCTCAGACTTGTCTGTAAATGTTAGCAAGTCGATTTTGACCTATGTGTTCCAGGTTATCTGGATTTCTGTCTGTGTCCAAAAAAGGCCCCCAAATTGCTTGGTGTTTCCAACTTATTTTGCCGCAGGGTTGTGAAAACAGAAACAGATCAGAGTTGTTGTTCCTATTTGTGTGTCTTGGGATCTTTGAGGGGATCCAGCAAGTTATGACAGAGGATTGCTCAGTCTGCAAGATTATCACCAAAAAGAAAACCCAGTTGGATTTTGTATTTTCCACTTATGTATGCAAAGTAAGCTAAATGACAAATAGGGCAGTTGATGGTTAGTGATTGCAGTAGTGTTCAAGAGGCTCTCCAAAACATTCTGTGACAACTTTCTCTCATCTGGTCATACCCATTCAAATTATACGGTATTTATAAGTATACAATGCATGACTTTAAGCATTTACACTCACTTTAGCAGTTATTCATAAATAAGCCATTCATATGAAACACAGACAAAATGATCCAGTATTAGTCTATCACAAACCAAGCCAGCATTTATGGAGAAACCACATCCACTGACAAAATCAAGCTTTTGAGGCCTTTATGGTTTTTCTGGAATGAGAAAGGAAGCAGGTTGGACTGTAAAGTGCGTGGTTGGGCACTGCAGCCAGTGCAACAGAATAGCCCAGCTCTGCTCTTGGGCAGGGCCTGGCCCTTTCTTGATTTATAAATGAGAAACTCAGTTAACATAGGAAAAAAAAATCTTGCTTTGTGTTTCTCAGTTAATGTTTTCCACGAGTATAGGACTCACACATGCTCTTAAATTTATCTGGATATCACAGAAAAAAAAAGCATGGCAGCAGATACTGATGAAGGTTCAGAAAACACAACAGTGTGCCAAGCTGTTGATCCCCTAAGGAGCACAATAATGCAGCCTCTCGCCAGGCTCTGAGGCCAGAGGCCCATTGCCAGAGCAGAGCACACAAGGCTTTGTAACTCCACTGAAAGGAAGGAATTAGGAATCATTTAAGAGAACATGCCCTACTCCACTGAGGTGCTCTTAGGGTAGCCAAACAGCCTCATTCAGAGATTTGTTGTTCTAGGAAGGACAACTCCTGGAAACAATGCATATGAGACTCACACAGGCAAACAAATGTCCCATCCAGACAGTCTGAATTAATGACTGGCCAAGTTTCTGGATTTTAAAATGCCTGTCCTAGTTTCAGGCTACCAGATGCCAACTCCCATCTTTCCAGGAGCAGGACTTGACCCTTTGTAGGAGGACCTGTCAAGATCTCTACTTTAATCATCACAAATGGCCAAAAGAAAAATCAATCTATCATACTGAGAAAAAACTTTTGAGATCTCCCCTCAAGGAGGATTGCAAGTAATCCCTGTGCAAAGGCCCTGTAAAGTGATCTCTTTCAAAATCATATGTATGAAATTAGCCATAATCTGCATGGTAACGACCCAAATTTTCAGCTTGACTGTGCAGGACACAATAAGAAGCATGCAGATGGTTCTAAGGAGGGGGGTTCCACGTACATTCTCATTTGGCCATGTTGAGATCTTTGCTGCATCTCAAAGGCTGTCCCATGAAAATGTGCACAATAAATCAGGGTGACTGTGTTTTTCTGGTAGAGCCTGACCCTGTGCCCTTTGAAACTTGTGACTAATCTCTCACTAATTTTAGAGGTAAAGGATCAGCACTTCATAATTTAGGGCCTAATTTTTGTCTGCAGGAAGATGCTTTTACATTCTCAAAGTTGTGAACCTAAATGTCAAAAAAATGAGCCTACAGCAGGAGCTGTTGAAGGAGCTTGCCTTTACAAGCCAGTCACCAGAGAGCTCTTTGATGATCACTGATTCTTTCAATTTTGTTAAAGTTAATAAAAGTAAACCTTTACATAGCATTCAGGATACTGCAGAAGGACAAAGTGATGGGGGATCCCATGGAAATGCACAGCTAAATCATGAAATTGCTCTTTCCTGAGTACACAAAAGGACTATATTATCCATGATAAATAAAGGCTCAACAGACAAAGTGTGAATATCCATGATAAATAAATTCTCATCAGACAAAGAGTAGAGTTTTGGAAGAAGTGCAAACCATCCCATTTACTGTCACTGCCAAAAACCCCTCCCCTAGAGCAGCGTCTCAGTTGAAAGAGAGACAACAGAAGACAAAGGACTGTAAAAGAAGTGCAATTGCAACAATCTGAAACTGGGATAAAGTGGATCTAAAAGAGGAGAAACAGAGCAGTCAAACTTAAGACTTCAGAGGGAAAGTACACTTACTTGAGGAGGAGAAAAGACAACCTATTAAGAAAAGGGCAAGTGGGAAAAACCTGTCCAGGAAAAATAAAATGCTATCAATTTTGTATATAATATTATCAGAAAATTATAATAACAGCCAGGGAGATTTCATAAAGAAGCTGATAAGATAAGTGGTCTATCTCCTCTCCTATCTGACTGGAGCACCAGTGTTATGTTTTTGCTAATAACCTTATCTCTTGTGGCCTAACGTCTCTGATAAGAGGCAAAGCAAATGCTGTGTTTTCTCCGGTTATGTTTGTAGCTGGCAAGCAGCTTGCTAAGCTTGTTCCCTTTTCTGCCATAGTCCTCAATAGTGGGCATCTCCCCAGGTGGATTGGGGAGAGGCAAATGGACAGCTCATGATGGTTAGGTCATGGCACGGGTCTAGGGACACCTGGGGGCCTGTGCTGGTTCTGTCCCAGACTTGCTGGGAGACTTGAGTCAAGTCTGTCCATCTCCTTGCTTTTGTATTTCCCTTTAGTCCATAGCAGAGACAATTTCTTCAGTAATTGACAGCAGGACTGGGGTCTTGCAAATAATACATGAGACGAATAGCTGGATATCAGAGGAGAACTTGTCCCACCAATTTGAGAGCCTTGGGATAGTCAGGTAAGGCTACTGCAGTCCTGTCTACCATGCCCTCTTCAGCAACTGGGAACGGGGCCCAGGAGTCCTGCTCCCGAGTTCCTCACTCTTGCATCACTGAAAATATGTTGTGTACAACTCTGTTAATTAAAACTTTGCTAGTACACACTTGAAGTAATGAAAACCAATACACACCTGCCAGGTCTAAAGACATTTTCTTCAGCGAAACTATTAGATCAACATACACTAAAACCTGGCCTGTAAATGTTTTGGCCCCAGGGCTTTTCTCATAGAACATTAAAAAAAATGTCAACCCAAGTTAATCCTCCTTCTAACAGTTGGTAGATATGGTTTATCTGATCAAAATAACAGGACAAAGCGATTTTACTGACTTTATTTTCATTATCATTAAAGTAAATGTTTTTGCATCACTGAAAAAAAAAGTTATTGGAGAGTTATCATGTGCTGTGGCACAGAAATTGTCCCATGCAAATCTTGATTCAATATTATTATACACTACTGTAAACAGCATGGTGTTGATTCAGAGAGAGATCAGGGGGAAGGTATATTTCAGTTAGTCTGTTCATTTGTTTTCAGTTCCTGCTGGGGCAGTTGAATTCCAGCTGCTGACTCTGCTGTTACACTCCCCAGTCCCTAAGCCTGCAGGTTCTAAGGTCAAGCAGCACTGCTAAAGACATTCTATGTTCCATGGCTGTTCTCTCCTGTTAATTGGTTTGTAATTCCACCTGCTTCCCCAGGAAAATACAGGTAATGAGACACTGAAATTTATGTACCTTATTTGTAGAGGACTGATCACTGAGTTGGTCCTGAGGATAAATTTAAATAGGTACATTCGGACCTGGGCGGGAAAGAAAATATTGCAGGTATCAAAGTAAGCCACACAAATAAACCTGTCCTCAAGAGCTGTATTAGGCAAGGAAAGGCCTGCACAGCACAGACCTTGATAAGCAATTACCACTCCACACTTTCCCTCATTAGGATAGAAGAATGTTACTGATGAATGAGAGGCAAAATCCCACTCATTCCCAAAATAGGAAGGCAAGGCTATGGGCAGCTCTCTCAGGAGGAGTCTATTCAAACTAGTCTTGTATTTCATTCCACCTTGAGGTAGTTGCCCACTGCCTTGGTTTTGCTGGTGGCACAGCTACACCAGAGATTAAGATGTTAATCCTCACTTCCCATTAGCACCAGCCAGTGCTGAACATACTTTCCAAGACCTGACACATGCCTGTGCCATGTATCCCAGGGCAAGACCCTAGCTGCTTTCCCAGCAAACACAGCACAGCAGGGTAAAGAACAAAAATTGTTTGCATAAATCTCTGCAAAGCACAGGCACAGAGGGGAGAAATGGCCCCAGACCTCCTTTTCATAGCACTGCTTCTTGGCCCCATAAAAAGGGATCATTAACTAAAATCCCCTGGCCTCCTAGGCTTATCTCTCTCTATAGGGCTGTATTTAGGGGTAGAAATGGGATCTGGCAATTTTTAAAGATTCAGATTCCTTAATCATTCATGGTGGGAGAATGTCACTGAATGGGGATCCACACATAAGCCCCCAAGATGGGAAAATACAGGGAGCTTTCGGTTGCTAAGGAATAAATGAGGTTAAACAGAGCACATATCCTTCCCTCATGCAGTGCCTGTCTGGTGGGAATGAGAAGCCCTGAGTTTGGTATGCAGTGGTTTGGTGTCTCTGGAAACATCTGGATGGCAAGACAGGACTGTGACTTTGAATATTGTTCTGCATGTTTCTGGCTGCAAAGCCCTATTTCCTCCCATCATCTCACCATGAAAATACTCTCCCTGTGATACAATGGAGGAATCCACCTTCTAGTGGGTTAAGAGATTTATTTCACAGCAGCTGTGGCAGGGGTGTAGGTAGAACATACATGTGCCATTACAGGGCAGCAGAGCCCAAAGAACAGCTGCTCTGTACACACCTGCCATGGGGACAGGAGAGGGCAGTGATTTATCTGCCAGCATCACTGCAAAAAAGCATGTACCAAGCAGGCACAGTCAGCCTATCTTGTTTCCCAGTTCTTCTATGAAAGCTGTTCCCTTCTCCCAGCCTGTCCCTTGCTTTTAGCCCATTGCAGTTGGTTTGTGCAGGATGTGAAGCCATGGTCAGTTCTCCAGGAAAGTGGACAAGATGTTGAAGTCAACAAGAGGTGTTCAGATCCCCTGCTGTGGAAGGCAGCCTCCATCCCATGCAGTGCTGCAGCAGGAACTTGGCCTGTTGTGAACCCAAATTCCCAGATCACATTTCTGCTTTAAAATACTTAGACACAGAGAAGCGAGCGAAAAATTATGGTGTGGAAACAGGAGAAGCAGTAACTCCAACACAGCCATTGTTTGGGGACTTCTTTTCACTTTTCTCTTGTAGGTTTGCCTTTCTTTTTGTTCTCTGTGTAGTCTCCAGCTGTCTGAGTGCAATGAGCTGACAGTGTGTGAGCCTCTGTTGGGTGTCCATTGGCTCAGCAGCCACAGCTGCACACGGGGGAGCAGCGACACATCCTGGGATGGCTGGGCTCAGAGCAAGGGGTGGCACCAGCTGCAGCTCTCCAACTGTGGGAAAGATGTGGGGAGGCTCGGGCTGCTCAGGCTTGTGGCAACAGACTCCCAGCTATGTGTTGTTAGACTTCTTGAGAGCTTTCATATCCCCCTATGCACAGTTAAATGGGGTTTAGATATCCTTTGATATAGCATTAGTTGATATCAAGCTGCTGAGGGAATTCGAGCTTTGCCAGGCTGAGGAAGAGGCAGGGTAAAGTGAATGCAAAGTCTAATGCAGGGTTAAATGAAAGGCAGTTTCTGGGAAAAGCTTGGTGTTATGGCAAATAATGTCTTTCACAAACTGGGATTTACTCTTCAACAGAGAAATGTGTTTTGCACTGTTTTATATATATCTCTCTGAAAAAAGAACACTCTTTACACAGACTGATGATAAAGAAATCATCAAAAGATGGCACAACCTAGTACACATAGGAGCCTTAAACAGTTGAAGGAGTCAGATGGGAAAATGGAAAATAAATTTTATTAGAGATCAAATTAAATGAGCTAGAACTAAGCTTTTCAGGGAGAGCAGGATCTGGCCTCCTCTCTTACCAGGCATGGGTGCACCCAAGAACAGGAGGGAAAGACAAATTGGCACATGCCTGTAGATGGATAGGAATACTGGATATAAAATACGCCATTGCTGCTCAAAATATACGAAATAAAAAAACAAATCACAATAGTCTCTTAGAGATTGCAGATGGGTTACTTCAGGAACCCTGTCATTTAAAGTGCTACAAAAAGTAATTAGAGAGAAGCAAAAAGGCTCATTAAAAAGCCGATTCTGTTTCTACATGCTTTAAATGTTTGTTCTTATTGGCAAAACCAGAATAATAGCATTTGTCAAATATTTATGAGAATGGGATTTATATCAAGAGCAAAGGGCTTTTTCCATGTGCCAGCCATTTACAGAATCTTGAAAATAACTGGAACTGAAGAGATCCTAATATTCCAGATAAGTTTTCATATCAATGGTCCGTTTGCCTTAGTGAGACTACATTTATATGAATACGTAGGATTATTTTGTGACCTAAGAATACAGTGTATATGGAAAAGTTACAGTTGGAGGTTTCTACTTCTGCCTTCCTGTTCCAGTTCAGCTGGCAAATGCTCAGGCAGCTGATGAAGAAGAACAGTGCTGGCTGCTCACAACATGTTCCAGAGTATGAACAGCAACAAAAGTGCAACAAAAGACTGAAGGCTGGATGTTGCAGTGTTTACTTCAGTGACTTTAAGGCTTTAGGTTTATGTGTAACCATTGGTACACATGTAATGGTGCATGTGCATGAGCATCCACATCTTCTGATAAAGTGTATTCTGTGATTGTGATTTTCAGGCTAGGATCTTCCCCAGGATGAAGGAAAGGTAGTAGGAAAGTGTGATGACAAACTCCCTGGCTCCAGTTCACTGTGCTATGATGGGTACAACCCCACATAGGGAACTGGGGGTGCTGCCAAGCAAAAATGTGTGAAAAGCTCTGAGTGGGATTGATAGGAATGAATACACAGCATCAGCTGCATCAATTGAAAATTGCCCCTTGTGGGGTAGTGTGTGTTCAGCAGCATCAGTAACAGCAATTTAAGAACAGATACAGGGAAGCAAATGATCCACTGTAAACTCCAGTGGGAGGCAGAGTTACACTAAATTTGATCTGGTTTTTCACCAGGGAGGAAGGAACCATGGTGACCCAAATGGCAGTGCTCATCTGGAGTTAGAACAAGCAAGTGAATGTCATTCCCAAGCAAAGCTGGCACAAAAGCCAGCAAATCTTCACAAAATCTTTACTATTTAACTGTATGTAAGTTTAAAATTAGCTACCTGCCAACTGGGAACTGGAGATGCTTCTATATGCTTAGTAAAGAGAAATTTAGATGGGAGGGTGGCAGAAACTCTCCCAACTGTTGTTGAACACAGGCTGAACTCCACAACTCTACCCAGAGATGGCTCTTCCATGAGCACAAGCTCCAAAGAGGCCAACTCTTGAGTTATTTCATGGGAAGCATTTTGGAGCTGAGTCAGCATTGCCACTTCTGGTAGCTTTGAGTTTTCCATGGATGGTTCCTGTGGGCTGTACAGGACCTGTTTATCTGCTACAGCCCAGCCCAGCATGGCAGGATTGCAGGCAACATGAAAAATAAACAGGGGATTCTGGCAGCATTATGTCACTCAGGCCTGCCCAAATGCTGTAGAGCTGCTGCCAAGTTAGGTCACTTAAGCAAATACTCTGAATGGGTTTAAGAGACAGCTAGACATTTTTATGAGGAGAAAGGAGATTTGCAGATGCAAAGACAAAGCAAGGAGGTGCGTTCGAGATAAACTTAAAGGGCCAGGCTCATTGGAGCAAGTGGCCATTTCCTGCCTGGCAATTCTTTGCTTCCTCACATGGATTTACAGAGGAGAGCATGCAATGGTCCAGGGCACAGCCACTGCTTTGGGAGATGCCTGTGGCAGAGCACAGAGTGGTCATTATCAAAAAACCCCCACTTTTCATGGAGATGGCTGAAAATGGTCAGTAGGAACTCCAGACTGCATCAAGGTGAAAATTAGATTTGACTATGTCATGAGTTATTTAAAAACTCCACACTGTCTGCCCTAGAGCTGAAAAGGACAAGATGGTGGGTAGGGACAGGTCACCAAGCCAGTGAGCCCCTGGAGGAATCATTCCTCCTGGGGTGTCCCCAGCTGGCACTAGAGACAGCATTTCCAGGCATGGTGGAGAAAGAAATTATGGCACTACCTGCCTGGGACTATGTAGCTCCATCAGGGCCAGCATGGAGCATCTGGTAATGGTATTTTCTTTATTTGAGGAAGTATTCTTAACTCTGTGAAATGAAATATGCTATCAACCATCTTCCAAAGACCTCCTCTATGAAATTTGGTAGAGAACTAAGTCACAGCAGGAAGGACACTGTTGCTATATACATTTGATAAAAAGATGGAAAAATTACCTGCAGAACTTCTTGGAGCGGGTTCTGCATCTCCACTGCATTTAGCCTTGCTCATCTCACTAGAAGTCTGAAATAGAAGACTGTCAGGTGTGTTAGGTCAGACACAGGCACTGAGTCTCCCTTGCGTGCTGAGTAGCATCTCTCACTGCTACAGAATTGCAGGTGTTTGGATGTAAAGTAGGAAGGATTTTGTATGTTATTACCATTAAAATAGGATTATGCTGTAAAGCTGGGATGTGAGCGCAGTCATCTTTCTCTTTTCCATAAAGAGAAAGGCACTTAAAAGAAGGGAAAAGCTTCATCTAGTCACAGTGGATATAAACTTTATGTACTGTAACTTGCTATTTAACCTCTGCAACCTCATCTATCTGGAGACCAGTTCACATAGTACCCATGAAATGAAGGCAAATGGTTTGTTGAGTGTCTGTGCAGACTCTCAGATGTACACAAAACATCATTAGGCATGCAGAGTCACAGAAAACAGAAATGGATTTTTAGAGAAAGGGACAGATCTGCCAAGCCCCCATCCTGGGACCTCTAGTAAGCATAATTTTCTTTTGTAAGAATACTGACCTCTTTATTACACTTACCCACAAGTGATCCATAATGGCTGAGTCCAGAAGAGTTTGATAGAAGGGTAAAGGCAGACATCTAAATTTTAATTGTTTTTCATTCTTCCATGTGTTCTTACTTGGGCTTTTCAACCATCACAAATCCTCCTTTGTAGAGCTGATGAAGCCGAGGCACTCATTAGCTGAAATCCAAAGAGGATTTTTGACTCTGGAGACTGGGTTTTGTTCCTCACAGAAGAAAAGCGATCGGCATCTCTTGTTCACATTTCAGTAATGAGAAGGACTGAAACAATATCCCCTCTTCACCTGACTTTGCAAGCCACTGTATGCTTATAGTGCTGGTTTCACAGAGCACAACGAGAAAGTCACTGTTATTATTGAGAAAGATGTCAACAGGGGAATCTGCTTAAACTGGGTTGAAGTTTAGTGGTAATGGGCAACTGCTTCTGCTGCTAGGCTGGGTGCAGAGGCACCCTTACAGAAGGAACTGCAGTGTCAGAGCCTTCTGCTGCTGTTTGAACTCACACAGTCTCCATGGGACGCTGTAGCCTGCTGTACTTGTTGGAATTGCATCCCTCAGTAGTCCCTGTTGTTTGTGCTCTCATTAAAGGAGTGAGCAGAGCTGCTGGCCTGGCCAGCCTGGCTGCTCTCTGGGCTGCAATGGGGCATTTGCTCAGAGAGGCCTCTTCATCTCTCCCACACTCACTGCCAGGGACACGCCAGCAGTCTGGCAGGAATTGGCACGTGCTGGCAGTGTGCTCATCTCTGGTCTTTGCTTTCCTTCAGGCTGATTTTTGCTAAAAGATCTCTATTCAGCTCAGATTTGCCTTACAGACACCAAGTGAGCTGGAATGCAGGAGGGAGATCCCTTCCAGTCATCAGCAAGCCTCTCTCAGGGAATGACATTTAATAGGCTGCCATTGTTGGTGGCCACTTGCCCCATCACTCCCCTGTGATGGGGAGCCACCAGCAGCAGCTTTTGCAGCAGTGAGAACGTCAGCACTGTCCGCAGAGGAGCATGGCAGGAACCCCAGTTAGCTGAGCATGACAAGCATTTAAATCAGATCCCTCTACAAAGGGGAAGAAGTCATAAAATCTGCTGTGAAACCTTAGTCCTAGCTTCAGCTGCCAGTGACTTTAATGGCAAAAGTGCTGTCTTCATTATAAGAACTTTCACTCCATTGTCTAATTTGCTAAGGGACTGGGAGCAGATTGATCCCAGAGTAGCACTTTGACTAGTAGCAGAGCAATAAAGAGGGGGAAAGGAAAAAGAAAATACCCCATGTACTAAACAGCAGCCACTCTGCTGCTGGCTTTCAGCACAGGCAGGTGCTTATGGGGTTTTCATACCCTCTTTATGGGAGCACTGCAGTAATGCTCTTCTCGGGATGTACAGAGCCCTCAGCAAAAGGAGGGCCTGCCTGTACCTGTAGAGAGGAAAATAATTCCGACTCCTCAGTGACAAGCCAAAATTCTTCACAAGTATGTGCTAGGAATTAAAGGCCCAGCCCTATTAAGAGCAATAAATTTGTACCATGGATGTTCTTGGCCCAATAGAGAGAGTAAACTGACACTTTCTGGTGCTGCAGCCTCCTGCCAAAGAGGGGGAAGAAGTAACCCAGCTATCAGCAAAATGATCTCAAGGGGGGTTTTCTGTAGCCTGGGTTTTGGAATGAAAGCCAGACTGTAGCTGTGTGTGAGCCCCTCCAAAGTTTCTTGAAGCTAAAATACTGTGCTTCATTTACTACAAGCTGATCAGAAGTGTTTCTGGTTCTTGATCCAGCCCTCTCAAAAAGGAGAAGACAGAAGGAGGGAGCAAAGAGCTGGAAGGGGAGCAAGGGGCTGGCAAGCAGCACAGGGGAGGGAGCATCAGCATCTTCCTTTTGAGTAGGGGGTGGGGAAGAGACACTTCTCTCAGCCTGGGCCTTCTCCAGATAAGACTCCTTTCTCAAGAGGGCTGAAGACTCCTGAAGCCTCAGCAGCTGAAGATCAGTCCCAGGCTCTGGTCCCAAGTGCTTTGCAGCTCCCGGGCACTGCAAAGCAGCCTTTGGCTCTGCAATGGAGATGGCTGGAAGGGATGGAGAGGCTCTGAGTCTGGAGCAGCTCCCTTCCTCTGCCCCAGGTTGTGTCCAACACTGCCAGCCCCCAGCAAGGGGGGGGGACGTGCAGGGGCTCAGAGCCAGGTGCTCCCCAAGGAGAAGAGAGACTCTCACCCTGCTGAGGCAGCTGGGTGTGCTCCCTCCTTGGGGAGGGCTCACCCAAAAATGCTGCTAAAGGGCGAGGCAAGGGAGGGGCTTCTCTTGTGGGAAACAAGCTGCAGCTGCTCTTTGGACTGTGTCAGCCAGAGCTGGATAAGTGATGCCTGCCTGGTGATCCCAAATCCTGCCATTGAGATTGGTTTTTTTAGCATCTCCCTTCAGGGTACCACAGAGTTGATGGCTTTGATCTTGCTCCCATTTTTCTGTTTGGGGCCAGGTGTAGTGTCAACTTCTCCAGGCCACCATCAGTGTGTTCCTTTGCTCAGAGCTCAGAGCATTATGAACCTTTTCCATGCATGGAAAATCATTTCATGGCCCATGAAGAAAAAATTTTAATGGGATAGAAGTGCTCTGTGAAAATCCCATGGACATGAGCCAGCAATTCCTGAGGGATAGAGGTGCCTCTTCTACATCTCTATCTGGCCGTGTGCTTGCTTTTACAATTATTTATAAACAAGTTCCTGAATTGATGGAACCACTTGCCGTGTCTGAGGTCAGTTACACAGTATCTGCCGTTTGCCAAATCATGGTGCTTTTCCCTTTCCCCTTACACCTCTTTTCTCACCAACATTCACCCAACATGTAACTCACACTGGGATTATGGCAGATCAGCACCATCCATTCCCCTCTGAAGGCTGTGCAGGACACTGGAGGGACTCTCTGGTGTGCTGTGCATAGATTTGCACTCCTCTTCCATGATGGACAAGACACATCCTAACCTCCTTGCTCTGCAAGAGGATCCTGTGTGGCCAAGAGATCACATCTCACACTGCAGGCTGAGACCAGATTCTCTGGGAGGCTCTTTGTTAAAATGGTCCCTTTCCTCAGCCATAAATAACTTGATGCATGAAGAGAAGGGAGGGAGGTGATGTGACCATATCCAACACCCTCCATTTGCCAGTGCAGATTGGGACCTTAATCTTCACTTTGTGTGACTTCCTTCTCCTTTCTTGTTTGTTTCACTGGTGTGACTTTGCCTTCGGTCTGAGCAAATATCACAGAGAAATCTCTTGTAAACAGGGAGACATGACATTTTTACAAGATGCATGCTTAGCTATTTGCTTTGGAATCTGTAGACAATCTAGACAAGTAGAACAAATGATGTGTTTGCCTTTGCCCCTGGAGGGAGCCATGCTCTGAACAGCCTGGCCTGGGTGTGTTAGCTCAGACCCTTCAGTTTTCAGTATGGACAGTGCAGAGGGGATCCCTGAGTTCCAGATGCCACACAGCTCTGTGTGGGTGTGCAGGCCCCCTGCTGCAGTGTTTCCACCCAGTCAGATTTCTCATTCTGGTTGCAGACCCCCTGTGTTGATGAGCCTCTGACGCCACACAGCACTATATGGGTTTGTTACTTGATGAGGGTAGGAAGGTAATTCAAGTAGAAAATATGCCTGGCAACCTGGAGCCCTAGCTCTTTTCCCTGCTTGGTCAGTGGGTGACATGTTACTGCTGTCACAGTGCTTTCTTCTTGGGAGTTCTTTGGGGCTGTAATGAAAAATTATGTTTGTTGGATGTGGTTGCTCAAAGTCTATTAGAAGTTCAGATGTTTCCCAGCCAGCACCAGGCTTGCACCTCCTCTGGTAACACATTTACAAGAGGGGCTGTTTCTACCAGATGTAGCTTTTCAAGATGCGGGTCCTGGCTTCCCTGAGTCTCACTCATCCTGCCTTTGCTCCATCATGTGATTTAATGGCCAAGTTGTATTTAAGAGGCTTCAAATATGCTTTTGTAGTATGAATAAGGATAGAGGGATTAGTGAGGAGTAGCAAATAACACACTGAACCAGGACTGCTGAACCAACAGGCTGCTGTGTGACCTTGTACATCTTTCCACCACTCTCTGCCCTGGCTGCCTCCATTACTCTTCATTGATCTTCTCTGTTTAGGAGTGAACCAAATCCTATTAGGAAGCTATATATTCCTAGTGTAGTGACATACAAACTTTCAGTGGGGCCTCAAAACGTTATCAAAGTAATTATTTTTTCAGTGTTATTGATGCTATTTGTTAGGCTTGTATGTAAACCATCCACAGCAGCACTGGTTGTTTCTAGAGGACTTACAGGACAAATAAACATGGTCTGCTCCACTGCGGGGCCTGCCAGCCCAGCCCCTGTAGTGCCTTCAGAGACCAAGGACCTTCAGCAGGGCTTGCTGGAGGAGAAACCATTCCTTTGTCACCGATGTCATAACTCAGCACGGTTGATTTATTGCTTCCTGAGTCACTCTCTCCAGTTCCAGAGTTATCGTGGGCCAGTTGTGGTGTGCGCTCTCTGACTGGGTGACTTAAACCAGGACCAGTTCCTGTCATCTGCGTCAAAAGGAAGGAGATCAGGTTTTATTAGAAACAGCATGTGGGCATTCTGAGCAAAAGCAGTGTTGTGAGTGCCTCTGCCACTGCTGGCAGGGAGGATGAGGTGTGCAGCCATGGGCTCTGCAGAGCCAGGCCAGGGCACAGACAGGGCTTACATGGTGCTCAGCATCTGGAGTGAGTCAAGAGGAGGAGACAACCAAACACGGAATAGATCAAACTTTTTACCTTTTAGTGGAAAAGCGACTTTTTTTAATCTAGCTGGAAATCCCCAGAGACAGCATGGTTTTTTTTAACCTTTCCCTTAAAAGGTATCTGCTCCTCTCCCATCACTAAAAAGAAATTATTTTGATTTTTTTAAAAAGCTAAACCAGAAAAGTATTTTTTCTTGAGGAGCAAATCAAATTCCTAACAACTTCTAAACCAGATCCTTTATAAAGCCACGTTTTTCCTCAAAGTGTGGAATACATAACACATACCTGTGCGACAGCATCAGTGCCTTTTTTGTGTGTGGGTGACATTCAGTGCAAATGCAAGTAAAACAGCTCATTTCCAGCAGAAGAGCTGACAGCTCTGATACTTATTGATCTCAGCCTCACTTGGGTTTGTCTCTATATTTATTTCTTTTCTCAGAGCAGATGGGCTTTCCCGATTGAGTGTGGAATGTGTATTTATTGGTCCCGCTGCCCTAGGGACTTTCATTTTGGCAAGGAAAGCAAAGACGACGCCAGTAGACAAGAGAGGGTCTGAAAACACTCCTGGTAGGTTTGAAGGGATGAGCAGCATAGTTAGCAAAGTTAAATGGTTTTATATGACACGGTTGTCTGCGATTGCAGAGGGCTAGACTCAACACGCAGACGATCTTTCCAGGTCTGATTGCCAACTTGGGCATGTCATTCGAGTTCGGCTTGATTGCAGCCTAGAGAGCCCCTCTCCACATTAGTGTCTGCCACCAACCTGCTTGGGCAAGTCATTTCCTTGCTCAGAGATGCTTGAAGAGGAAGTTATATTGGCTTCAGTTGTACTTTCTTTTTATAAGCCTGTATGAGCTGCTATGTTGACAGCTTTGTTTCAGCCTATTTCAGTGTGACCTGTCTCCCAGGGACATCCGCACAAGGGGTTGAGCTACTTGGACCTCAAGTGTAAAGTGGTACCTTGGGTGAAAGTGGTGATGGTGGAGGCAAACTCTTCAAAGGCAAATCTTCCCCCGCTAGATGCCATCTGCTGAGCTTAAAAACTGTATGAGGCAACTCCCAGTGAGGCTTTGCCAGTCTTAGGCTTTCTCTTAACAACTATTTTTAGGGTTGATACTATAAATCCTAGTCTCTCCCTCTTGCTTCTGCTTCTTATCTCCTTAAATCATGCATAGTAGCAGCTGTTTGGCTCTACCTCTGACTTTTCCCTCCAAAGGGAAGGGAAACTATTTTGAAATGTAATCCTTTTCCTCTTTTTTTGGCTGGGAAAGACCTGACCTGCAAAATGTAGGCCACTGAGTAACACCACCTTTTTGGTACCTCCAAACTCCAGCCCTGCTGTGGGGTCAGGGGAAGGATGGTGCTTTGTGCTGCTCCTGGTAGGTCCTGCAGAGCACACTTGGTGCAGAGCTCAGCTGGGTGGGTGCTAAGACCAGAAGCAATGGCAGGAAGCAGCTACTCACCACTCCTCGTATTTGCTGGAGGCAAGCAGGCTCCTTAGCTGGGATGTGCTGTCCCAGCACCTTGCAGGCCAACTAGCTGACTGCACCCCAAGGGTGCTCTATGCTCCCCAGCCTTGGTTTCCTCCCCTCTGCCCTGGGAGCTTCCAAGTGGCCCAGAAGCAATACAGGCTCTCAGCACTGGGACTCTCACACTGAGAAGGTCTGATTTTGATTGTTGAGGTTTGGAGGAGTTCTGGGTTTTGAGCCTTCCCAACACGCGTCAGAGCTCGGCCTGTTGCCTCAAGCCAGCTGTGTCACTCCGGATGTAGGGGCGGGTGCTCAGGTGTTGGGTCACCGTGGCTTATTCCTTTTGGTGTCAAACTGTTTATGATTCATGTGTTGCCATAACATCACTTCCCATTGAAAACATGGGATAGTGACCCAGCACCTGGCAAACGGCCCGGCTCCTGTCTCCCCTTCACCAGCAACCTGTGTGCCAACAGTGCAGGTTGCACCAGCCCCTTCCTCACAGACTGGGGTCCTTATTCAGGGCTAGAGCCTGGTTAAGGGTGGCTCACATGGCTCAAAGTGCCTGGTAGAGTGGGAGTAGAGAGCAGGCCTGGGTGGCTCTCCCAGCTGCTTTGGGAAGGGATGTGTGTGCCTCGTGTGACCGCATGTGCAGGTTGGCCTAGGGCTCGCCAGGGTACGGCTGTGGGTGCAAGTGGAGGTGCATTTCTGCAGCCTCCTCTGCTACTGTTTGTTCAGCTAACACAGTTGCTTTCATTCAAGAGCTAAATCACAAGGGGATAATTTGCAAATAGCAACTGTATGTTAAATACTAATTTGTATGTACATGTTTGGGTTGCTTTCCAAAGTCCATTTATCATCTCAGGTCCCCTGCATCTGCTGCCATGAGGCTTTCTGCCAACTCAGCTGAATGGGAACTCCGGCTAACCCTGCTCACACTTGTCGTGCTCCCAGCACCTCCGGATGAGAACTAAACATTGCTGGGTCTGCCATGAGATGAGCCATACCAGTGCTTGCAGCATGTTAGGGTTTCTATCCAACAGAAAATGCTAAACATGTGAAATTTTTCTGGGCTTGTTGGAGGCTGTACCCATCTCATGTTGTCACTATTCTAAACTTGGAAAAACAGTCTAGAAAGAGTAGCTGGTAGAAATGATTAATTTCTCAGGACCTCTAAACTTGATACAAATTCTAGATGTATAGATGTGAGGCTGATGTGAGACACTCGGTCTGTGCATCAGCCTGTGGATTTGCAGCTCTACTTTGCTGGAGCTCTCACAAAAAAACACAACTCTGTGTGGTGCTCAGCACAAGCCCAGAGCCAGCTGCTTGCCCACAGAGCTTAAGTGCTAGGTAATATCTGGATATTACAGTAATATCTGCCCAATATCTAATCTGGGCAGGTCTAAAACTAATCATGAGAAACATCAGCCCTGCTATAAAATGAATGGAAGCAAATTTTCTATTATTTCCTAAAAAACATCTCGAATCAAATCAAAACAGTCTCTGCAGCCTGTGAGTGTGCACATGGTGTAATTGCCAGCACCACCAGTTGCACAAAGCAGATCAATACAGTTTAGCCCAGAGCCCATTTTCTGGGGAGACTGGCATTGTATGTGAGCTGGAATTTCCTGTAAACCAAGTGCCTCTGTAATAGAAAGAAATGTCCAGGAAACAGCTGCACACATGCAAAGCACTTTTACTACTTGCCTGATGTTTTCCTCAGCATCACTTTTTCATAATTTTTTTTTAAATGCCTAAATCCTGTGCAAACAACCTTTTTCTCACCAGCTTCCTGCATGACAGTAGCCAAGAGAAACAGCTTCATTTGGGGTGATCCATTTAAGCCACACACCATATTGTCTGGGAATATGGGGACCAGGGATTATTCAGTGGAGGTTGAAAAAAGTTAATATTTTATCAGCCACAGAGTAAACAGATAAAGCGGAAACCACTTTATATTTTTCTGAAATGTTAATAATGGGCTGATAATCTCCAAAGCCTACATACTTCCTGTGATTCAAAAGGGACTGCATGTACTCAACATTCATGGTGTGGACCTGGCACAAGATACACACCCTCTTCAAGAAAGAATACTGTTGGTCTGGATGGGAGCATGGCAAGGCAACCAAAATGCTGCCTTCTGCAGTTTCTTCATGAAAATCAGAAAGCTACAGGGAAAAGCGGACAAGGGGACCAGCAACCATTAAACCTTCCTGAAGCCTGACCCACTCATCACCTTAGACCTGGGACCCAGCAGTGCTAGTTTTAAACCTAGAAAGAGCTGAAAGTTGCTTAGCACCTGTGTAAAGATTATCTTTAACTATTTTTAAGTGTTGAATTGTGGAAGGGCATAAAGGTTTGGACCAACCCTGAGTTATTAGATTGAGATTCACAATGAGGCCCATGTAAAGGGCATCCCACCACACATCTTCTGCAGGGCAGTTTTGTGTCTTCCTCTTAGGCACTAGGCCCCTCCAGGACCTGGCATCCAAGGCCCTGTGCACTGCAGGGCTGGAGCCAACAGCTGGGGGTCTCTTCCTCACTTGGCCCAAACAGGGACACCAAGCCTTGTCCATGTGAGAAGGCAGAAAATGCACAAACACCATCATATGAATCTGGAGAGCACTGGCATGCGGAGGACAAAACTGAAGGTCAATTTTTGCTTTGTACTTAATGGCACTTGATCTGCAACTCCAATGTTCTAGCTCCTGAGAGGTCAAGTTGGACTTTTCCCAAATACCAATGATTTTAAGTTAATTTAGCTTTTAGTTTTATGTCCTAAAGAGGTATATGTTGGTGCTTATATGCTACAGGCTGGTCTGAATGCAAAAATTGGAGATGTGACTCTCCATACCAAGAACTGTTTCCATTTTAGGTTATATCAAGCCTCTACAAACCTATTCAGCTCTTGTATCAGAGTGACTGTACTGAAATCAAAATAAATTTCTTGTATTTGGTATAGATATATCATTTCTCTGGCTTTATATGTGGGAGCCCTGATGCTTTTCTGGCAGAAGTTGAAAGTTTCTACCATTTACCGACCTGTGCAAAAACTGACAGGTATAAAATTCCCTGCTGGTGCCAACTTAATGCCATTTTTCTTTTGCAATCAAGGATCTAAACACACACACAAATTTTCTATAACTATTGCCAAAGCCTGGGGGGTGTTCCAGTCTCCCCTTTCTCCAGGGTTTCACTGAGACTTGCCATTTTTTGACAACAGGCAATGTCATACTGAAAGACTAGAGCCTGAGCAGAACAAACCCTGCAGCTCTAACTGGCAGCACCCAATGACCTCCCTTTCAGGTTAGACTTTTCCTCAGGTTTCTGCATGCACATCCCTGTATCTTTATTCAGGATGTTCCCATTGCCAAGTGCAACATATAATAACTACTTTTCACTGTATTGATGACACTTCCTCCAATCACAACTAAATATCCTTCTTCCACTTCCAACAACAGAAACAAAGAAGACTTCCTTTAATTTGTGGGTATAGATGTAGAAAATTACATTCTCTGGAGATCACAGACACCACATTTTCATTTTTTTGTTTTCAAATTGAATGTAACTGAAATATATAACTTAAAGATTTTACCCTTGTCCTTTCTTGTAATTAAAATCCAGTATTTTCCCATGTCATTTTGGTTTTACTACACAGCAGATACATATTATCAGCAGCAATTTAAATTAAGTTTTTAAAATGCTGGGCAATTTGTCATATTACTTGGTGAAATTTTATTTGTAATCAGTGTTTCTTAAGTCTTATCAACAAAAGTATTTTGAATATTATCTTTTTGTTGTTGCTGCTTTTTCAATGCAAGTTGCACATGAACAGGAATGACAGGAGCCCCAGAGCTCTGTTGCCTCTTTGCTGCTGTTAGATAGATGCTGGATGCTCTGTCTGTGGTCCTTCCTGCCCACCTTCAGCTCTGCTCCAGCCTGCCCAACGCCCCAGGGTCAGAAACAAAACTCCACCAAGAGGAGCTCAGGGTACCCCAGTAAGGTTTGGTGAGAAGAGGAGGTGGTTGAAAACACAACAGCTCTGTTGCATCATTGGCCTCAGGCAGCAATTCCAGGGAGCTGTGCACGCACAGGGGACGCCTGATGGGATTCCCAGACGTTCTGGCTCCCACTCTTGCCCATAGTTTCAAGTAAACAGTTTGATACACTTCCCTTTTCAATTCCTGTTTCCCTTTGCAGGCACATGGGCAACACGAACTCACATTCCTGAGACAAGAGGGCAAAACCAGCCAAATTGGTTGTGCCTTAAAACACTGTTTTCTATTCTTTCCTTCCTTTTTTTCTGCTCTCCCTTCGCATGTGTGTTGCTGTTTCCACAGCAGTGACTAAATATTGACATGCAACATTCACCAAACAAGAAAAACGAGCACATGAATAAATATGAACAGAAACTATGGCTTTCCAGTGGCAGGGCTCACTGGCCTCCTCCAGACCATGGACATAAGAAAATGCCTACAACCCACCACCTCTACTTGGGGCAGTGGGGCTTTCCAGGCTGCCAATCCACAACAATCAAAGCTGGCTGCTGGCAGCACTGCATGTGCTATCAATGTGAGGCTGGAAATGCTACTCCTATAAACTGATCATCAGGGAAAGGCCTCTTCCCATTTACTCCTAAGTATCCACGTGAACAGTGTGAATTTACAGTACTTGCAACAGTCTCCATCCCTCCACTTGCCTGCACTCCTCAGCAGGTCTTTTCACTGAGTTACTTTTTGGATATAAATCTTAGCTGAGATGCAGCATCTCGTTTTCAGCAAGATCTTGATTTTTTCCCAGTTCTACAGCTGGACTGGAGGCTGAGGGGGTTAAATGCTTGCTCAGGTTCAAAATATCAGGCAGTGGCTTAGGTGAGATTAGAGCCCAGGATACCTGCAGTTTAGTCCTTGCCTTCACTAACCATTCCTGAGCCAATGGTCTCTCTGAGTGCAAGAAGAACTTGTTCCTGCTATTGGGGTGTGCAATTCTGGAGCCGCACACGCCAGCAAATGATTTGCCTAAAAAGAAATGTAACCAGTCTCCAGTTAAAATTCAGCTTTGTGTTACCCTTGGCACAGGATTTGTTAAGAGTTTAGGATCATTGGGATGAGAACAGCTCAGAGACCAGGAGATCCATTTCATGAAAGATGTCAGGTTTTAAAATTTGGTTTCACTCTTAGCAAAAATGAACACAGAAAAAGTTGCAGCTTTCCTCGAAGTCTCTTCTAGGTTTCTCCTCAATGAATTACACAGATTACGTTCTACTAGCCCTTTGTTATCTGGCATAGTTTCCAAACCTTGTCTCAATTAGACATAAATTTTTGAGTGTATCCCAAATTTTTTCCACGTTCTTTTGCATGGTAGATCCAAGGCAGGACAAAATATTCTAGAAGTGATCTTATTAATTCTTCAGGAAAAGATAACATAATTTGCATCTCCCCTGACAGTCTGTTCTTTGGAGTTTGAATGCTCTTACCCACAGCTATGTACTGATGGTTTTGTGCTCCCCTTCTAATGTGACCTCCAGTCTTCACATTGGCCGTTTGGTTTTTCATTTGATCCAATTCGAGTTGATATTGATAAAACAAGCCAGAGCTTCATTCTTGCTACAGTACCACATTCCCTTGTTGAGTCACTTCCAAGTGCTGTCCCTGCTTAAATCTGCATTTTGTTCAATATCCTTAAGAAAGAAACTGGATGGTATTTGGTCAAGGGTAGGATACTATCAGAAACAGTCCCATTTCATCACAGTTTCTCATTTACAACTATTTTGCATTCTGACAGTTCCCTAATTGTATTCAACTTAAGAAATGCTACACTGCTTTACAAAGTGCTCAGACTTTTTATCAGTGTCATGCAAATAAACCTTATGCCTTATAGGAAACTCTCTGTATTATATCAGAAACATTTTTGTTAATGGAGCTTGTAATTTCCTTTTAAAAAATTAGTTTAGCAACACCTATTTTCCATACAAGTATGCTGACTGGAACAAAATATGCTGCCTTTAAATTCTTCAAAGCTTGTATCCAGTATCAGTCTTTTCTCAACTGAACCCAGAATCAACATCCAATTAACTGAGTTAATACCGCCTGGGATTTTCCATCTACCCCTGTTCAAATGTTGGCACTTTTTGCAATTCTCTTCAATCTTGTGGAATTTCCCTCATGTTCCAAAGTTTCCTTAAATCTAACAGTAGCAGGTCATACAGCTCCACTTCTGCTGAATTTAAAGCAGCTGACTGCTGCTTATTGAAAGTTTTCCCTGGTTTCTGATGGAGCAGAGAGGATGCCATTATCACTGAAAGACAGAAATACACCTTCTTTCTTTTAAAAATCAGAACAAAAATAGGTATCGCTGAGTGCTTCCTGACTGAGGGACTCGTCCTTCTTGGCTGTAATGGGGTTCATTACTTCTGGATATGTTTCTTAGTTTTGTTGATATTCTCACTTGAAAAGCAGTTCTTAATTTCCCTTTCACCCAGGTGAGAGTGGTTATATTGATAATCCCAGTCAGCTTCACTCTTAAGCGCCATTATACTGGATGGGTTTGGTTTCCAGTTTGTCCTTGAATAGATTTGATTAAGCATATGTTTAAGTACTTAATTAAAATCTGGACGGTCTCTTAACTCGAAAGTGGGACAAGTGGTGAATTTTCACAGCAGAACAAGTCCTTTCTGCAGAGCTTCATATTCAGGGTCTGTGCATGATGTGGTATTACTTGATCTCCCCTGGACTGCATGCTTCAATTACTTTTGTTGAAATAGATCTTACTTTATAAATTAAGTACTTTATGTATGCCACTTTGCACTCTTCATTTTAGGTACAGATGCTTGTGCATAAACAACTTGTCTCACTGCCAGATTTGTGGGTTTAGACAAGTATGGGTAGGTGTGAGCAGGATCTGTCTGACTCACAGAAATATGTATTTCCATCCAATAAGCAACATGGAAGCCCAGTATTCAAAATTTGTTTCTATTGAGTGCAGAGAGTAGTTTTCTGTAACAGGAAGTTTTCATTTTGCCAAGCCAAGAAAGCTGTCTGAAGCTTATCTCATCTGTCTGATCATATTTTTCACTGTAAGAGGCATGATTCTCCTTTTTCAGCTCATGTTATGGCATAGATATCCATCAAATTTATGGAGAGAGGTATGGCTTCCTGTGTGTCGAGCACTGCTACAGGTGGTGCCTGTTTGAAACTCACCCAGGCTTTGCAGAAGTGGGAAAGCCCTTTATTCTTAACCTGTCCCTAAGCAGAGCCTTTGCCTCTTGCTGATGTCACACAGACAAATCTCTGACTGTGGATTTTTTGCAGATGCTGGTGTGTGATTTGCCACCTTAGGCCCACATAGGTGTTTTGCTCTGCTTGGCCACTGGTGTTGTTTCAAAAGGGAGGATATCCAGGATTGTTTGCTAATACAAGTCATCGATAATCATGTGTGTAAAGTTCATGAATTTCCTGACACTTGCCAGTGTTTTCACATTAAGCCAGGGGCTGTCCAAATTCTTGTAAGTAATAAATCACATGCCTCACCCTCCACACAACAGCAGAGCCAAGTTTATTGAATAAAATGTTCACACGGTGCCTATTCATCTCCATGTTGTTCAGACCCATTCAGGTGAGCACAAGCACCCAGTCAGGAGCTGGCTGCTGTTTGCTGGCTCAGGTGAGGCAACCTGGCATTCCCGCTTGTCATTCCCTCTGATGCCCAAGTGGCAATGGTTTCCTTGATGCCTTTCAAAGTAGGTTTTGCACAGGACAGAAAGTAGCCAACAACCAACTTAAAGCTGCTTCCTGCATGTGATAAAGGTGGAAATAGTTCATTTCTCTGCTTGCAAAGGTGCTGTGACCAGAGCGTTCATCTCAGGCTCCAAGTCCTCTGGTCCTGTTTGCAGCTCTGTACTCAGACAAAGCAAACTGCCTGCTGCATCCCGTAAAGCAGATTGTCACAATAAAGATTTAACAGGAATATTATTGTCATTGGCTAGAAAGAAAGATGCTGTCTAAATGATTGTTTTCCTTGAGTATTTTAACAGAAGTTTTAGTTCAGCATGAAGAGCAGTTTCACCTCCTTTTATAAGAATTGGCAGGAAGAGGTAATATTTTAGCTGACGCGTAATCTATCTTGACTCTATTGCTTTTTTATTGTTTGTCAGAAAGGCCCTGGGGGTAAACATTATTTCTTTGTCTGTTTTGGCTCTGGCTTTTTGCCACGGACACATTTCTCACACCATGCATGTTTCTGCATACCGGTGGGGAATAGACTGGGTGAGGACAAATTACCAGCTCTGCACACAGGCCTCTCAGGTGCCATTTTCGCATCTGTGGAGAGGTCATGGGAGTCAGAGAGCGTAAGATGGAACAGGCTGCAGGAGCTTCCCAAGCTCCCCTGGAAGTTGTCAGCTGGTGATTTCAGTTCAACACCTCACACCTTGCTCCCAGCTCTTGTGGCTGAAGAGCTGCAAAGCGCTCAGCCAGCACTTAGGGAGGCCAGACAGACAGCCAGATGCTCTTGCTGTGTGTGTAGATTAGCACAGGCAATGACTTAGCAATGATTTGCAGATTCAGGTGAAACAGATTTTCTCACTTGATCTCCTGCAGCATTTGATAAAGAAAGAGCTGACATACATTTTCAGCAAAGCCCTTGAGCTTTACAGTTTGGAGAGCTCATTTCCCTGAGTGCCAGCTCTGGAGTCAGTGTTTCTGGGATGCCAAACACACAGTGGTTGCTTAGCGCATATGTTATCATCCGCACCTAATAAAAGTTCACAATTTTATGTCTTCCTCTGTTGCACCATCTCTCTATCACCTCCTCTGTGAGTTGTTGAGATGTTAAGTCTGTGCTTTTCTGGCCTCTTCGGTGCTTGGGGCTTATATGAGCAAACCTCTCTCTTAAACTGAATGTGAACATCCCCAAGGCAAAATAAGGTTTCCCATTCATCCGTGGGATGGTGTTTTGGATGGTTTTGTCTCCCATCACCTAGAGCACAGCAGCCCAGACAGCTGCCCCTTCCCTCTCTGCTGCTTTAGAAAGGCTTTACCTCTTGTCTGGCACCTTTCTGTTTTTTCTCTCACCAGAAGGACTGGAAGTCTCCTCTGGGTATACCAAACTTTCCAACTTTGCTCTCAAAGTTCACTTTGGCTGACAGGATGGAGGGATCTTAGAGCACTGCTTCTGCTCAGCAGCCCCAGCTGAGTCCAGCCAGGGGGATAGGTGAGAGGAGGATGCTCTCTATCCCTGCTGTCCTTCCTCTGAGATGAGCAAGATCTATGTGTCCAAGCAGCTGAAAGAGTATTTCCTAAGAAAACCAGAGGAGGAAAAAGCCCATCTGTCTGTGGGATTGGTATTTCTTCACCAAAAAAAACCTGGTTCAAAACTGGCTGCTGACAAGAAGCACTGGACACCTAACCTGGGATACTCTGCCAACAGCTACTGTGAAATATGTTGGTCCTAAGGGTTAGTGTTAGTTGGCTTGCTTGGATGTAGAATTAAACTGCTTTTTCACTTCACATATCCTCTCAAATCCCACTGCTTAAGGTTGTAGAGGGGCAAAGGGTAGACAAGAACACCAAGCACCTTTGGCAATGACTCAATCCTTTTTTTCAGCTGAAGAGTTGGTGGATCCTGTGGGTGGCATATAAGCTGAACCTTCTCTCCAAACACAAGGACCTGGGATATATTCCATAAAACATCATCACCTAAAAAATCTGCATAAATTCGCAAGCGTCTCAGTCAAATAAGACATTCCCAGCATCCTTCTGAATATGTATTTAGTACCAAGAAGTGTCAGGGAATAAAAAATGATTCAGTTATTATGAAGCTCACACCCCAGCCATGAATATTCTTCATTATTTCTATTCACTGAGATTTTTTTCAAACAAAGTCATTTAGGGAAGTCCCTCTTTTCACAATAGAGATGGCATTTTATTAGAATGAAGCTGGAGAAACAGGCAAGTCTACCATGCAGAATATAAACACCCATCCTTCAGACCTGTGTTCAGTTCCTGGCAGTGCCACAGACTTCCTGGGTGAGTCACAAACTAACCCTGCCCTGTCCTTATGTGTGTATGTGTGGAGGCTCTTGAGTCCAACGTGTCTCTGGGGAATGGAGCTTACAGAGCCAGCATCTCTGTAACATCTGCTGGATCCATCTATAATCTGCTTAGAGGTCTCTGTCTCATGGGTACCCTGTGCTTTATTCCACCTGGAATAGGTAGAAGTAAGGCAGCCTCAGAGCAATCCCCCTTTACAAGCTGGCAGTGCTCTATCAAATAGAGATTACTCATTCCCCACTGAAAGCAGGCAGTGATGAGAACGAGCAGGAAATGGGCATTTAGATCAGGGGGTTTCCTGACATGTCTTTTACTACATTCACTAAGCCTGCTTCCCCCCACATCTGGCACGTTGGGGCCTTCTAATCCTTAAATCAGGTATAATAGCAGGAATGGAAAAGAAATTGAAATTACAAAGGAGAACATGCTCAGAGGTTCTCCTTTTGTGGGGGTAAAAGCAAGGAGAGTGAAGTGGGAACTGACTTTAATATATTTGCTCTTTCAGGGATGGGTGCGTGTGCTGGCTGTTGTTTTTGTTGAAAGCTCTGGGGGCAAAGGGGTTTTTGTCAATGTTTTACAAGTCTCTGGATGACGGTTTGAAACTGCAGCAAGAAATGTGATTCCTGGCTTAGCAGACAGGTTCTGCAAGTCAAGCTTTCTGTTTATTTTAATATATCAGGGATCCTTCAGTGTGTGTCACATGGACAAAAAGAAAGGAGGAAACTCCTCCTCCAGCATGAACACAGCCACAGAATTATCTTAAAGGTGCCGAGTTCCCGTGAGCCACATGCCAACATACACTGTCCACTCCCCAGTCAGACCATCCCAGCAGGGAATTCCTGCTGAGCCAGCTCACATCCATGTAAGCACCTGGCTGTGGACTTGTACTGATACCAAACACAATGAGTATGCTCAGGCTAAATGATAACCTAAAACTAAAGGACATTCAGCTGATAGGTTCTAATCACCTTCCAAGAGAAGGGAGAGAAAGAAACCCATTGTCCAAGACATTAAAAACTCTGCTGGCACCAGTGGCACACAGGATTGTGAGGAAGGATTCTGTACTGGGGACTTGGGGTACACAAGGAATCTTCTCCATCTCTAATGCAGGTGTTTTGCTAAATCACCTACACAAAGTCTCCAGAGCCAACTGTAAGAATGTAAAAATTTATTACTTCTGGCTTTATCTGTTGGGCTTCTGCCTGTTTCTAATGGCTTTAACTCACAGTTGCTGTGACGAGCTGGAGAGTTTTCTCCAGTGGCTGAGGCTGCAGGGTGGAGGAGTGTTTTATCCCAGGACATGGGACATATCTGTGGTCAGCCCATCTCTGCAGTTGATGTTCTCACATACAGGTTTTCCAGAGACACTCATGGAGGCTGTAACCAGAAGGGCACTACATGGGCAGCTGCATAAGCTAAACTGGCCAAGTTTTTTCTTGCATATTCTTAACCTGTTTTAGCAGCTAGGAAGGCTTTTGTTAGGGATTCCACCATTTTGGTTATGATTTCTCCATATTTATAGTTAAGGGATTAAAATAATCAGCAGATGAACAGCTTCTGAAATTCCTCTGACTTTAAAATAGTTTTCAGAAGGATAAATGCCAACTGGGCATTTGAAAGTGTATTCTTTTCAGAAATGAGAGAGTCTATTTCCTGAGGAACTAGTTGATTTTTGTAAAGATAGTTTTCCCCAGATCTACACTAAAGTGACTTCTTGACTTTATGCAGTTTCCTGCAGAGCTCTGTCTGTTTTGCATCTCTTCCTTCCACATCATGCTATCCATTACACTTTATGCTTCATCACTGAATTTTGGGCATATTCCTTTCAAAGTGTAACTGTCTGCTGGGATAGATTATACACTCTTTTCAAACAAAAGGAAAGGATGTGATGGCAAACTGTGAGGCATAGCTGATGCCACATGAAGTATTAAGGGGAGACAACAAAGTCATGTAGTCATTCTCAAAGAAAAGAGAAAAAAAAATGAAGCTCAGACCTCTTAGACAGGAAAGATGAGCCAGTGAAATTATAATTAAAACTCCTTCACCTCAACAAGTGCAGCAAGTGAATTTGCTCAGACCAGGTCATTTGCTGAGACCTCTGGAGGAGGTTTTACATTTGGGCTCTAAGCCATAGAAGGTGCTGCAGGGACTCTAAAGGGAAGGAAGGTAGAACTGAGTCAAAGGAAGCACATGCATTGTCCCCGTCCCCCAACCAATCCCATTCCTCTATGGCAGTGAGTGATTGAACACTTCATGATAAGGACAAAGGGGAGTTGCAATGTTTTGAATAGCGAGCGGAAATGCCTTTAGCCTTGATTAATCTGATTGAGTTTCGAAGGGAACTGGAGGGCAGACCTGGGAATTCTAGTTAAACGAGGGAGAAAGGAATCCTTGTTCCAAACAGGTAATTAATTTAATTTTACAGGAATGTTGATATTTTGCACCTCTAAGTACTCTTTCATAGGCCATAAAAGCTTTCCCAGTCCACAGATGGTTCACTCTTAGAAAAACAAGTAAAAGTATAATCCATTTGGTTAAAATAAGCCTTCTTGTTGGGGGGGAGTTACAGGACAGTAGAATAGAAATCTGTTAAACACATAATCCATATTTACTGCAAAGCAATAGGATAACAGATCTATTTGTTCAGTAATCTCTTTTTCATTGTGTTTCACACTTTCATGTGTGAACATCCTTCCTAGAGGGAGCCCGTGTCTCCTTTGGGTTTCCAGATTTGGGGACAGTTTTGTCATGAATTCTTTAGACATATCAGTGTTTCTTGCCTGGCTTTCACAGGGAATTTGGATGGATTGACACAACACTGAACAGAAGGGATTGAGCCCTAATTTTTGAACATAGACATGTCTGGGTGGGCCCTGGGTTCTTGGTAACTGAGGAATGTGCAGATCATCTAAAGCCTGGTGCAAACAGTGAGAGACTGTCCTTTGCTGACTATGTCTCTGTGCTGATTTATGAAGGGAAAAAGAGAATTTAACAGGAATTACTGCTGCAAGCTCCCTTCCACAGGTAAAATGGTAGAGTGACAGCCAGAAAATCACTGGAAGAGCTGGCACAAAGCCCATGCCCAGACCATTAAGATCATGATAGACACAGTCCTGAGAGAGCCTTGAGGTATTTTTTAGCTTAGACCATTATCTTGCTCAGTCATAAATGGACTTAAAACTTGAGAAAAGTCCCAGTAGACATGGCAGCTTGTGAAAGTGAAAATATGAGCCTCCAACAGGGGAAGGATGTGTTTGGGGTATGGCAGCGGTGCTCAGAGCTTTGCTGTGTGTGCCAGGCAAAGACAGAGCTGGTAGAACAAACACCTGACAGAAAACAGCTGGGTGGGAAAAGGAAAATGAGGGGATCCTCCCTCACACCAACTTGGCAACAATTCAAGTTCCCAGCATGATCTCAACCCAGGCACCTGACAGAGTTGTGTGATCCTCCAGCAACAGTCATTCTGCAGCATCCCCTCTCCTCCGTGTGTGAAAACAAACCCAATCTCCAACCCATGGTCATGGGGTCTCTGGCTCTGGTAATGTAAAATATCTTTGCAAGGCGAGAAACAAATCCTCCAATAGTTGATGTTACCTCAGGACACGGACACTCAGCCAACAAAAACCCAGGCACCTGCAGATAGGTCACAAATCAGGGAATGTTTTTAGGAGAAAAATAGGGCCCAGTCAGGAAACATGAGTGTTTTTAAGCACCGGAGCAAATGCCAAGTAACTGTTCAAACATCTCTTCAATCCTTTCTACCTGCTGAAAGGGGCACTCCCTCCCCCTCATTTTCTGCACCAGAAAAATATCCAGCAGTGCCAAGTCAGAAGCTAGGAAATTGCAAGAATAATTCCCAAACCAGTTACCAAATGGCCTACATGAGACCTTTTAGGGACATGAGAGGTTAGGTATTTCCATTGGCAAAAGGAAGAAGGACATGGTAAGAAGAAATCTTTATTCATTGTGGCAATTTCATCACATGAATAATTTCTGAAAGATACACTGGAGATCAGACTTCTATAGGATAATAAATGGTTATTTTTTATCAAGAATACAAACATTTTTATCTATGAGAAGAGTAGTTGCAGTTATTGAGTTATGGCAGAGACCAGTAGACAAGATATACTATGTATGGATTGATGCTAGAAACACTGGTGCCTTGAAGTTAACTTCTAATTGCCAGTGTTAGGAAAGACATCTTCTTTTCTATGTGAAATATTTAGTTATTTATTTTTTAAGCCCAGAAAAGGAGTCTTGCTTCTCCCTTGATGGGACGTCCTAGTCTACATCAGAAATAAAATACTCAATTAGAAAGTAAATGGTCTAATTCATCCTGTCTAAATAAGTGCTGACTTTGTAAGTATATTCAGTTTCTGAGTATTTTTCTTGCTAATGCATTGGGCATTAGTAACCTAAATATGAAGTGTTTCTGTGTTTGTAAGTTAGAAGGGAAAAGTCCAAATGCACTGAGGAGTCTGGAGCTTAAAACCGTTCTCTCTTCCCTCGAAGCTATATATCCCCTCTCACTTTGCTTCTCTAGCAAGTAAAATCAGAAGACAAAAGCAAAACAAAATGAGGGAATAACAGAAAAACCATGTTGAAAACTCCTCAAAAAAGCATGACAACCAAGTCACTGGACTCTTATCTGCAGCTATTTTGGAAACATCAGAGTGATGGGAACAAGCCAGAAAATTGCATTCATGTGGAACAAGGAAGGAGAAAGATCTGACAGGTGTTGTCCATCTCTTTCATACAGAATCCCCACAAGTTCATATGCAAAGTGTGAGACCCAGAAAATTATTTGCAGTCTTCAAGTAAAAGAGTTTTGCATATCAACTTGTGGAAGAGGCTGCCAAAAATGACACTCTGGCTCGGGGATTTACATGCATATCAAATAATTTATAACAGACTCCTTCACAGATTAATAGTCTGTGTATGAGTGAATGGGTGTCAGGAGAGCAGGTACCACATCTGGTTCTCATGCCAAGGCTCTTCTGATAGCACTAGGAAGAATGGAAGGTATTTTGAGCAGAACTTGAGTATCCAAATAAGATCAAGAGAGGATATTTAAGATCAGGAGAGCATGTGAGCACACCTATGATACCAGATCAAGCTCGGGGGCTTTGCAGACAGTCTGGGTGAAATCAGCCTAAATGAGTCTCTGCTCTGTGTGAGAACCTGATCAGTCTCTGCATCCTTTGAGGGCCAGGAGTACACAAAAACAGCACAGAGACTTTGTGCTCCAGCTGCCCTGGCTTTGCCAATGCAGGGGCTCTGAGCTGCGGGACTGAGACACAGGCTGTCTAGACTGCACGTGCAGGATCACAGGCTCTGATCTGGGAGTTGGATGACAACATTTCATAGAGGCAATATTATATTTTCTCTGTTGCTCAATGGCAGCAGCTCTGTGTCGGGAGGACCCTTGTGGGGACAGCTGAATTCCTGCAGGAAAGCTGCTGAGCTGCTTTGGGGGATTTCCCGCGCTGTGTGGGAGCTCAGCAGGCTGCCCAGAGCCCGGGATCCTGAACCACAGCCTGTCCATCAGCACATCGCCCCATGTGTGATTACAATGCTTTTCACCACCCTCACCCCTCTCCATCATGTGTTTATAATCACCACTATTATTCTAGAGTCAGAGAGCAGGAGCATCCTATGCAAATCATCCTATGCAAATCAGGGTCAGCTAATGAATTGGTTACACCCTTTCCTTCCAAGGAAACCCAAGCCCTTGGAGTGATACTGACAGTGCACCATAGGAAACACAAATGCACTGGACCCATAAAGAGCTAAGTCAGTGTTTTTTTCATTGCTTTGTCCTAAGCAGCTGAGTTTTAGATATAAGAGCATCCTGGGTGCAGTAAAATAGTTTCAGGAAGTTTTCCTTGGCCTCACACTTCAGCCCCACGAGTCTCACTTGAGTACAGGCTGGTCTCCTGCTGCTGCACACACTGGCAGCACACCCACTGTGTCACCTCACCTTCCCTTAGCTTCCTCCATCTATAAACTTCAGTCACAGTAAAAACCCCTTCCAGAGGGATAGGCAGGCCCTAAAGGCAGTGCAGGCAAAAGTCACCCCGAGGGTGGCACAAGAGTGTTTGTGGTCCTGCTGCCAGTGCAGACAGAGGAAGTTAGTGGGTGACATGTTGACTTACCAGAAAAGGTAAGAGACACTGCTCAGGACACATTAAACACATGTTCCCCTTAATTTATGTGACCTGGCACACCGAAAACTAATAAAACCAGTTTATACTTTCACTTGCACATGATTAATAGCAAAGCTCTCCATCATATATCACAGACCATGCCCTAGCTGGGACAAAAATATACAGATTATTGGAGAAATTAGGAGTTAACAAAACAGCTGTTAACTGAGCTAGAAATACTCTGCCACAGTCCCATTGTAAATCAGAAAGTCACCCTGTGACAGGTCTCCCTGGCTGTTTGTTGGGCAGTTCAGAGAAGGAAAAGCAGATAAGAGTAAGAGGGTTCCTGCTAGGTATCAGGCTGGTGCCTGCTCAGTGCCAGATGCTGGTCGGACCAATGGTATCCATCATACCCATACTGCTGTCCTCAAAGAGCTTGTGACCACAGCAAGGAAGGACAGTGGCACTAAGCTGGTGAATGTCTTCCCTGTATTCACCGACTCTCCCCTGGTTAGCAGTTCAGTGTGTAACTCTCAGAAGGCAATTCACTGGCAGTACTCTTTAATGTATTTCCAAGGATGGAAAGCTTTCTTTGGAAAGGGCGCTTCCCCTCTCAGCATAGGCAGGATGCAGAGTGCAAAAGTTAAATTAAAAATGTTGTCATAAAGGTCACTCCAGACAGATGCAGGTTTCCAAGAGGGAAGGGGTCAGCGACCTGGAGTCACTCTGGATCAAAACAGCCAGAGCTGTGTGAACTCATTCTCACAGCGCTTGTCCCGGCTGACGCACGGTGCCCATCTCACTGTGGACATTGAGCACAGGCAGCTCAATAAAAGCCTGCCTTCCATTCTTCCTGCCCCTTCCCAAAAGGTTTATTTCCTGACCTAGGCAACATCACTGGGGCAGCAAGAAAAAACACTGGCAAACAGACACATCCTTTGCCCGATTCTCAGAGGGACAGAGGCAGACCTTGCCCAGCAGGATGTGGGGAGCCAGGGCACTGCGATTGGTCACCTACTGCCAGCAGAAACAAAACAAAAAAGGTGCTTCACAATGATGAAAAATAAAATAGAGAGTAACGAGGGTATTTATGTCATTTCCTGATAGGCCATCATAGAGCATGATAACAGGATGGGGTCCACTGTCAGTTCCTGGATGGTTCAGGCTATTTCCCATAACCCCAGTGACTAAATCATGCCGTGAGGGGAGCCTGAAGCTGTGATGCATCCTGCTTCCCCATGCAGACACCTGGTTTGCAGGAAGTCAGGAACCATCCCAGGGGGCTCAGATGTGCCCTGGGAGCCACAAGCCTTTCACTGGCTATGAAAGAGTAAAAACATCCATTTTGGGAATATTTGCCCTTCAAAATGGCCTGGAGACCCTGGTTCCCACCCACTGCTCTTGCTAGTCAGGGCCTTGGTGCAGGAGACAGCAGTGAGTCCAACCACAGCTCTGCCAGAGCCTGTCCCTTGCCTCCAGCAGTGACTTGGTGCTGGTGCACCATCCGTCCTTAGACAAACCTGCTGATATGCTCAGCTGAGATCCCACAGTTTCCCTCCCCAAGAGCCTATGACAAGCCCTTCCCCTGTTCCTGTTCCTTAGCCTGCTTAGAGAGCTATTTCTAAGCTGTCCTGGGACCTGGTCACTGCCCACGATATGCCAGTTCTCAACAGAGGATTTTTAAAAAATCAACTAATTTCAGTTGAAAGTAGCAGACATTGGTAGCATTTTTGCAGGGACTTTATGGTGTCCAAAACTGGAAGTTTTGTTAAGACACATGAGCCAAAGTTTTTAAAGGTCTGAAGTTATAATCTCTTGCTTTAATCATACGACAATGCTTTCCTTTAGTTTGGACATGGAAGTTGTTTGAAGGGGAATTAGGTGCTGTTTCAGTCACACAAAAAATTATCTGCTTCAGAAATGAGTACATAACTCTTTGCTTCCCAATTACATGCTTCAATATATTCATAAAAGTTCACAGCCAGCCTCTCATCAGTAACAGACGCCCTTTACTATCAGCTTTGATATGTTAATAGCTGCAGAGATAGTAGTAAAGGTGTTAGAGAGTTGTTTTTTAAAGCTGGATTTTTTATTCTCTTACCCACTGTTGTCCTGAGGGGCAGGTACTGGAGGACTAAGGAGGTGGTGCTAGTTATGCCATTAGTGTTATTCAACACCGTAAGACTAATTTCTTTATGAATTAGCACTTACATCTGTATGGCACAAGGAATTACAGACTGTAGACCAAACTTCCCCACTCATGGAGGAGTGACAAAAAGGGTCCTGGGCTGGGCTGCACTGGGGACCCATCACTTCGCCTGCCCTCTGCTCTGAGGCCATTTCTTTCCAAGCCTGTTTAAAACAGATGGGCAGGTCCTTCCAGCAGTCCAGAAGGATGTGCAAGGATGTGATGCACTTCATCCTAGAAGTGCAGCAAACACAACATTTTTGTCCCCGATGGGAATTATGACCCTTACTGATGATGATGAAGGGAGAGGAGATGAGTCCTTCCTCCCCAGCTTGTCCCCTTCTTATGGCACAGACAAAAAAAGACAGCCTGGTTCTTGGTCAAAAATAGCAAAGAAATTTGAAAACTATTTTGGAAAAGAGAAGAGGAAAAGAATAAAAGTTTATTTTCCCCTAAACTGAAGTCAGACTGTCAGATACAGATTTTTTTTCTGTGCCATATGCATGGACCAGCCACTGTGCAGAGAAGATGCTCCATTAGCCTGACCCCCACCAGCAGCCCTGAGCTTGGCTCTGTTGGCGGCTCTGGCCCTGCAAAAGGATTTCCATCCCTTTGAGAGACAGACATTTTTTGCCTCATATATGATGTAAAATCAGTTTCATAATACAAGTAAAATCTATCATAATCTCTTCATGCTCGGTGCTTATTTCAGAGCCAGCTGCAGCTGTCACAGCCTAATACTCTCTGCTTAGGGTCCGTGTGTGCACAGCTGGCTCCAGCCTGAGCACCTGCCCTTGGCCCTCAGAAGCGAGCTGGGATCCCCCCGTTGGATCTGCCTCTGGTACTTGACTGCTGCTTTTCTTTTGAAACCCCCCATGAAAAACGTGCCGAGGGAAGGGTGCCCTGTTCAGGGCAGCCTGGTTGGATTATTTGGGCTTAGAGAGCAAAGTGTCAGGTTTGTGTTTAATGAATATCTCCATCAATCATCCCGGCTGCCCATGGAATAATTACCTTGCAGAGCCACAGTGGCAGGTAAAGCCCTTGGCTCAGGACACAGAGCAGGCTTTATTAGAAACCCTGCTGTTACACTCACTGTTATTATAATTTGCCTTCAATTACATTCATGCTTGGTGCTTTGCAATAGATGGCTGTTTATTCCTTTTTGGGGCTTTTTCAACAGGTACCTTTTTGGGTACCTTTCAACAGGCCAGGGATGGTCAGCCCAACCTTTGAGACATACAAACCAGATTTGCTAAAGGAGTCAGTTGTCTCCCCAGATGCTGCTGTATTTGGTGAAGTGCAAGCCTAAAGCACTTCATTTGCGTCCTGACTCAACTGCACTGACTTGGAGTCTTTTGTACTCACATATTCACACAAGGCTATAACTGGCTTGGAGAGACCCCCAAGAGCTGCAAGGGAGACAGTCTAGGCTAATTTTGTAAAGCCAGTTGTTAAACTACACCAAACTCCTTCCCTCTGTAAGCTCCAATGCCTGCAGTCATCTCAGCAATGAATCTGGCCCCTTTCACCTCTGCCCTTGCTGGCCTTTATCCCTAAACATCAGTAGGATGAAATGCCCAAGCTATGGGTTTTAAAGGACTTTACAAGTTCAATTTACAAGCTCCATAAAATTACAAATTCTCCCTCCCCACTGTAGAAGTACCTTGTAAAACATGTCCTGTATTGTTTCAGTTTGACGGGTCAGGCTGCAAAAGCAAGGCAGCATCAAGTGGAGAGAGTGCATCTGGTACCGAGCAGAGTCTGGCTGGGAGAGGAGAAAACAAGAGCTGAACATGGTCAACAGCAAGTCAAAATAATTCCCTGCCTCTGCCTTGAGCTGTGGGAAAGCCCAAGGCTCATCCCACCCTCTGCTTCTCCTCTCTTATTGAGCAATTATTTGCAACGTACATTTTGTTCGGTTTGCTTCAGGGTGTGACATCCATGAGCATCTCTGCACATGCTGATGTCCTAACCTAGCCCCAGCATCCAGGGCTGTACCTGGGACCATGTGCTCGTTCCTTAGCTAAGCATCTGGCACTCGAGAAAACTGCAGTGACCCTCCACAGCAAATGCCTGGCACTAACCTGACACCAGGGCACTAATCCACAAAGCCTCTTGCCCCATCTCAGGTAGCTCCTGCTGCTGGGTTTATGCCAGAAGTCTGCAGAGGTCATGTACTTCATCTTTCTGTTTCAGTTCAGGCTGCCTTGAACAGCATCAGAAAATGAGCAGAAGCCTCAGCAGCCACACCCAAAAAACCCATATCCTACACACATCTACACCCGGAATTGTTTGGTGTCAGACTGAGCACAATGAGTCACAACTCACCTTTCACTGGAGCTGGAAAAAATACTCTGGAATTGTTGGCAGTGTCAGCACCATCGCTGATATTTTAATGCCAAGGGAAAGTATTAGTGGAAGAAGAAAGCAAATAAGGTCCTCCCAACATCAGCTGAAAGACTGCCAGTAAAGGATGGAAAGAAAAATTCTGGATTCTGCTGATGGCCTGAGCCAATCTATCCCATCCAGAAAAACACTCAAGGACCTGTCAGGACGGCTGGGGTGTGCCAGCACACAGTGCCAGTCAGCCAGGGCTGGCAGGGATAAGCACAGAGGCATTATGCCACCTGCAAGAATGGCAGAAGCCAGGCAGCTGAGGCATCTCAGAGAGAAAAGCCTGAGGGAGCAAACACAGCCCCTGGAAAAAGCTGTGGTTCGATTTATTCAAACGTACTCTGAGTGATGTAGGAATGGGAGCCTGTCGCTAGGCAGTTCTAAAGATATCTCTTAAAATACATTTGTTCCCAGAAATGATGACAGGTAACACAATCTGAGTGGAAAAAAAGAGAGAAAAAGCCTTGCCAACACAGATGGCCAGCAGATGCCCCCCAGCTCTCTTGTGCCCAGTGCTGTGGCCCCTGTGGCTCTTCCTGAGGGTGACAAGCTCAGCTGTCCTAAATCTGAGGTCTTGCAACAGGGCTGCTGAGACTTGCGGAGCTCCCTTTTACACCAGCTGAGGTCTCCAGGGATCACCTCGCAACAGCTTCCTACAACAGGGTTGAGCTCTCACAGGGGCCACTCCATTTCAGGCTGTACGGGGAAGCAAAAACGTTTCAGAAATCCAGATATCGTATATGTAGTAATGACAAGATTTTATCCTTCCTCCATAATGGTGCAGGGTGTTTATGGACTTTTTTTGCAAGTTTTCTCTTTTCAATACAAAACTCAGCTGGCTCAGAGCAGGGACTCCTGTGGAAAGGAGAACAGGTAAGGACATGGGGGTCTGTGTCTTGTTTCCAAGACTGGATACTGTGAAGGGCTAGAGAGCATGGGGAGGGGTGTCAGGGCTTAAGTTCAAGCCCAGCTTTATGCCACCCCACAGCCACCTTAGTGTTTTGCATAGGAACACCAGGTTTTCCAAAGTGCTCAACACAGCCTCCTCAGCACACTTGCCTTGCAGTTTCTTGGCTCCAACAGTTCCTATTAGCCTATGCCTCCTTCCTTCCCCAGAAAATCCTCCGCTGGATTCTAGCTGACCACAGGCTCTGAGATGAATTTCATCCCAAGCAGAGGTAGCTCATGCCTCCAGCAGGCAGGCACCACCCACAGGGCTGCATCCACAGTGCTGCTCCAGCCTGGTTGTGTGTGGGCAGGCATGGGTGGTTCCCTCATGGCTACTGGCCTTTTCAACTGACTTCTTAAATCTGCCATGGCACTGCCAATGTAGCTGAAACAGTTTTTACATGTTCAAGAGGACAAAGTTGATACACTATTCCCCTACTCATCCTTCTGCTAACTTTGGATGCAAACTGTTTACAAACAGCTGTTGTAACATCCCTGAGGTGCAAAGGAAAATACTCAGCTACAGAGACAAAGATCTTAGCATGGACTATGTCCAGGAATTTCATGAACAGAGCCAGGAGCTTATTCAGATGTTTCCCTTCTAGGCTCTGGGTTAGCCGGGTCTGTGGAGATGAGAGGCTTTATCATTGGTAACAGCTGTGACTGGAGTGGGGCTGCAGGATGGCTGGGCAGGGAGGGCTGCCCTGAGGGAGGGTGGCCATCAGTGGGGACAGCCACCACCATCGGAGCTCCAGCCTGGCTGCACGGGCTGCCATGGCAACAGCACCACACTGTGCACATCATTGCTCCTTGGCCAGGCCCCACAGGCTGCAGAGGCATCTCTGCCCCCACCACCTAAGCCTGGGGCAAGAGCAAGTGTCGCCCACGGTCCCCAGAGTGTCACCAGGAGTTCTGTGACCCGGTTTGCTGGCAGCAAAATGGGGCTGGCCATACAGTTCTGCACAGACATGGACTGTGCCTGCCCAGGGGCTCCCAACACCGAGACTCTGGGGAAGGTTTTCTCTTCCCCAGGAGGACAGAGCAGTGCAAAGACAATGTAACCTGCGGCCATCAGCACCACCTCTGCCCAGCTGATCCCTCACTGCCACCACTGCCAGGGATGGAGGGGCCATGCACTGATCCTGCTCACAGCTGTGACTGGGTGCTGGAACCCAGCCTGCTGCTTCCTTCCTCCCAGTGTACAACACACTCACTCCTCAGGCTGCCACACCAGAAAAGTGTAATTCCTGTTGTATTTAAAATGTAAACCCTCTTGTTTTCTTGTCTCTTTATTTGATAGATTTTCCCTTCTCCTTGCCTCACTGCCTTCCCTTTCCATCAGCAGTATTGGCACGCGGAGCTGGTTTCTCTCTCTGGAGAAAACCGCTCACCCACACAACAGGGGGGGGAAAATAGCTCGTGTAAAAAAGGCAATCAGATCACTCAAGCTAAAGTTAATTTCTTTTAGAGTCTCCCCATTCTGGAAGCAGTTTCCTGCTCTTCTAATTGGTAATTCTGAAAGGGAGAGAAAGAGATCCCTGTTCCAGGGGTATTAAGCCCTTTAAAGATGCTTTAACTAACAAAGCAAAGATTAGAGAACATGGATCAGATGTTTTTCCTATCAAAGCCTTTTCTTTCTTTCCTTTTTTTTTCCCCTACTGTGGATGTTTTGAGTCTCCTCTGGGCCGGGCTTCATTAAGGCTGTTAACTTCGTAGTGCTGATGTCTCTTTGCCCAGCTCACAGTTTGGGTGGCCTGAACTAAAATCTCCCAGAGGGCTTATTACAGGTGGTAGGCAGACAGGGCTGGAGCCTGGGCCACACCACATATTCCTGAGAGAAATGTGTTTCCCTGACCAAAAAAGCACAATATTATATTCTTAAAACATTCCAGCCCCGTCTGGGTGTTCTCTGCATGCATTCCTGTACGTGGGATTATTATTGTAGAGAATTTATAAAGTCATTCATTTCTCTGGAAGTGTATGACATGGGTTTTGGTTGAATGGGCCCAGTGCAAACTTAGAGCCATGTGGTGCTATAAAAACACAACAGTAAATAAATCAGCAGGGAGAATTTACACTTCAGTCTTCTGATTGTTTTTACATTCAGAGGCTCAGACTCAGAGCCAGAGTGTAAAATAAATACCTGTAGCAGTGAAAATGCAGCGTCACACTGGCCTGCTAGCAATCACATCAGCATAGCCAAGATGTGCAAAGCAAGGGTGTTTACAGTGTGCTTGTGGTGACCTTTTTTTTTCTTTGGCTGCTTCCTATTTTTCTTGGTGATACCTTAGATCTTTATTATGGTATTGTTGATCCTAGTGCTCCTGTGAGTGAAGGTTGCGTCAGGCCTTCAAGGGTTCGAGTGCTTGATTTTTTTTTCCTGGCAGTTATTTTTATCACTGCTCTTTAGAGAAAAAAGCATGCCAGCTCCTGGGTGTTACCAGGATGAAACCATGCTTTTCATCTATGGAAAACAGGAATGAAAGGAGCAGGTTCTGTGCTTTCATGGTCCTGTCGTGGTGCGGGGGCTCGGGGGGGAAGAGCCAAGTCCCAAGAAGGAGTCACGTGAGTTGAGGCCTCCCTCAAACCTGCCTTTGGTGGGAGCCAAAAGGGGATCTCTTCACCACACTGACAAGGTGACCCTCCAGTTTAGCACTCCTCAGTTGGAAGAATTCCTACTGCACTTGTCCCTGAATAATGTGAGAATGTCACTCAGCTGTAGTTTCATCCATGAAGAGACAAAGGGTGAAATCATCTTTGATGACATCAAATTGTGTTCGGAAAACCAAAGCTATTCTGAGATGGGTGGAACTTTTCTATCCTGAAGCAGACCTTTCCTGGGTGCAAAAATGGATAACAATCCTGTGAATCTGTAAAACAGCCCCTGCATTAACCTTCTCTCTGGGAGCCCCTCTGCTTACCCTAGATTGCTGTGACTGAGTTCTCTGCTGACCAGCACACGAAAGCAGAGTTTTGCTTTACTGCCAGAAAATCACTGGGGTTATTTACCACCTCAGAGCTGGGGCCTTTGCCAGTTCTGATGGACCGTTTCTCATCAGCAATTAGCTTCTATCTCATCACCAATGTCTCCTCCAGGACTGATCCGTAAGGATGCTTGATTTTACCTGTCAGGCTGAAATCACCTCTTCCCACACAAAACAGATGCAAGGGATCTGTGTCATTGAAGAGGTGACTCTAGGTGACTTGTGGCAGAATCAGTGATTTTGTAAGCCTCTGGCTGGGTCTGTCCCACAGCAAGGAGCTCTGGGGCAGCCCCCTGGGGGACAGTAGCAGTGGCTATGCTGAGCTTTCTTTCTTCAAAGGCCCACTGTCCTTTTTGCACACTAGACAAAATACTGTTGCTGGTAAAGGTATCTGAGAGCATAAGAGAATGTGGAATTTGGCTCAGTTAAAGGAATATATTACTCACATTTGCGTTTTCCATGTTTTCTTAGTAAATCAAATCTCTGGTCTAATAAAAGGATGAGAATTCAGATAGGTGCCTCCATGCCAGTGGTAAAAAGAGGTGGCTACATGTGTGCACCATTGACTGCAATGCAAAGCTGAATGAGTAACCTGTTCAGCCAGGTTAAGACCTTGACAACTCTATTTTGATGGCTGAGATCAAATTTAAATCTGCAATTCAAAAGTACACACAAAATCATAAACCCAAACTGTGTCTGCAAAAGAGCTTGTCCCCACCATCATGCTGATATTGTGGTTTTTAGTCTTTCTGAAGGTATAGAAACTCTAAAAAATGGAAGCACATCAATCTCAATGAATGCATTATACAAGCCAGATTCCTGTTATCTTTAATAAGGGATTATTTTTGTTAGCCAGGCAGTAGAGTTATCGGATAGAAAAATGGAAGTATTTTCCTCTGGTGGGTCCCAGAACGCCACCCTCCAGGAACAACTCCCCCCTCTTCCAAGCCCCATCCCCAAGATCGTCCTCCGCTGTGCATACACTTTTCATGGGTGAGGAAGATTTTGTTGAGTTTTTGGGTAATGGATCCTCTATGCTCACTTGCTCTCTGTTTGGATTGTGAAGGAGCCTTTCTAGCAAAGCAGTATTCAGTGGTGGTCTCCAGGAAAAGGCATTTCTTGCATTAAAAACAATAAAAGGCCCAATGTTTTACAGACAGATGTCCATCAACAGCTGGCTCTGGAGAGGGAAGAGAACACCGGATCTTCTCCATCGTCACAGTGCTGGGGCTCTGCATATCCACTTGTTTATTTAACAAGCTACATTATTAAACTGGACCTTGGGTTGTGAGTGGAAGTTCAACCCCCTGAAAAGCCACACAGACGCTTTGATCAGTTATAAAGACCTACTTGAGAGACTGTGCACTTCACCAGTGCTGCAGGGAAGAAAAAGGGCCAAGTCTGTATTTCACCAGCTTTTCCTAAGCTGAGCCATTGATTCAGCTTGTCTTTGGCTCAGATGTCTTTGTACTTAGTCTCATTTGCAGACTTAGCCAGGTCAGAATCACATCGTGGGGGCAGCGTGCTCTGAATAGCACGGGCACCCAGGCCGGTGTCACTGTCCCAAATCAAGCCCTGCAGGCTGTGCTTCAAGCAATGACAGCCCCTTACCCAGCCTCACAAATCCCACTCGAAAGGCTTTGGGCCTTTCTCTATCTCTCCCCTCTCTCACCAGCCACTGGTAGAGCTTGAGGCGCTGGCTCAAGCTATACCAAAGCCCAGGAAGGCTCTTGGGGCTCCCAGTGTGCAGGCGAGCCCTCAGCAGCAGTGGCTCCTGCCGCCGGGTACCTGGGCTTGGGCGGCCCTGTGCCACGGATACGTCAGTCCTCTCCACACAGCAGCTGCCCCCTAACTTTGTCACAGCAGCTGTTTCCCAGGACATGGCAACAGTTCCAGCTAGGAAGGGAACATTTTATCCAGCTGAGACTGGCCAGCAGTTTAAATGGGGAAATGTAATTACCCGCACTTCAATTTGGCCTTCAAATGGAATCTGATGTCGCAGTGATGAGCACCCACCATGCCTGTTGGAGGCAGTGCAAACACTTGAGATGAAGAGTCACATGTCCAAAGATGCCCTGATAATTCCAGGCAGAAGAAGTTAAACTGAGTCTTTCAGAAATGCACTGAAAATCTGTACCTATTCTGCCATCATCTGCAGGGAGGGTTTGTCAGGAAAGCACTGTGGGGGCTGTGGTGGAACCTGTCCAGTTTCACCCCACATAAAACCAGCATGAGACCCCTTATTTGGGGCCCCAAATAACTCCCACAAAGTCTTGTTCTCTTCAGCCAGAACCAGTATTGCTTTCATTTGGGCATTGTCCCCTGGATTTCCTTTAATTTAAAAACTCTCTAAATAAAGCTGGGGTCAGCTGAGCAGCTCTTTGCTGTACCCTCCCTGCCAAACCCCTGCTTGCAGGGACACAATGCATCTCTCCAGCGGCAAGGAAGGGTCTGCCCCCCAAAACTCCTCAGCTTTTCCTACTGGACATGAGAGTAAATCCAGAGCCCTTCCCTGATGCTCTCTCCATGCTGGAGGTCAAATTTGTCTGGGTCAGCCCCCCACAGACACTGTGAATACCTGCTGGATGCCTGCTGAACTCGCTAAGCCAAAAACCTGCTCTGTGACAGCAGCACCCGGCCCAGCCTGCTGCCCTTGCCAGGGCAGGCTGTTCCCCCTGGAATCTGACACTTAGATTTGATAGCATCACTTTGGCCACCTGCTAAAGCTCCACTCTCTCCACAAATTGGACAAGTCAGGCTTATGCCGAGACTGCCACAGGGACCCAGAGGTGCTTTGTGTCAACCTAGGGCCTTGGACAAAAGATTTTGCAAGGACTCAGATTTTCAGGAAAGGAGCCCAAAGCTGATTCAGGTGCCATGTCAAAGGGGAGGTTTGAACAAGTCGTTTGGCTCAGAGTAACCATAGAGAAAACCTGTCACGAGCCAAGATCTGCTCTCTTTGCAACAAGAGAGAGTTGTACTAAGAGCTGAGCATGTTTTCCTGCCTCTACTCATCCGTAGAGCTCTTGCCTCTTCTGGCACAGCACAGTGCTTCACTTCAGAGCAGGCAAAACTCTTGTAGGTTCATCACAGCATGAGACAAGGGGGAAATTTCTAAAACTGGCATTGAAAAAGAAATGCTCTCAACATGGGAACACCAAGAAAAGAAGTTTCTGTGGATTATTTTGCAACTGCTGTGTACTCTGATTGTTTCAGTATATTTAATTTTTTTCTACTTAGCCAATTTATTCTTTGCTCGTGTTTTCAAGAAGTCTAAAATCACTCCAGCAAAATCCAGCCATTGGGCTGAAAATGTGATATTCCCAAAGCTGTTTTGTAGTCCTAGGTATTTTGGATACTAGTCCTGACACAAGTAACAAAAACAAACAGTTGGAGCACATATGTAATTTTAACTAGAAGCCAATCTAAGTTTTAGGACCATAAACAGCATACACATTATTTATACTTAACTAACTTGTGTTTCAGTGGAACCTAAAACTTTCTGTTGTGTGTTCACTAAGATTGTCATTTCAGCCTGGCCATGAAATGCTCTGCTAAAGAAAGCAAACGGAAAATAGGAAATTCAGACCCTGATAGTGCACCAAGGCAGAATAATTCAGCATTGCGTACAATGTTTGAGCCTGAATTTAATCCTATTGCTGAAGGAAAGGCTGCTGTACTGGAAAGGTTGCACAGGGTAATTCACGTTATTGGATTAACTTTGTGTGTGAAGAGCCACCAGCTCTTCACACCAAAAAAGCTCCATTTTTGGTAATTTCCATTATTCACCTCTAGACCTGCACTTCCTTACAGTCCTATGTTTCTTTTTTTGTAGTTTTACTCTTGAGAATATATTTGGTCTGTTGAGCAGCAGGCACTTGGCACTGTTTCACCCCTCCCAGGTTCTTCGTGCTGGCAGCAGGGATTTGGAGAGCTGCTCAAAGTGACAGGACTGTCCCCAAAACATGCTGCAGCACCGAGCAGGACATCCTTGAGGGGAAAGGAACTTCCTCGTAGCAAAGGGCTGGAATGGACATGGGCTCTGGTATCATCAACACACACCTTCCCTCCCATCAGCTGAGCTGCTTGAGCTGCTTTTCACACTTCTACCTGCACCTGGAGTAAATGCTTTTCAGCTGGACACTGGAGAAATGCAGCTTTTTGGCTGGTGATTCCAGAATAGACTTAACAGTGTAAATCCTGCTAAGATTCAGGGACAATTGTGCTCTTGGTGCATTTTTAAGAGAGTGCAAGCATTTTGGCAGCCTGCATCACATCTGCAGAGTTGTGTAGGGGTTCCTATCAAATGCAGATAGTACCTGGTGAAACTAGTAAACCAGTCAGCAGGCCAGGACCAGTATTGCTATGATTTATTCATTTTCACTGGTCTTTGTTTTCTCTCTCTCCATCACCAGCCAGTGTCCGGACACCTTCAGATGGGAAACCTGTGGGCACTCAGCAAACATGCGCTTAACACTTTCTCACCCTTGAAAATGTGGCTCCACCTCCTAAATCACTGTGGTCCTGCTGGGAAGTAACCCATCGTGTCTCGTAAGCAGAGCCCCTGATTCTGTGTAAAAATCAGTGCTGCTTCACTGAATCCTGACAGCATCAGCACATCCATCATCTGTCTCATATCATAAGGAAATTAATTATCATTACTTCTGCTGTAAAGCATTTTATGTCACAGCCAGACAAATGGATCTGTGTGAGTTTATCAGTGCACTCTCTCTACACACTGTTCTCTTTCCTGTTTCTGTAGCTCTAAGGAACTCCTCCTGAGAGAGCCCCGTGGTGCCCATCCCTGCTGGGAGGTGGGTTTGTGGCTTTCGCCAGAGGCTGAACTGGTAATTGGGAAATGGCTTGGGCTTGGCCTCCCGACAGACTCACATTTCCATCAGCAGACCCAGGCTGCTGTGGACTCCTTGAAGCTTCAGGCAGAATTTCCCTGTGCTGCTAAGCTCTCACATAGCAGAGTGATACCACATAGGGGTGCTAAAACTTCTTCTATGAAACATCTTCTTCCAAACCCCATTGTTGAACTGTGGGAATCTGCCCTTGTGTCTGGAGGGCAGATCCAGTAAAGCCGTTCTAGGAAGGCTCCCTCTGACCACCCAGGGGCCTGCCTTAACTCCTGATCTGCAAAATTATCTGATACCTCTTAGACCACAAAAGTAGAAATAAGATTAGTGGAGAGGAGTGGGGTGAAGCGGGTTTAAAAGGGATGAAGAAATTTTCTGTTTATAGAGAGATAGGATATTTTTTTAAGAAATGCACGCTGTCTCCAACTTGCTTTTCTCATGAAGCCACGGTTACTTGGTGGGTTAGAGATATGTTTGGATAAAGGAAAACACAATTCAGACAAACCACTTGTGAATAAAGCAGATCTTGTGCAGTTGTTTCAGAGGACAAGCTCAAGCCAGACAGAGGATTTTCCTATCTCAGAGCACTAACAAACAGCGAGTGCAGTCTGATTGTGAATAAGCCATTTTACAAGATTGAATATACAATATATAGAATTAATTTCACTACATTATGATTCAGGGATTTTTTTACCTGGATCCCTTACCATGTAGGGCTGTATGCTTTATAACATTAAAAGGTGAATTCACCTCCTCATGGCTGTCATCAGCTGGAGGACTGTGTCACCCACTGTGATGCTTGTGCTTGTGCTTGCTGCCACAAAAGAACTGATGTGTTTTTCCAGCAGCAAGGAGTGACACCCTGACCACTCCAGCCCCAGGGTCCCAGCCTCTGGCTTTGCTGGGAGATGGTCTGGCCCTGGAGGCCACTCGGCAGCTGCCCACTGCCCGAGCAGGAACGCCAGCCCTGGCAATGGCTACAATCATAGACAAATAGTAATAAATAAGCAGCAAAGCACTGTGGCTTGACAAGCCTTGGGCATCCCCAGGGATTTGTAATGGGATATGGAGGTTTTCACCTCCTGGTCTCTGGTTCACATTTCAAATCCAGCCCTGCTTCGAAGTGACCAAAGGTCATTGCCAGGCTCAGTCGCCCGTGTGAAGACATAAATGGGCTCATTTCTCTAATTCCTCAAGCGAGGCTGGGGGGAGGACTGGATTTGTTTGGTTTTATGATCCTGATGGAACAGCCCAACAGCAAGGCTATCTGCATTCCTCTGTGTCCAGTCCCCATCCTGGCTGTGTGTGGAGCCTGTGTGTGGTGCCAGTGTGTGGCACTGCATCTCGCCCCAGCCCATGATGCACAGAGGGCCTGGCCTTTAGCCAAATCCTGCACCTCCTTCTGATTTTTCCATCTATAAAGCTAAGCAAAAATGTGCATTCTCCTGTACAGGGCCTGGTAGGTTTGCACAGGTTTCTGCAAGTGTGAAACTCCACTATTTAAGCATAGATCCTCAGCCCTGTCACCAGAATTTGGTCTTGGTCTCTGTGGTCAGGAAAGGCCGCAAATGGGTTCTTGTAACCAAACTCAGCATAAAAGGCAATTGCACCAGGGCAGCCCCTTGCCAGCTGCACCCTTAACCACTGGTCCTGGGGAGCTTGGGCATGGACTGTGTCAGCTTTAATTTCTTCAGTGACATCTCTCTTCCCCGCAAGATGGAACCAGGGAAAGAGCACCTTTGACTCCTGATCTTCACTCTGCTGGCAGGGAGGTGCCTGGGCTGTCCCCTGCACCCTTGCAGGACCGCAGTGCTGGTGCTCATGTCTTACACCAGACCTTTGCAGTGGCCCCTGCATTTCTCACACCATTCAGGGGAGTTTAGGGTTTGTTTTCTCTTTGTAACAATCGCCAGAGGGGCTCAGGGCTGACCCACAGACCTGCACAGGTTTGCAGATTGTTCTGGATTCCCAGGCACAGAGGTGTTTTATAAATATCCCCTATTATTACAGTGCTCTATTAATAACTGCCTTGGGGAACAATGGGAGCACGCAACAGCTTTGGTCATCTGATGCCAACCAGCCGAGCCTCCTCGGGGCCATGGGACATTCCCAGAAAAGTGTCTATTTGGGGAAGCATAGCATTTGCACACAAGCCCGGGGGATGCGTGAGGCCCTGGAGGCCAGGCCATGGTGTGTGCTCCTAGGAACGTGCCCTCTGGAAGCACAGATGCTCCTCAGTGTCCTGGGCTCTCTCCCCACCCAACATGGGGATGTGTTGGGCCCTGGCCACAGTCCTCGCCCCCACCCCATTGTTAGAGAGTTGTGACCCCAGGCATCCGGTTCTGCCTGTGCTCTTCACCAGCTGTGCCAGATGGGCAGGGCAGGAAGGGAAGGAACGTGGCTTGTGGTAAATTTGGTTCTGCCCAGACACTCTTGTGGTTGCAACTCTTGCAAAATTTGATGAATGTTCCCAAGGACTTGTCCTGGCCCTTGTCACAGTCTGCATTGACGCTAGTGGTTCAGGATGAGAAAACTTTTGGGCAGCCTTGAGGCTCAATTAAAAGTCATTTTGGGGGAGAGTTGGAAATTAAAGAGGCTGATGGAGTGACCAGCATGTGTCCTTCAGCAAGCCACAGCTTCTCGCTCAGGCCAGAGGCAAGGAGCTCAGGGGACCCCTTGCCAGCCCTTGCTGATGCACGTGCACTCCAAATGTCCAGGCAGGGAGAGACATCCCTCCTCATCGTGTTGGACACATGGCAGCAGTGCTCCACAAAGGGTGAGGAGGAAAGTGAAACAAAGAAGCCCAACACTTATTTCTCCAGGAGAGGCATGAGAGAGCCTCACTCCTGCTGGCTGTTATGGTCCCTTCTTGGGATCCTGCCAGGTTCACCAGGGAAAATGGTACTGGGTTTTTTTCACATTGTTCCTGATGGCTGGGTACTTCCTGAGTGTTTCCAGTGAGGTGGGGAAGGGGAACGAGAGGAAGACAGAACCTTTTTTTATTTTCCTTCCTTTCGCAATATCTCTGATCACAAAAAGCCATATTGCAGCTAATTTTCCTGCCTCCGTTCACACGGGCATTTTGCAAGGGCACAGGAATTCCTCTATGGGGGACATGGGCTCTTCTGATGCCTCCCTGTGGTCCCCAAGCTGCCAGCTTACCAGTTTCCTGCTCTCAGGAACATGGGATGCAGCACTGAGCCTCACATCCCACTTGCTGCCCTGGCCTGGGGTGGCAGAGGCAGGGAGAGGAAGCAGAAGCAAGTGCAGAGCCTGCAGCCCCAGGCCCTTTGCAGGGGCAGAGGTGGGAATGCAGAGAGGCAGCAGAGAGGCTGCACCACTGGTCTGTGACTCGCCAGGCCCAGAGCATCAGGAAGGGCTGCCATCCCTGGGAGGCTGGGGAGCAGGATAGTGCTGAGAACCAACATAACTCACCAGACACCACTTGCAGCTGCTGTAGCTGCAGATCTCCTGTTTTCATAAATTCTGCACTAATCTACTCAGCTAAATACAGACGCCTTAAAATGGGAAGTAAAGGTTGCACAGTTCTGTGCTCTCTATTCATGACTGAGTCACTCAGCAGCTGTATAAAGAAGCTGCAGAGCTCAGCAGGTACCCAAGGGGACTTTCTGTGTGACATAAAGATGAAAAGTGTCTCAGTTCATCACTTCTGAAAAAACAGGCGCTTTGCTTAACCTGAATATTTGCAGGGCCTCAGCAGGACTGCAGCTCTACCCTTGGTGCAGGCAACATGCAGCATGGATGCTGTTGCTCCCAGGACAATGTGACCATGTTAGTTCCCTCTTGCCACGTTGTATTTTGCCAGTGAGGGAAAGCCAGTGACCCCTAGGTTGTATCTGCAGGTCTAGGGTGGGAACAGACCTTGCACCAAGCATGATCAGCACCCTGAGCTAAGCAAGGGGACCCAGCTCCAAATACCCACCACCCCCTAATTCCCCTCTGGTTCAGCTTTCACTTGCTTTTCCTTAGTAAGGACATTCTTTTTCTCTTCACCAACTGCAAAGCTGGGGAAACCTAATGCCAGTATTAAGAAAAATACTTTTCAAATTATCCTTTAGTTCCAACAGCTTAATGTCCTTACATATGCTTAGTGTGGAGTTTCAGCCTCATCTGTCTGCAGTGGGACAGCCCGCCCTGGCTGGGAGCAGCAGGACCCCTTTCATGTCAATGTGTCAGTTCCCCAGCCCGCTGTGGGGAGAAGAGGCCACGTGGAGCATCACCCCCCTCCAGGAGGAGCCTCCTGAGAAGGACTAATTAGGTTTTTAAGGTTGTATCTCCCTATTCTGGAACAGATGCAATGGGTGGACTGATCCTTCCTTTACCATGGGTGGTGCTGAAGGTCTGAGAGCAGGACCTGGTGGCCATAACTTCAGCATGGGCATGGCCATGCTTCATGCTCTGTGTGTGTACGTACAGCACTGAGTGCAGGGAGGGGCTGATCCGTGGCACAAGCCTGGGTGAGGGCTCTGCCATTGTCCCCTGGAGGTGGGAATGTGAGAATGTGCCACATGAGCCCACTGAGAGCAGAGTGATCAAGGCAATGACATGCAGGGGGTTTGTGTGGGGACAGAAGGCCCTTTCAGAGCTGCTGCTGAGCTCTTTCTGCCTACCCGTGCCACTGGAGCCCAGAGGAAAGCAGCTGTAAGCCCATGGGGATGGCAGGCAGCTTGTCAGGTGCTTTTCCAGTTGCAGTGGGTAGAATTGTCCCTCGCCACCCACAGCACCCCACCTGTGCAGTTCCTCTGCATCATCCGGCTGCTCTGCCTGCCTTACCCAGAGTTTTCTGGGTGAAGGAATGTGTCACCCCAAAGAGGGGCTGCCCTCCACCTCTTCTTCACTCCTCCTCCTGCCCCCTCCTGCTCCACAAATAAACAGGGAGGTGCTGACAGCTGCCAGGTTTGGCCAGAAGACTTTTGACAGAAAATTGAAGCCCCCGCTGTGAGGAGGGCAAACTGGGGGGGGCTGTGTGCTTGCAGAGCAGCCAGGAGTGTGGTCAGGCTGAGGAGGCTGCATTTTTAAAGAAAAGTCAAAAAGCAGTCTGCTGCTCACCTGAACAGGGGGAGCTGGGAAAGCCCAGCCCAACATTTCCTTTTCTTTCCTTTTTTTTTTCCCCCTGAAGTAACTCATACGTAACATCTGGCATTCATCTTTTCTTTCCTTCACATGCACGGCAGAAACCCTGGTGTGAGTCATGTCCATTTAAATATGGAAGCACATCATAAAACCTAATGGAGAGTCCAAGAGGTGAGCTTTTATGTGGGTAAAACTCATAGAGAGGTCAAGATTGTTTGGTTTAAACATGGGGGGTCATTCTGCACATGAAGGTGGTCCTCTAAACCGTTCGAAAGCCTTGTTTGCTCTGCACGAGAGCTCAGCACAGCATCCCGTGGTTTTACACGGAGCACTCCCTGCCTCAGTGGAGGGGAGGCACGGGGTGTGGGCAGTATCCCGCAGCCATGGGCAGCCCACGTGTGCAGGGGTCCCCAGCCAGCAGCAGAAGTGGGAATTGGGGCAGTGGTGGTGATGGGATTTCAGGGTTTTCACCTTGCTCACAGGAAAAGGCAGCAATGATCATGGTGCAGGTCTTGCTTGGCATTCACCCATCGCCTGTAAAACCCTATGTTTTATGGGACAGGGAAGAGAAGGAGTGTTAACAATTCATTTGTCCTTGTTAAACTCTGTTTTTGTTTTATGGACTCTGAAATAATTTTTGATGACCATTTATTACTACTTTATTGTTTGGTTTTTTGTGACTAAGCACACAATAAAACAACCCTTCTGCTCAGGACTGGCATAAAGATGCTGTTTGATCGCCAAATTCTTTTGCCTGATGTACACTTGCTTGAGCCAAAACACAGCATCTGCAGCCTGTCTGGGGTCAGACAGTCTCTGCCTGTCCCTCGGTCTTGTCCCAGTGGCTATACCAGCCATGGGCATGAGTGGTCCCAGCATGGGGAAAAGACAGGATCTACCCCTCTGATGCTGGAATAGACCAGCTCAGAGCTTCAGGCTCCTCTTTGTTCATCCCCTGGACAGGGATGATTTTTGATTGTAAGCAAACAAGTCATTCAGAGTTACTAACCCTGGATTATGTAAATGTGGATGCTTGGTGTAACAAATACTACACCTAACTCTCTCTTCAGCTCAGTCTTGGCTGTGGCATGTACCAGAGTTCATCTATCCCATGTCCTCAGACACCTGCTCTGACCAGTGGCTGCAGATTTAGGATGCAATTAAAATAATGACAGCCAGGGGCAAAGTCCCTGAAGGCTCAGAGGCATTTAGCACTTAGGATCTGCTCTGTGGTCCTCCTGCCCCGGTCTTGTTTCCATTACCATAACGATATCTCTGTTTACTGCTGGTGACCCTGGCCATCTGAAGCTAGCGTGCTGAATGTCTTGACTAACATAAGCCCCATCCTCAGCTGTCTTTTGAATTTTCCACTACTTAATCCCCAGTTGTCAAGTTGGCACTGCACTGGATGATGGGAGCCTACACAGTCACCTCTGAGAGTGAGGAGAAGGTGATGGTCCCTGCTCGAGGCTCTCCCTCTGCCCCTGGGTTCCACCTTAGTACTGGATGGCCACAGGGGCCAGTGCAGTCAGGGCTTGGTGTGGGACCAGCCTTTTAATAAAATAAAGGAGCAGTGGCTGGTAGTCAGGAACCAACCCAAATATCCTGTTCCTGACCCCAAAGTGTGGGATCAGCAGAGGCTGGACACCTCCCCTTGCTCTAGGGATCCTGGGAATGCCTCCTGCTCCTTTCCTGCAAACCTGAGAGACAAACAATACCCACATCTCACATCAACCTGCTCTATATCTGCTGTGCTTACGTTTATCCATCACCTGCCAGGCTGCTCCTGAGGAGAGCAAAGCAAAGCTGGGTCTCTGTACTCTGGCTAATCAATGGTTTCACCTCCGCTGAGAACACTGAAGTGCTGGGGAGAAGGTGCAATTTCATTTAACGTTGCTCTCTCCTGTCTCTTGCTGCTTCCTGCCAAGAAACTGTCAGTTCCAGCCGAGCTTCCCGTTTGCTTGTTCTTTGCCATACCATGAAGTCTGGGCTCAGTTTGTAGCTCCTATAACTGCAGGAAAACGAATCCATCCTGCCCCCGAAGCCAGGGCTGTGCCTGAACTTTCCAGGGCCCTGGGTTTGCTCCTCCACTGTTCCTTCTCTGCCATCCTTGCCCTTACTTGCTGCCAAAAGGCAGAGAAAATGGGATCTAATGCTAATAAGCAGTCCAGGTCAAGGTCTTGTTTGAACACAATCAAAAATTGCTCATGTCCAGCATGACTTGCAGCCTTTTGCCTTGCCAAACCTGAGAGAAGTGGGAAAGAATTTGTCAGGCCAGGCTGCTTTTAGACCTGGACTTGTCCAGCAAGGAGACAGGCGGCAGAACACTGCCACCAAACCCCTGTTGCACTTCTGAGAAGGGCATGATGACAGAATTTTTCTGGTTCCCTCAGTGCTGTTCCCCTGTCACTGTGTCTTCTGATCTTTTTTCATTTTCAGGTACAATCTCTGCTAGTCCTTCCGAGGCGTTTCCATGCAGGTCTGGCAGAGACGCTGCCATATGTTTTTCATTTTGATAACTCCCCTATGGTGTCTGTTATCACCCAAGTCTCTATTAAGATTTATTCCTGTTATTGTAGCAGTCATTTTCCCCAGTACATATGCATTGTATTTGGAGAGAGTCATAACCACTCTCCACATCCAACAGATGCTGTAGTCAGAGCGACTCCTGCTTCCATTTACCAGACCTTTCTACTAATATGGGATTTCACCAATAACCACAAGTGCTGTTCACTCCCCAAGATTTCCTCACTGTCATTTCTTGACTGTGTTAGTGGCAAAACACCGCTCAGAGCTCCAGTCCCTCAGAAAGCAAAGGTTTGGCTTGGCTTTGTTTTTCATGCACTTTCCTTTTCAGCACAGTAAGAGACTCCAAATGTCTGGAAGGCAGAGCAAGAATGAGCAAGTCTGTCCTGGGCTGGGCAATGGTCATTGTGAGAGGGGAAAAAGATTGCTTCCCCTCGCTTGTAGGATTTAATGAGGGCATGTTGAGATAGGGGATGGGATTTGTTGGACCTGATGGATTTAAGAAGAGGCCAAAGTCTTGGGTGGGGCTGGATGCAATTTGGAGGGGTCAAGCTTTACTGCCATCAGTTTGGTGGTACCCTACAACAGCTCTGCCTTTTGGCAGGAGGGTATGAAAGAGATGCTCTCCCTCCCCAGGAGCTGGCAGCAACACTGGCCCCAAGGCTGCTTTGTCCCTTTTGCAGACAGCAGCACAACATAGGCTCCCTTAGTGAGGCAGCCTGGCTGCAGCATCCACAGACCCTTCCAATTTGCCCCTCTTTCATCCCGTAGCAGTTTGTTCAGCTCGTACGGAAGAAAGGAGCTCCAAATGCTTTCCGGGCCTAATAATATCCATCAAAGCATTTCCAGGGCTGAGGCGAGGATATACACTGCAGCACGCAGAGCAGGAAATGGGCTCGGCTTTTCCAAAGCTGCCTCTTCCAACCAGAGCAAACCACAAGAGCACGGGAGGACAAGAGTGCTACGCTCGTGGCTTTGTTTGCCCCAGAAGGAATTGATTTGATGAGAAAGGAAATTGGCTTTCTTTAATCTGTCCTTGTGCTAATTCCGCAGAGGAAGGCGTGAGCATTGGCAGTTCCTGAAATTGAACCACCCCTCAGTGCCAGTCACCTCGTGCTATTTGCAGGGTTGGTGGTGTTTCCCATGGCCCTCGGGAAGTGCCTGTGGACCACAGTGAGCCGTGCGTGGGGGAGGAGGAGAGCCCTCACCTCCAGGGCCACTGGCCACACAGGGACAGTTGCCAGCACAGCTCGACCTCAGGTGTGCTCTGGGTCCCCTTACACATGTGCCTGTCTCGGGTCACGGGGATGCCACTACTTGGCTTCATCAGGGCCAGGTTTTCCCCAGCAAGTCTTGAGGAAGGAAACAGCTGTGCTGTTTCTCACCTCTGGGAAGCCTGACTGTGCACCTTCAAACATCTTTTCCAAATCCTTTCTCTGAGCCCAGCAGGACAAGAAGGAGGAGTTCCTTATGCAGCAGCCACTTGTGTGAGAGCAGGTTAAATCTGAACAGTCTTTTACATTAAATGACAAAAGCACAACAAATGTAAAAAATCCTCATCAGTGTGGATTCCTGAATGGTTCCAGCTGGAGTTTCAGCTAAAAAGGGGGAAATGGAATTAATGAGTAGGAAGAACAAGAGCTGACTAAGATGTTATCAGAGAAGAGCTAGAAATGGTGCAGTGTTGCTTTGTACAACAAAACCTAAAAATACAATAAATAAATTATACAAAACCTAAGCCAAGATTATTCTGGATCCCTTTCAATGCCAAACAGCTCTCCAAAGATGACTGAACATCATCACTGTTGTTTGCACAGAAGGACACTGAGGTGGAAACAGCAAAGGAATTTAGATGTGCCAAGCAGTCCTGGGTACCCCATGCTGCACTTGTTTGAGGCGTCACAAAGGCAGAATTGGGAGCTCTGAGGCTTGCTCTGCTCTGCCTCTCCATTGCACTTTGCAGGGCTTGTGCAGGGATTACAAAGTGTATTGTAAGGGTTTTCCTTAAGGGCTGCTGAAGTCCCTGCCCTTTCCTTTCCCCGAGATGCCTCTTTAGGGGTGCCAGCTCTCTGGCCAGGACTCTGCAGGCAGGAGCACAGAGGGTGCAGGGCACATCACATCTTCAGGCAGGGCTGGTCACCTGTCCAGCTGATCTCTGTGGCTGCAGTGCCCGCCTGTTGCAGCAGCCTTGGGCTTCAGCAGAGACAATCTGCCTGTCCTCAGCACCCTCAGCAGGTGTCTGCCTGGATGATGGGTGGTGGAAGCAGCAGTCAGAGCAATGGCCTGGAATCCTCAAAATCCTTCTGCTTGGGGAGAGGAATGTGCTGTCGGTAATACTGGTGTGGCTTTGCAGGCAGGCAGAAGGAACCACCTCTCCTGGCTCACCTGTCCCACCACAACACTCTCAAAGGGGACAAGGTCTCCCACAGGGCATGAGGAAATAGCAAGTGGAGCTGAGAACTGTGGACAGGTCACAAAATTCCTTAGGAACAGGCACATCTACAAGTGAGTAAAGTGGCAAGGAGGCGAAAGAGAAAGGACCAGGCTGGCAGAAGCACCTGTGCTTTTTTGCAGACAAACATGGGCTCCAGGAAGGGTCCTGGGCACAGCTTCAGGTCTGGTCTCTGCTCTCAGAGACTGCTCTCTCCCATATGACTTTAACACGTGTAATCTGCCCTCAGTGGCACTGCAGAGCCTGCTGCCTCTCAGCTGGATGTGATCCAGAGGGTTCAGCTCCAGCACTGACGCAAGAAGAAAAATCTCCATGATGTAGCCAGTTTTTATGCTGGATTGGATTTGAAGAAGCAGCTGACATTGGCTGAAGCATCCATTCCTTATGGCCTTTGGGTTAAGTTTGCAATATGTTGGATGTAACACCCAGTAATGCAGGGAGAGGATTTATCCCAGTGGGATCTCCTGTGGATTGTGCAGCCTCCCATTAGCATGCTGAGCCCTGTGGTTTGTTGTTTGTGTTCACTTGTTTGTGCTAACATACTGTGTTATGTTAGTGATTAATATATATCATCATCTGCCACACCAAACCCCATGAAAACATCTGAGCTCCAGAACAAGTGATGTCAATCTGTTCTTTGCTGTGACAGGAGACAGGGTAGAACAGCAAGGAATGTCCGGGCTATTTTACTGGCCTAACAAAAAAGGAGAAAAGTTCTTGCAAGGACAAAAGTCCTTACAGGACAGTCTACAGCAACTGCAAACAGGAGATTTGGGGGACACCACGTCTCCTGACAGTGACTGAGCTCTGCAATGACCCCCCATCCAAAGACAGTGCTCATCTAACTGCAGCCTCTTGTGGGATGGAACCATCTGGGCTCCCCTGTGTGGAAGTGAACCCACACACAGACAACTTGTACAGCCACAGCAGCTCCTGTGTGGGTCAGACTCAGCAACTGCATCCGAGTGAGAACCAGGCTGCCTTTAGCCAAAGTAAATGTCTGCACAGGATGCTGCAGCGGCTCTGAGTGAATATAAACCTCCAGCACAACAGCCACAACCGAGTTGTGGATAAATGCCTGACCTTCCCTCTAGCGACACGGCTGCAAGTGGATGGCTTGAAATCGACTCTGGCTCCACAGAAAGGATCTAGCAAGGAGCAGCCAGGCAGCTGCTTTTCCTTTGGAAGCAGCAATGTCCTCCTGTATGCCCTACTTCCCCAAAGTTGTGCTTTGGTAATGGATACACTTCAGCTAAGCTGTTTTGGGCACCTCAGTACTCCCAGGCATGGGGGGAATTCCTCTTTCAAACTGATAGTGCCTCATTCCCCTGTAGCTGCAGCCCCATTTCCCTGCACCCAGGGAGCACAGAGAGTCAGGCAGGAGCTTCCCCAGGCAGAAGGGGATGGGCACTGATTCTCTCACACCTATTAGCGGCAGATGTGTGTGTCAGCCCCGGGCAGCAGAGTAGCATCCCCGTAGAAAGCTTTCTGACAGCATTAATGAACAATAATGAGGACAGGAGTGACAGAGAGTGACTGGCTTTAGAGGTAGCTCCTGGTGTACTCAAAACCAGACAAGCAAGAGCTGCTCCTGGCAGAGCTCCAGGCAATGACCCCAACTGTCCCCTTGCCCAGGCCACCCCGAGAGCTCTCAAGGGAACTCTGCATTCTGGGGCTGGGTGAGGGTCCCAAAAACTTTATAGCCCCAAACCATGGACCACACAGGGCAGCTGCACTGCAGGAGAGCATGGATATCTCACTGGAGAAGCACGAGCTGTTGTCAGGGTGGGGGCCTGGGGATGGGGTGGGGGGAAGTAAAAGAAAAAAGAGGGGAAAGACAGAAACTCCACCGGCTGTGTACTGGGAGAGAGTGGCTGACAGTTTTATTTCTGAGAATTTCCCTGTGCGTGATCTCTACTTTGGGATCTGCAAGCAAGCGACCCCGTAAAAGCAGCCTGAAATCCCCATGGCAAATAACATGGAGCCAAGGCTGGCAAGCAGGAGCCAGTGAGAGGTGGGGAGTGCAAGGACTACAGGAGCCCAGCCCCATTCCCCTGGACCCTTTGGAACCCCACAGACTCCCCACCGTGCCTATCAGTCAGACAGCCCACGGAGCCCCACAAGTCCCAGTTTTAACTGAAACATCACAGTCTATTAGCAAGAAAACCACTATTATTCATGGGGATTGAGTTGGTTATAACACAGTTATTTCTTTTGGATGCTTTCTTTCTTTTATTTTCTTTCTTTCTTTCTTTCTTTCTTTCTTTCTTTCTTTCTTTCTTTCTTTCTTTCTTTCTTTCTTTTTGGTTCTCTTGATCTTCCTCATTCTCTTCTCTTCTCTTCTCTTCTCTTCTCTTCTCTTCTCTTCTCTTCTCTTCTCTTCTCTTCTCTTCTCT